>JAMPIV010014826.1:0-600000 GCA_024509875.1 Oreohelix idahoensis
TTATATATTAGAATTGAATCATACATCATAAATGCTATCCATGCATTATAGTCCTGGTCCAATAATATGCAACACTATAGTCAGAACGTCGTAACTATATGTACGCGCGGTTGGGACATCCAACGGCCGACAATGAGATTAGACGTCTGGCGATATAAAACGAATGTGGACCATAATTTCATCCTTCCTTGACTTTAGTTAAAATTACTAACCTCGATACATTCCTCTCTTCATAAGAATATCGGACTGACCCATGTCCGTACTGCAATAACATATGTGCGGCAATATCATGCCTACCACTGGAAGGATTATAGGACACGTCTTATCCGTTTGACGGTCATCTAAGAAAAGGGTGTGGTAACCTAGTCACGGTGCGTGACATACCAACGCATACACGTCATAATCAATCGTGTGTATCGCGTACACTAACTAACAATTATTTACATTATATTAAACGTAGTCACCTATTAATCTTATGCTGTTAACCTCTAGCAGACCATGCCAATAAAATACCTTAACAATTCCCTGTCCACTGGGGGAAAAAAAAATCTATTAGATAGATTTTTTTTAACAAAAACCCATCTGAAAAAATACCAATATGTTAACAATATCAAAAAAAAAATTTAACGAGATTGCGGCATATGGCCTACGACGTTCTGTCTAGAACCAATGTCGTGGTCATGTCGACTAACCAATAGTCATGTAATATATTCATTATTTATATCATAAATAAATATAAATGGTAATAAGAACTAAAAGAGAATGGTAATGTCGATCTCTAATTAAATAATTAATTAACTTAAAATATGTCGTGATAAAATGTCATGTCAGACTAATTTAAAGTGTTAAAATTAAACTAAATAACTATACTAGGTATGGAATAAGAATAAGTTGTTGAAAATCTAATGTAAGAAAAATGAGAGGATCTGTTAAAGAAAGACATAATAACGAATAAAGAATAAATTAGAGAAAGAAAAAAAATGATGTATAAATTTAACTAAGTTATGTGTGTTGAACATCAAGTAAGTGTAGTATTAAGTTATTAATACCTTTCTAACTAATTTAAACAATAGTATGCAATATAATCATGTAATTCTAAGAATATAATCAAAGAATTATGTGAGTTTTCTTTTCTTTCTTTCATTTTTTTAAGTTTCATTCATTTTTTTAAAATTCAACTCACTTGTCATTTTAATGTGGATTAGTTTTAAAGAATAAATTAAAGTAATTAACATTGGATATGAAGATCCATTCGTAGTCTTGATCCTTGAATTTCCATTAGACAAAATGTTCAAGTATTCTGAATCACGTTATATAACGAATTAGTTCGACTGGAATGTCATTTATTTTCTCCGAAGTGTTTTGAAACAATGTTGTGACAAATGTAAACCAGGAAAGTCCCGGTGTAAAGACGAATATAGTGTCAATTGATTGCAGTCACTTTGCGTATAATTTGCCTATAGAAAGCAGCTGAGTAAATGGTTCATTCATGTGTCAAAAAGCAACGATGGTGCTATGTTCTTTGATTAAGTTTCTCTGTACATAGTATTGTCTTTGCGACAAACAACGTAAATTAGGAATCGACATCATTAGGATTTCGAGATAATGTATCTGCCAAGATGTTGTCGGATCCTGTGATGTACTCGATTGAAAACTCGAAGGGTTGGAGGAGTATAGCAAATCTGGTCAATTTTGGACTCTTGTGATTTGCTCGTTGTAGTGATGCTACGGCCCTTTGATCGGTTTGTACTACAAAAGGGGCTCCCAGTAGGAATTTTTCTAGTTTGGTTATCGCCCACACGACGGCTAAGAGTTCGCGATCAACCGTAGAGTACTTCACTTCTGGTGGTTTCAGTTTTCGTGACACGTACAAGTTTGGATGGAGGATGTCGTCATGGTATTGGAGCAAACATGCGCCAATTCCGTAGTTACTCGCATCTGTACGAAGAATGAACTTTTTAGAAGCATCAATTAATCTCAAAATAGGTGGATTTGAAAATATAGAAATTATTTGCCGAAAAATTCTGTCACATTCGTCAGTCCATGTCACTTTCACTGGCATGTTCTTCTTTAGTAATGAGGACAATACAGCAGTGATGGATGACAAGTTAGGTACGAATCTACTGTAATATTGGACTAGACCTAACAAGCTTCTCACTTGTTTCTTCGTTTGAGGAACGGAAATGTTTAAAATTTTTGAAACTGTACTGGGTAATGTTCGGATATATCCAGCTCCAATAATGTGACCCAAAAAAGTGATCTCATGAAATGCTACCTGTAATTTTGTAGGTTTAGCAGTTAACTTGTACCTTCTCAAGGTATCAAAAACGTATCCAAGACCCAAAAAATGTTCCTCAAAAGATGAACTAAACAAGCATATGTCATCTATATATGTAATAATGTCTGGTCTACCTGAAAAAATGTGTCGCATCATGCGAACAAAGGTAGCTGGAGCGTTAACCAGCCCAAAAGGCATCACGTTCCACTGGTATAGACCTAGCGGAGTTGAAAACGCTGTGTAGTATTTTGCTTTTTCGGTTAGTGGTATCTGCCAATAACCTTTAGTTAAGTCTATCTTAGTAAATATAGTTGCTGTCGATAGACGTGGCAGTAAGTCATCGAGAAGTGGATGTGGTTCGCTATCAACTATCGTTTGTGCATTTAATTTTCTATAGTCGACGCATAGTCTAATGTTATTGTCCTTCTTTCGGACAATAACTAATGGAGAAGAAAATGGGGAATTACTAGTTTCGATAATTCCTAAAGATAACATCTGTTCAAGTTCCTTAGTAGTTTTAGTAAGAAAGTGTATAGGAACAGAATAAGGATGTACCCGAATTGGAGTATCCTCGTTAAGAGTGATGTCATGATTAATGACTGATGTGCGACCTGGAACATCGGTCAACACATCTGGATAAGATTGTAGCAGATCAGCAATCTTTTGATGCTGTTGCGGTGTAACCGACGAAGAGATGGTTACGTCCCGCCAAGATTCGCTAGATTGTACTACAGGTACAGGTAAAGCTAACTGTACCTCAGGAAAAGAAGATTCTTCTTCCTGGATAACGGATAAATTAGAATAGTGACATGTAGGTCTGAAAGTGTCATCTAATTCATGAAAAATAGCTTGTAGATGTTCAGGTCGAGTATGAAATTGCTTGAGCATATTTATGTGAAATATTTTGTGATGTCCCTTAATGTCCAGGACATAATCAACATCAGAAATCTTATTGATAACCTGGTAAGGACCATTCCACGAGATTAGTAGTCTATTATTGTTATGTGGCAATAACACATAAGCTTGATCTCCTGGAAATAATTGACGTAATCGTCTATTACTGTTTTGGAAAGTTCTAGCTTTCTCTTTCGCAGCCTCAGATGAAGCTGTTGCCATTTGACAGGCATCAATAATGTTATTCCGGAGATTAATTACATATTCATAGGATGACTGAGTGTCCTGAGTCATCTCAGAATCGATTAATAAATCTTTTATCAGTCCCATAGGACCTCTTGGAGGAGCGCCAAAGACTAAATGAAACGGAGAGAAGCCAGTTTGTTCATTTGGCACCTCTCGATAAGCGAATAACACCGCTGGTAGCACTCTGTCCCAGTCCTGTGGATGGTTAACTGTAACTTTATGTAGCATTTGTTTGAGTGTACGGTTAAGTCTTTCTACAGCACCATTACTCATTGGGTGATAAATGCTGCTGAGGTTTCTATCTATTTGCCAAGTCTTCATTACCTCCGTCATAGTCTCAGATATAAATTGAGAACCATGATCTGACAAAAGTTTTCTAGGAAAACCTACTCTAGAAAAGATCAAGTGTAGTGCATCAGCTACATCTGTGGTGGTGGTTGTTTTTAATGGGATGGCTTCTGGCCATCGTGTGCATAAATCGATGCAAGTGAGAATAAACCTATGTCCTCTGGCTGATGGTAAAAGTGGGCCAATGATATCAATGGCCATTTTGTCGAAAGGTCTCACCGATATATCACAAGCCTGAATAGGCGCCGTGTGAAAGGCTCCCCGTGCTTTCACTTCTTGGCATATCGTACAGGAGCGTACGTACTGTGAAATATCTCGTGATACTCCCGGCCAAAAAAAAGAAGATAATACTCGTGAACGTGTACGAGTATAACCCATGTGACCTGCACACTTAGAATCATGTGCATGTTGAAGTATGTACCGCCTAAAAGCAAAAGGTACCATGACTTGTTGTCTTATCTGAGTTTTATCCATAAAACATCTTAATAAAATGTCATTTTTAATACTAAACCACTGACTATAATTTATGTTCCTAGAAAGATTGTCATCTTTGTTGACCAGCGTAAAAAATTTTGTTAGTGACCTGTCTTCCCTCTGTTTTGCAGCAAATGATACTCGGTCAATAGCAGAATGAATCTCGATATTTTCATGATCATTTGTTTCCTTGTTTTCCGTGTCTATAGTCTCTAATTGTTTTGTATGTGCTCTGGTTATTGCTGCATTTCCGATGTATAGATTATTTTTTTCCCATTGAATAATCTCATCTGGTGTGCAATCTTTACTCCCGTGTATGCATCCCACCATAAGGTCGGCAATTGGGTTTCTTAACATGCATGCTTTAACATTGCCTGTGAAGAAAGGTGTGTCAATGTAAATAATAGCTGTTGGATAATATTCTATGGTTCCCCCAAAAGTCATGCACCTGACATGTTCTCCAGTTGCACAATTTGGATGAACAAGTGTCTGACGGATTCCGATCGTGGTCGATCCCGAATCTCTTAAGACTGAGACGATGGATCCATTAACTTTTCCTCTGTTGAAGATCAGTGATCCTGTTCCGTCATTGACTGCTAGACTGACTTCTGGTAGAATATGACCGCAGTTCAGAACTGTCTCTTTTGCTTTCTGAAATATAAGATTACATGTTGGGCAACTATTTGCCACGTTATAATTCATTGCAAAACAAGTAGACGATGACTGTATTTTGTTATCAGTAGTTGAACTCTGAACCCTAGGGGTTGTAGCAGTAGTAACAGCTGCCCCTGTATTATGGTTATAAGTTGTCGATCTACGAGAATGAGAACGATGACGAGAATAATTAGATGAATTATCCCGTTGTCCTCTATTGTAACTGTTATCTCGATGTCTCGAGTTATAATTATCGCTATTGTTCCACTTGTAATCATTATTATAGTTATATGATCGATTATAACTTGAGTTACGTGGATTACTGTTATTTCTTGACTGAGGTGAATAGTTTCTGGTTTGTTGTCGTCCTCTATTAAAGTTATTGTTAAAGTTATTCTGTCCCTTATGAAAATTAATGTCATAGTTTCCTTTGAACCTACCCCTGTCTACACTGTGTGTTCTAGGTTTGTTATGATTATGATATGCCATATTGGAGGCTACAGGAAGTGGTTCTCTTATCAATGTGCCAGAAATATTAGCATTCGGATGAGCTGTGCAGTAATTTAAAGAAATTTTTTCTAACTCATCAATAGATTCTGGTTTTCTTTCTTGCAGATAAGCAAAGAATGGTGGGCTGACAGACGATAATACTTTATCCCTCAATAACAAATCGACTAACTTGTCGTAGGATTTGTTGACACCTGCCAGTTCAACCCATCTGTTAAAAGTATTGCGTATGTTAGCAATAAAACCTGTGAAATCTCTATTGTTATCTGGCAACAAACTTTTAAAACGCAATCTACATGCCTCTTCGTTCAAGTGGAAACGACGTAGTAACAACGTCTTAATGGCCTCATAGTCTGTTGATAGTGTTGGATCTATATTTTGTGCTGCACTTGCAGGTTCGCCATCTAGAAATTCCTTAAGTTTCAGTGCCCATGCCGCTTTGTCAAGGTTATTCACCTTACATATGTCCTCAAAGCGCGCGAGCCACGATGAAAGGTCATCTACGTGTAACTTGAATGGAGGCAGCTTAAAGTAATAATTACCTTTAAGTCGTGTGGATGAAGATCCAGATTGAGCAGTATCATTTTGGGTTGCTGCAGCGCCCTGTGAATTAAGTTTTGCTGTTTCTAATTTAAGTCGTTGCAATTCCATTTCTTGCTGCAGTATGATTTCTTGTCGTTTCAATTTATTCTCTTCTTCAATCCGTAGGATTTCATCTCTTGCTATCTTTCTTTCTTCTTCTTGTCTTAATTCTGCCTTCTTTTCCGCCTGTTTTCTTTCAAGTTCTTCCATCTCTGCTTTAGCAATGGCTTTCTTTTCCGCCTGTTTTCTTTCAAGTTCTTCCATCTCTGCTTTAGCAATGGCTTTCTTTTCCTCCTCTTCTGCCTTATATTTTGCAAATTCAGCCAATGCATAAGCCTCGAGAAGTTCTCCTTTTTTCCCAAAATCTTTACCATTTTTAATAAAATAGTCTAAGTTAAGCATCTTGACGTTAATATTGTACGTAATGGTTATGTAATAATCACCAATAAATTTTAAGTAATTATTATACTTATTCAATTTATGAATAGTCGATATAAACAATCATAATATTATTGAACTTAATCTGGGAATGTTCAATTTAATTAATTGTAATATTATCTAACTATTATTTGTAGATTCCATACATAGACATACTATGTTGGGAAAATATTACATATATACTCGTTAATATATCATAAATAGTTATGATATTTATCTATTTCGGGTGCTGAATTACTATCATGCACCTAATAATAAATAGTATTATTCCTCAAGTATTATATCATTCAGTCAGTGATATGTGCTAAGTAAATCATTTAGTAATGGAAAAAATGTACCAAATAATATACACTATGTCCTTTATATGCAGGACAGACTAAAAAGTCAAATTATTTTATAAATATATATTATTATTATATTATGCCTTAATCATGAGCTATAAAGTGCATCGCCCATTTCTTGGACTACCACTGCAAATTGGTGCAAAGTCCCTAATTCTCCTTAAAAGTCATTAAATTTTAATTATATTCATATACACTCTTATTAAGCAAGAAATTATATTATTAGTGTTAAATCATGAACAGATGAAATGAGGACATACGATACGATGGGTAAACCAAGGATAAACAAACCATATTATCACGAAACAAGACGTTTCTACAATAAAAATTGATATTATGAAACCAAATCTGCAAACCGGAAATATAGAGTAGGGTGAAGGTTAACTGAATATAGAGTTAAATCTGCGTACACAAAAATTAATGACGCAAACATGGACTCATTGACGGTTATACAAAAAAAAATGAACTGAATAATAGCAAGATCAGAAAGAACAAGATAGATTACTAACATTGTTACCAAACTAAATAGAATTTAAACTGAATACGATAAAATACACCGATTATTTCACCAAACTAGACATCTAACATATACTGTGAATTAAATGCAGTCCCGAACGAAACAAGCCCCGGAAATGTCATCGACGCGTTCTCCGCGAAATGCGATTTAATTCACTACCCTAAAGACCGTTCAGAATGAATATCGGCAATCCGTAGAGCCATAATTTATTCATTCTGAATCTCCACTCCAACCTCCCACAAATTAGGCACAGCACAAACAATGAAAACAAATATAACGTGCATATAAAATATATAGAACGGACATGCCTGCAAAATGTGAATTAGACTCAGTGATGTTTCTTATGAATGACAACAGTCACGAACTGAGACTTATCTTTTAACCCGTCGTCCGATGCGATCTTCACCAACGGCCTAGACTAGAGGATAGGACTGTTTGCTCCTTGTTGGTAAATAATGTCTTTTCAATCCTATGATCTACTGAGAAGTTGTATTCTTGAATGAAACATTAGGTGAGCTGGCATCGTCCTTCGATCGTTGGCTTGTACACGGAATATTGTGACGTCACTGATTTTTGCATAGTTACACAAGCCACGTCATGTTCGGAATCATGTGACTTGAACGTTTTCTTGTAATCGTAAACAGTCCGTGAAAGTATGTAAACAAGAAAAATTTCTTTCTTCCTTCGTTCCCCAGCAATGGCAACCACTTTGTTGCGGATGCTTTATACGATTCACTTCTTTTATTGTTGTTGCGGCCCCGTCTTCTATTTCAGTGGTCGTTGTGGAAAGCCACCGTTCTCATTGATTCAATAAGCTTCTTAGTTCTGGTCATTTGATTCATTAATTCTTGATCGTGCTATTGTTGGAATAGTTACGCGAATGTGAGTTAATACTTTCTGTCTGTCACAAGGTTTGAACTCAGTATCATAATTGTTGAATTTGTAACTTCAATGAACGTGATAAGTCTCTTCTCGAGTCCACACAATTTTTAATATACATTTCAAACAGTAGACAGTCCATGGAGGTTGATTATGAAAACATTATATATTAGAATTGAATCATACATCATAAATGCTATCCATGCATTATAGTCCTGGTCCAATAATATGCAACACTATAGTCAGAACGTCGTAACTATATGTACGCGCGGTTGGGACATCCAACGGCCGACAATGAGATTAGACGTCTGGCGATATAAAACGAATGTGGACCATAATTTCATCCTTCCTTGACTTTAGTTAAAATTACTAACCTCGATACATTCCTCTCTTCATAAGAATATCGGACTGACCCATGTCCGTACTGCAATAACATATGTGCGGCAATATCATGCCTACCACTGGAAGGATTATAGGACACGTCTTATCCGTTTGACGGTCATCTAAGAAAAGGGTGTGGTAACCTAGTCACGGTGCGTGACATACCAACGCATACACGTCATAATCAATCGTGTGTATCGCGTACACTAACTAACAATTATTTACATTATATTAAACGTAGTCACCTATTAATCTTATGCTGTTAACCTCTAGCAGACCATGCCAATAAAATACCTTAACACTTAGTTAAGGAACTTTCAGTTAGCCACCTTAAGGCTGCAGCAACTGCCTCTATCTCCATTCTCATGCTAGAGGTTGTTATCATACAATCCCCGCTATGTTCAGCAACAATTCCGCCATTTACATTAGCAGACAAGCCCCATCCTGATTTCTCACCACGGATCACAGGCCCATCAGCATACACAATTACATTTTCATCCACGGCATAGTCATTTATCAGTTGATTAATGTCCAGTTCTGCTTTCCCATTGCCCAAAGTTTTGTACTGTCTGTCAAGACTGATGATGAATTGCTGATAGTTCATCTAGTTCTCATCTGACTTACTCCACTCTTACTAATTACTACAGCAAAGAAACTACCTACATTAGGACTGCAAGGTTTTAATCAGGAAAAAACAAACAAACAAAATATAAAAACAAAAGGAATTGAGAGCTCAACTTTAAATACATCAAAATAAATTAAAAGGAATAAAAGTATGATAATAAAGTTTTCAGTAAAAGTATAAAGTCTTTACGGCTATGAGTTGGACTGCTAGTAACAACTAGTTCATAAGAGTCAGCAAGATATTTTTGTTAATTATGAGAAAATTTTCCCCAAAATAGACAGACCCAATATTCCTGTTGTCACGATGTGAATTATTTGGCCATCGCTATCTTCATTTATAATCAACCCTCACCACATTTATTTGTCATAAATTGTAATCACTGTTATAGTCACATGAAGCATCACTGCTATATTGACATGAAGCATCACTGCTATATTGACATGAAGCATCACTGTTGTGTTTATGATAGACACAATGGAATTGCCAAAAGTCATTTTTATGCATAGTTTCACGCATTCAATTACCTTGTCGCTTCTTATGGAGCAAGGAGGTACCACTATTACTGGTATCCTTTCATGAAGCATGCACCAAAGCACCCATGTACTTTTGCAATCTGGGCGTTTTTGGCACTTTGTTTTGAATGATGAATTTGGCTACCGTATATATACAACCGCATGTTAGTCGCCTATTACGACATGCCTAAAGGAGCAGTAGTTGTATTCTTCATTCGAAGAACGTCGGAAATTACATGGGAAATGACATGGGAAATTACATTGGAAATTACACGGGAAACTACATGGGAAATTACATGGGAAATTACCATAATTTAAAACAAATTATATTCCATCATAAATGCAAGAGAAACTTCCGTTGGGTTGGGAAATTTCTGGAAATGAAAAGAAATCAAGTCTCCCACAATAAAAAATATTTTAAACACACGCTTTTAATGCACTAAAAACCCAAAATTAATTTTTCAAGGAGTTTATAGCTTGCAGTAAAAAAAATGTAAGATCAAATTGACAAAAAAGCGTGGGGCGCTTAAGCGCTTATCATATATTTTATCCATCAGTGTCTAATGAAGTGTGACAGGGGCTAGGTGTGGTTGAGGGCGATGAACTTATGTCGATGTGGCTACCCCACACCCAAGACCCATGCACTGAGAAAATTTATTAAGGATCGTTTGACAGGGGTTACAATTATCGGTTGCTTGCAACCCTCTCAGCAGCAGACTTAGCAATTCAAGCAACACAAAGCCTTATAAAGATCAATATTTAATACTACCGAACACCCAGACAGTGTTCATAGACTTTCTGAAAGAAACAATATATAAAACAATGTCTAAGTGAAAATCAATAGCATAGATAATAGCACTTACCATACATAAAACATGCGCCCACCTGATACCCTCAACTATCTCACACACTCATGCATATCGCCCAATGAGACTAGCATGGTGTTGTGCATGAGGATGGCAATCTCACCGTGTAACATCGGTTGCTACCGAAACCACTACTGCAAGAGCACACACTCAACTATCACACATACACACTCATGCATGTCGTCTAGCGATACTAGTATAGTGTTGTGCATGAGGCTGGCAATCTCACCGTGTAACATAGGTTGCTACCGAAACCACTACTGCAAGGGCATCCGAATGCTTCATGCGGAGGCAAACCACACTGGTGGCCCCCTGCTCCCTCAGGAGCGGAGAAGAGAAATATATATCTCCAAGTAAGCCCACGTGCTCTCACAAACCATCCTTCACATAACAATCATTAAATAATAAACAACTGGACATAAAATAATATTCTTCAACTACATGTACAACAAATAATCTCAATAATGAGAATAAACTACTACCTCTCAACCGACCCACATCAATACTCGTTCCTGTACTCTGAACATGTCGTAAGTGACGACTGGTGCGCCTGGCCACAAGCGTGTCGTATATGACCCCTGATGAGATTGGGGACTCATCACATGAAACACATTGTTATAGAAACAACCACTGTAATAGCATAAAAATGCTTCTGTGGGCTTGTGATGGACACCAGCCGCATTGGTGTTTCCATGCTCCACAAGGAGCAACCAGAGAAACACCTGTCTCAACGTGCCTTATGCACAAAGGAGTGGCTCTAATCTCACCAGAGATCTAAATGCCTATTCTCACTTCAAAGTAACCCACCAAAGATATACAGTAGAATAATCAATAATCGTGACATACACTTAAATGCTCTTACATAAAAGAATAAAATATAATTATTCTTAACTTTAACAAAACTGGAACTAAAGTCATCACCACCTCCCCCCCCCCCCCCCCCCCGGCTGCCATCTTGATAACAGTTAATATCATCTAAATTCAAGTAATAGATCGCTTCTCTGCCTGGTTTCATGTATGAAATAGTTTCATACTATATTTGCCTTTCTGATGAAATGAAATAACCGCTCTTAAACTTTCACATATGTGATTTGGACTTAATCGTGCCTAATAAAACCTATACCTTAATCTATCACTCATTTATATTTCAAGACTAAATTATCAGGTCCTGGAAACACATCAATCTATTTATTTCATTAACCATTAAAACAGACACGCTCAATATAATTCTAAAGCTACAGCGAAATAATGGTAATTTCACTAGGAAATAAGCTAATCTACTTTTAAATCAAACTCACGTGTCATGTCTCCGTTCTACCCACACAGGGCGCCTAGTATCTTCGTTTTCTCTTGTCTGGACTGAATCTTCAAAAAAGGCCTGTTTGCCGCTCGCTATCTCTTTTATAAGCCCTCGGTCGAATCACTCAACTTAATCCGCTGCGCGTATTAATTGCGCCAAGCAAATAACACACGCGATTATCGCTCTAGAAATAGCGAAAAACACAAATATAACACAACTAATTTGTAGGCTTTATTGTGGCCTTGTAATAAATCTTCTTCTTGAAGATAATGTGGTGAAAAGGCACTAAACCACAGAGACAATATGGCTGACAAGATGGGTGAACCACGGAGACAATATGGCTGACAAGATGGCGCGGTTACATATTCCCCTCCTGATTTTGTTGTCGTCCCGACAACTGCACAAAATCAGGCGCTTCAGTCGTATCTACCAAATCTGGAGAATCATCTTTGCCTTCACTTCTTCTCAGTTCGTTTCCAGTGACTCTAATGCTCGGACTCGCTCTATTTGTTCGTTGGATGACATATGGACCTCCTGTCATTGTGGGAGCACGAACAACAATGTACTCCTCTTCTGACCACATGTCACGAATTTTGGATTTCTCAGCGCAGTGCAATCTTTTCCTCACCAATTCTCCCACCCGTAATGGAATAGGACACGGCAGCTTATCACATCGCTTTCCGGACTGCTGTAAAATTCTGCAACGGTGCCTCTGCTCTTACGTGCGCCCCTCGTAGTCTGGAACCGTGTCCTTCAACGTGTTTTAGATGAGTCTCCTCCTCTGAATGTCGACCACTTTTCTTGGCGCCCTTAGGGTGACAGTTGCCACGGACGTCTCTTGGCTTGCACTGTGACGGCAATCTAGAGGTGTTGGTACGCCTAGAGAGAGCGCTCTTTGATGGACAAACCAATATCAAATGGCCTGGAGACTTACAATGAAAACATCGCTTAGGAAGCGGCCCTGGGGACACTTGGCTGCCATGTGGTTTGAAAAGTCCCCACAGTTGAAGCATCTTATTTTCCTAGGCTTCCTCTGTGCCCTGGGTCGCCTCCTGCTACCCTTACATTCCTGGCCGCCCTTGACTTTCTTTCCTGCTATAAGCACCTCACACTCCGGTCGACCACCAACCATCTTTATCTTTGAGTCATTCTGCTCCCCTTCTGTAACCTGACTCCCAGCCGCAGAGGGGTCTAGTTTAATGCCTGTGGACATCGATTCTGTACGTGGCCTAGTTCTCTGCATTTAATACAACGAACTGTCCTGGTACGTCTCCCCTGCTCCTGAGTCATCGCATCAATTTTAGCCTCTAATTGAGCCACCTGTGCTCTCAACCGCTCCACTTCTGCGTTTAATACATGTGCATCTGGTACCGTCACCGTATTTGCTGCTTCGACACTGGCGACACCTGCTCCAGAAGCTGCTTCGACACTGGCAACACCAGCCCCAGAAGTGCGTTCAGTCTCTAAATACCGTAGAGCATAGTCCCTCACCGACGTGAACGATGCCGTAGGCTCTTTGATGATCGTTTCCTTTGCAAGCTTTCTGAGTAGATCATCTCTAAGACAAGCAGCAAACTGGTCACGAAGAAAGGATGGCTTCAAAGGAGTGACGTTATTCTGCTTTTGTGCTCTTACAACACTTTCAAACACCTCGTGAATGCGATGGGAGAATTCCCAAAAAGATTCCCTTGCACCTTGCCGGGTAGAATAAAAAGTGGCCATTAGCTCTGGGATGCTTCAACGTTCCCCATTGTGGTAAATTTATTTTGAGAGAAAGAGTCTTAGAAATAGTGGTCCTGTTTAGAGTGGAGAATGGTGGTGAAAACTCAGTGATAGAAAGGTAGAGAGTAAATAGTTGCTTCACAGAGTGCTGGGGAGAGTAAGGACAGACTTATTTACAACAAATCGTTCCTCTCAATCTTCTCTTCACTCTCCTGGTCAAACAATTATTTGCCAGTTTCCAGACACACACCTGCGCTCACACCGATTTGGTGCTTCAAACACACAGACGCACGTTAATACAAACTATATTAAACAGATAGGGGAAATTTTGGGCTTTGGGTATTCCAACACAGTACTAAGTAAGTTTATGATGTTTATTAACATTTAAAACAATCACAACAACTATCATGTGTTACAGAAAAAATATCATAAGTATAGAAAATACAAATAACAAGGTGGGGAGGGGGGGAGAAGATTGGTATCGACTAAGCCCTTCCCGCTTGTATTAAACAAAGATAAACCCAGTCCAAAGATAGATAGTTATCAGGAACATAGGTAATGTAACCCAACAGTGAATTTAATTAATCTGAAAGAGGTGTTACAATATTAGGTATGGGTGGTAAACAAAAATTCTGTTATTCCCAATTGTTCTTCCCTTTACTAAGCAAATGAAAAGGGGGGGGGGGGGTAACAGAGTTAACAAAATATCCCACCTAAAGGAACAATGCAGGGTATACAGAAAATGTATTACCCGGTAGGTAAGCTAACAAATGGTTTGCAAAAATTAATCTCCTGTCATTTATGCACGTGCTTGAGGATCCACACTCATATACTCACACACACCTACCGATTGCAGCATCAGACAATACATAGAATTATATAAACAGCAATTACACTCTTGACATATGAAAGTGTCTGGTACTTCGATGTCCCGCCCCAGATGTAGCGAGGTTTGCTGATAGCAAATATTCCCACTTATCGCCTAAGAGTTCTTGTGTTTTATTATATAAAAAGGAGTCTATGGGATGGCACTGACACAATTCAACACAGGGGTGAGGATGGAGTGGTCTCTTTAATTTCGCTGCTGGAGGTAAAATTCCTTCAAGGCGTGATGATAGCAACTGACCGGTAGGTTTTAAATCTAGTGAGGAAAAACTAGGCCCAGTCACAGTTCAGGTAAATATGTACTCTCTCACAGTAGGGCAGTAAATAAAATATCGCTACTGGCACTGTTCATCTTCCAGTTTATCTTACAGATTGTAATTTAATTTGATGGTTTCTTTTAAATATTATTGGGTAGGCTTTCTTTCATGTAATTATGATAGCTAGGCCGCATCGGACCGCCACAAGATTAAATTTAAAATGTTTCATCAATATGTCTGGAAGTTTTTTAAGATGATTTCTTTATTGCTGGGATCGCAGGTTACGATCACTCTGTATGAAAGAAAAAAACATGTAATATACCGAAAAATCAAATAACATTCTAAAGCGCGATGAATTTCCCGTTAAGACTATAATATACTCTCGCGTATTTAATTATATATTTAAGAAGACACTTCGCGAGTTTAAATGGTTAAAACACACATCTATATATATGACTTAACTCAATTAGTTATAAATTACTTCGCGACTTTTAAAAGTTAATTTAAGCATTTAAGCATCTATTATCTTTTGAAATAATATAATAGATATATCATTACATTTACTACTGGAACTATTGAGATGGTTTAATTTAATAGATTTAAATTAACACAAAATCCAGTGAAATAGAATGAATGAACAAGACCACTGATCACTTTACACAATTATATTTTACCGTTTTGCACAGAACAGAATTCACTGCAAATATATATGAAAATCCAGGGGAAAATCTAACACGATTTCAAATATAGCTAGTGCTTCTGTCAAGGTCTGGCCAACGAGTGATAAAATGCATTTCTTCATGGTCTGTATATATCTAAAATGGAATGTAAGATGAGTAGGACATGTTAGAATTTGACACCTTTTTAGATCTCAGGAGACTTTCGGGGATCTGACCGCCAGACTAAAGAGAGATGCCGCCCCTGGTCTTCTGTATCTCCGCTCGCTGCGTGCGCGTCGGCTTTCCCGTTCGCTCCCATTGCGATCGGTTCTGTGGTTAACACCGAGATGCGAAATACCGGCAGGAAACTTGCGTCGCTCGTTTCAGGGACCACTACTGCCTTTTTGATAGCGTGCCGCCGTCGTGTGGTGAGTACTGGGGCAACTACAACAGTAGTTTTTGCCAGTACTCACCACACGACAATTGTGGACTCGTCTTGGGATTAGTGAACCCGGACTTAGAAGTGTGATAAATCACATTATCATCTCTGCTATACAGTTGCGATAATTGCAAAATTTGTTGGCATTTTGAGGGATTACCTTCTAGACTGACCCTTACTATAATTTGTCTATTTCATAGGGGGGATAATTTATATCTCTAAAGCACGAGTGATACTTTTTAAATTAAGTATCAAACGGACAGAGTAAGCACTTTTTGAGAACAGAAGATACTGTACGGAACTGATTTTTAAAAATCTTTTTCTGTAACTGCTGGTTAAATTTTTATCATAAATATTTAGCAAATTTTTCATAGAAACTTCGAGATAATCTGTTATATAATTTTTCAGAATATGCTGAGTGAGTGATTTTTTAAAGAACTATTTGAACTTGATTACTAATTTAAACCTAGCTGGTTTTAAAGAGATAATTACTCGTGCGAGTCTAAACAATTTGTTTGGAGGTCACTGCCAATTTTTCCCTTCTCGAACCCGTACTGCATATCATGGCAGATGCTGCAAAAATTAGAACTAGTTTAATGGAGGCAGGGCGTGAATACGTGTTAAGTGGAAAAGATCTGATGAAATTTGTGAGTGAGGAGACTGATAAACTCCATGCAAGAGAGATGGAAGTGCAGAAACTTGCAATGGAAAAAGAGAAAGCCGCAGCAGAAGCAGCGGAGCGGAAAGCCGCAGCAGAAGCAGCGGAGCGGAAAGAAGCAGCAGAAGCAGCGGAGCGTAAAGAGAAAGCCGCAGCAGAGCATGCACTTAACATGAAGCAACTGGAAATCCAGGGACAGACCAATCAGATAGAGCTGGCAAAAAGTGCAGCGGCTTCCAACTTTCATGGAGGGTACTCACCCCGCTCAGATGGTGTGCCTACTTCGCAACCTGCACCACCCAATGCCATGAACTTTCCGCTGGAACCTTTTTCAGAAAGGAACGATACCATGGACGCCTTTTTAGACCGCTTCGAACGCTTTGCAACAGGGTTTGGACTTGAAGAACGGAAGTGGAACCTGAAACTTTCCCAGGGCCTAAGACGAGCCGCCTACGAAGTTTTTAATAAACTTCCGGCCGGAGAGCAAGATGACTATCAGGCATTGAAAAAAGCTCTCTTGGTGAGGTACGAGCTTCATTCAGAGGCTTACCGGAAAAAAATTTCGAGGTTCTAGGAAGGAGGCCGGAGAGACTTTCTCACAGTTCGCAGCCCGTATTGAAGATTACCTAGTGAAGTGGTGTACACTGGGAAACTTTACCGAGAACTATGACGGGTTGAAAGAGCTGATTGTGATAGAGCAACTAAAAGAGTCTATGTCGGTGGAAATGCGTAGATTTCTCACTGAAAACGGCGCTGACCGGTTAGAAAATATTCTTACACTGGCAGAGCGATTCCAAAATGCTCTCAATGAGTCTCAAGGAGCCAGAAAGAAGTTTTCGGATCAGGCGCCAAAGCAACCTGCTCGCTCCCAACCAGACCAATAAAGCAAAGGACCACACATCTCGCATAAACAGCACGCAAAACAAGATAACTACAAAGAGCAAAACAAGAAAAATGCCGCGCCGCACCAGAGACAGGGAGATAAATGGTGCACGTACTGTCGCTTGAACAATCACAACACTAATGAGTGCAAGCGCAGACCTCCTCCCCAACATGCTGCCTGTCTGCAGACAAAATCGTCACCCCGAAAGGAGCAGAGGACCGGAAACGTTTCTCATTCTCCTGTCATCGAATCAGTCCTCGTAAACGGACAATCTGTGAAGTGCCTTTATGACACAGGACTTGCTTTCGATGCGGTGGTCAGGGCATCTCTTGTCACCCCTGACCAGATAACAGAAGAGAGTGTCGACATCCAAGGTCCGACGAAGGATGTTGCACCCATGACACTGCCAGTTGCACTTATCAGAGTGGAATCTCGTTACGTGACAGGAGAGATTCGTGCAGCTATAATGGAAGAACCAATCTACTCTTTAATCTTGGGATGTAGATATGTGTTCCTTGGAGAACCTACTCAACCACTAGTCATAGCGGCCGTACAGACTAGAGGACAGTCAAAAAAAGACGCAGAGCAGGAACCTCCTACCAATATCCTCCACGAGGAATTGAAGAGGGCCCAAATGGAAGATTCCTCACTGGCGCCCTGTTTTAAATAGTTACCTAGGACACACAACCCACCTACCAAGGGAGACCTCTTTATGAAAAATGGATTGATGTATCGCCGAGCTGGAAATGAAGGACAGGAACACAACCAATTAGTAGTTCCTGCAACCTATAGGAACCAGGTGCTTGAGATGGGCCACTCTATCCCATTTAGTGGACACATGGGAATGAGCGCCACGACTCAAAGGATCGCCTGCCACTATTATTGGCCAGGGATCACCGGCGACATTGAACGTTTCGTCAAGTCTTGTCCTCATTGCCAGAAAGTTGCACCAAAACACTGGACGGCACCCGCGACCCTTGGGGCGATGCCAATCTTGGGCACCCCATTTGAAAGAGTGGCCGTGGATATAATTGGACCTCTGCTGAGAACTAAGAAGAGGAACTCCCATATCATTACCTTAGTGGACACCTGTTCCATGTGGGGCGAAGCCATAGCCATGCCAGCATGCGACTCAGTGCATGTAGCTGACGCTTTACTGAATATCTTTACTAGATTGGGCTTCCCGCATGAAATTCTCACAGACAACGGGTCACAATTTAGAGGCAAGTTGACAGAGGAGGTGCTTAGAATATTCAAGACTAGGCATATTCATACTTCGCCCTATCACCCCCAAAGTAACGGGCAAGTAGAGCGGTTTAACGTGACGATCACCTCTATTCTTCGGAAGTTGGCACAGGAGAAGCCAGAAACTTGGGATCAGTATCTTCCTGCCGCATTATTTGCTTATAGGGAAGTACCGCATGCGTCAACTGGAGTTCCTCCGGCCACATTACTCTTCGGAAGACCTATTAAAGGTCCATTAGAAGCATTACTAAGAACATGGACAGATGCCAAGGCAGACGACACTGTCACATCAGCCTTCCAGTACGTCACAGACTTGAAACAACGCCTGAAGACTGGCTGGGAATTAGCCACAGCGAAAGTACGGGAGGCTAGGCGGAAACATGCCAAATATTACAATCGCAATGCGAAGGACCGAGAACTAGCAGTAGGAGAGAAGGTGCTACTTCTTCTGCCAAGTAGCAGTAATAAATTGCAGATTTGCTGGAGGGGACCCTACAAAGTGGCGGAAAAGATTTCTCGCACCAACTATAAAATCGCCGTGAACGGAAAGCAGAAAATTTATCACTTAAATCTGCTTAAGAAGTTTTACGAGCGAGCCCCTGCCGAACCAGCGCACCTCATGACTATGGCCATTGCTATGCAAATGGAAGAAGAGCCATTATCATCCGTAGAGTACCCGGTGATACAGGAGGAATCACATTTAGATGTGAAAATAAGCTCCACCTTAACGGAAGCCCAGCAAGAAAAAGTAAGGAGATTGATGGAAAACCACGCCGACTCTCTGACAGACAAACCGGGCCGGACAAACCTGATGGAGTTTGACATGGAAGTCACGGATCCTACGCCCGTCCGAATGAGAACCTATCCGATTCCGTATGCCAAGGCGACGGCATTAAAGCAAGAAATTGATTACTTACTTAAGGAAGGCATAATTTCGAAGTCGGAGTCCCCTTACAGTGCGGGAGTGGTGCTGTTACGCAAACCCAGTGGAGAACACCGCCTGTGCATCGACTACCGACAGCTGAATGCGTTAACACAGTTCCAGCCAGAACCGTTACCGGACCAGAACCAGCTATTTACTAAGCTGAGCAGGGCTCGCTATTTTTCAAAGATCGACCTCAGTAAAGGGTACTATCAAATACCGGTAAAAGCTGAGGTGAGGAACCTGTTAGCCTTCAGTACTCCAGATGGACACTTCGAGTTTAATGTGATGCCATTTGGACTGAACAATGCTCCTAGTGTCTTCACAAGGATGATGCGAAAGTTATTGGATCCTTTGAATCATCCCGCCATCAGCAATTTTATGGATGATATCCTAGTAGCTACTGAATCGTTTGAAGAACATATATCAGCGCTATCCTTGCTGTTTAACAGACTTAGAGAAACGGAACTAACCGCCCGCCCAACCAAATGTCAAATTGGGTGTGAACAGCTAGAGTTCCTAGGACATACTATATCTCATGGGACCATGTTCCCCGAGACTCAAAACGTTGAGAAGCTGAGAAATGCACCGAGACCGTCCACAAAAACGGATGTCCGGTCATTTGTATCTCTCTGTGGATTCTACAAGAGATATATAAAGGATTTTAATAGCCTCTGTGCGCCGCTTACATCGCTAACCAAGAAAGGAAACCCAGATAAAGTGACATAGTCAGCAGAATGTGAACATGCATATGCACTCTTAAAAGAGAAACTCACCACAAAACCTATTTTACGGCTTCTGGATTTAACTAGAAAATTCATCTTGCGCACAGATGCCAGTAACATTCGAATCGGGGCTACATTACTACAGCCAGATGACAGAAGCCCACCAAATCTATTTCCGGTCGCATATGCGAGTCGGAAGTTAAACCGAGCAGAACAAACTATTCCACAATCGAAAAGGAATGTTTGTCCCTCGTCTGGGGAATACAAAAATTTCAAGCATACCTGTACGGAAGGAAATTTACAATCCAGAGTGATCACCAACCTCTGACCTTCCTCGCCAATTCAAAGAATTTGAATGCTAGACTGATGAGGTGGTCGCTTGTTCTACAACCTTACACGTTCCAAGTGGTCTATATCCAAGGAAAACATAACGTAGGAGCGGATTTTTAAAGCCGTCATCCTATGAGGCAGGACGGAGAGCACAGACAAGTAGAGGAAAGGGTGGAAACCGGAGAGAAAAACGAAGCTGAGGAAAAGGATTAAGGAATCCCGAGCAAGAAGGCTACGCTCTCCTGAGTACGATTGACATCACACTTGAGGAGGGGCTATTGTGATAAACGAGCGCAAAGGCCTTTTTGCTCCATCTTTTCCTACATTTTTCATATTGTATTTTCTCCGACATTTGCTCTTTCATCCCATATTTGCGACCCACATTTGCTATTTCATCGTTGTGATTACTCGCGACCGGTATCTAGAGAACCACCTTTGTTCTTTCATCGGGGGAAATAAAAGTCCTTTGATTGAGTCCCCATGCCCGACATTATCGTTTGAAGCCCACATTGCATCGTGATAAATCTGGTGAAAACACATCTGGTCATCCTAATCAAACGTCTGGGCATGCTGTAATTTCTGTGACACCACATTGGACGCCCAGATTGGCCAAGGGAAAACGTCTCATGCTGTAATGGTGTTATCTTTGGTCGGCCGCGGTTCAGACAAGCGTTGGTTTACCACATTGGACGCCCAGCTTGGCCAGGTGACTTCCAGAAATATATAATACCGCATAATCTACTAGAGTGAAGCAGTCCAGTTTTTTTACCTTGTGAGGAAGAGGTTAAACCCAAAAACGCATAGCCTAACACATGTGTTTATTCAGAGTGGATGATAATTCAGTTCTGTGATTAATTGTGTTCTTAAAGGATTTTGCGAAGGGAAAAGAAGTTCATCAGAAGTCTGAGTCTACACGCAACGTGTCTGACGTCTAACCAGAAATAAGTTATCAAAAACGGACATTTGGCTAGCAGAATTCGCCATAGGACATCTTTCATTCCTCAATTAAAAAGGAATATTGTCTCACCCACAAGTCAGAAGGTGGACGCAGCATTTTTCGTCACCATATACTGCTTGTTCACAAGTTCAATACATCGTTATCACAAGTTCAATACAGAGTCATCATAAATTCAAATCACTCGAAAGATCATTATTATCTGAAGTCAAGCAAAAGAGCTCAAAAGAGGAATCGCATATTTATAGCAAGTACAACACCCTCTTAAGCGCATTCTATGAAGCAGACTATATATATATATATATATATATATATATATATATATATATATATATATATTATATATTTATATATATATATATATATATATATATATATATATATATATATATATATATATATATATATATATATATATATATATATATATATATATATATATATATATATATTATGAATCACGACTACATATGCAAGGTTATGAGTCTACATATCACTAACATTTCGTGAAGATATCCAGTTTGACCAGTACCCTCGGGAGATTAGACAACAGACTTTTTGTTCATATGACAGCTATTAACTGTTGATCAACACTACAGAGATATACTCAAACAGTGAAGGAATATACATAGATATCTCGTCAGCGTTCTCCGTACGACAACAGTATTCATCAGAACGTCCTCAGCTTAGAGATACCCCACTCGACATAACGTATAACAACTTGGGACATTTTATGCATACATGTGAATTCCTCATATCAAGGAGAAGCATTTAGAGACACATGGACTGTGTAGAGTACTCACCATTTTGGTAACACGTATCATATCACATCATCATCATTTCACTTTACACCAGTTCATTCTTAATTAACTATTACTTAGTTAACTGCAATTTTATTATCTCATCTGTGTGTTTTGTGTGAATCGTCTTTCACCATCATCACGTTCTAACCATTACTAACCCTATATGTGTGGATATTTCATTAAAAACCCAACAATCGTTGGATCATTATCTAGTTTGTTAATGTATCACTCGTGCTGTCGGTGTTACATATTCACCTATAGGAACCTTTCTCTACTCAGATGAGGTTGGGGGTTTTTTCTTTACGGGATCTAAGGGCAGAAGCTAAGGTCGTGGGGAAACATAACTCTTTCCATAATTAATTAGAAAACACTGTCTAGTGGAAAGCATTCGCATTCCTGTCTTCTTGTCCCTATCTCGAATAGGTCTTTTTTTCTTTCTTAACGAGCCAATTTCTAGAGACATTATATCTAATATCTCATAGACTATTCCTGGCAAAAACTACTGTTGTAGTTGCCCCAGTACTCACCACACGACAGCCGCTAGTCTTTCCTGAGATCCCCCCCCCCCCCCGTGTCTTTGATCGTGGTCGCTACTATCGTTTGATGCTGGCAACGCCCCCCACTGGCCAAGTTAATGAAAATAACTGCATATGATTGCTCAAGACATATCCGTTTGCGTGATTTAACCTCTTCTTAAATCAATGCGATGACCAGAATGAACGGTAGATAAACTGTCCACATATTAATCAGCAAACGTGTTGACCATCTGCGTGGAAAGGTTGCATAGCTAATGAGTCCAGGTGAAAAAAAATCCCGTTTGACGAAAAGTTACCACAATATTCGGGGGCACTGATGCTATCCGAAGGGGTCGTTACGAAGGGTCGTACCATATCATCCAACACTTCAGGGGTACCGATGTTATGAGAGGGTTCTTACCATCATCTAACAAATTCAGGGACGGCTAAGTTGTCTGTCATACCCATACACCCTAAGAATGGATTGTAGCATCGATTCTGGGTCATCGTCATCAGCCTGAATCCTCAGCTCCCTGCGGACACTTGGGGTCACACTGTCAAGAATAACATCTGCCTGGTCCTCTTTACTCATCATCCCTACTCTCCAGGCAGCTCTCACCTCTCTGACATATTCCTCGGCCGTAGGACCCGTGCGCTCCCCAAAGCACCGCACTCTCTTGTGAGTAGGTACCACGATGTACTGTACTCGTTCTGGTCGACGATCCAGCCCCACTACAGGGTCATCCACCTCTGCCACATCTTCGTTATCCAATCTACTAGCAGTACGTGTGTTGCGTGCCGCCATCTTGTTGCTAGTAGAGTTGACTAGAAATATTGACAAACTGGATGATCCCGTCCCTCGCCGTGCACTGAACTGGGTGTTCTACTGTTTCGGCTGTTGCTACTCTGATTGCTGAAGAGATGCTTCACTGCGTGCTGTCTGTCAATCCTGTCGACGACGCCACTAGTGACAGGGCGCTAGGTGTGGTGGCGGTGAACTTACGTCGATGTGGCTACCTCACACCCAAGACCCATGCACTAAGAAAATTTATTAAGGATCGTTTGAAAGGGGTTGCAATTATTGGTTGTTTGAATTGTTAAGTCTGCTGCTGAGAGGGTTGCAAGCAACCAGTAATTGTAACCCCTGTCAAACGATCCTTTATAAATTTTCTTAGTGCATGGGTCTTGGGTGTGAGGTAGCCACATAGACATAAGTTCACCGCCACCACACCTAGCGCCCTGTCACAGAAGTATAAAGCAAAAGTTAATTTCATGCAGAATCAGCGCCCCACGCTTTTTGTCAAGAATACAAAGATAACATATACTTCAACAATTTCAACATCGTGGCATGGAAAGAAATAAAAAAAAAAGAACTGATGAACAGCAATGAGGACAGAAAGTTTCGAAGAGTTATGATCACCTCTGCCTGCTATCATGGTACTTGAAGAATGAGCAATGGTGACTCGATACTTCTTAACGAGCGCTCAGTAATTCATTCTAAAATTAGAATCAGCTGAAAAATGAACTTTTTCTATCTATATTAGCTGTTATTAATAACTGCGTGTACACTGTCACGGGTGCTTGCGTAGAATAGGACTGAAATGGTATGACAAAGTCACAAATGTGGAATTGATGGCAAGAACCAGACAAGTGCCAGTGGAACAAGAGTTGAGAAGAAGACGCTGGCGATGGATAGGACACACATTGAGGAAACCTGTTGATAGCTTTACAAGGCAGTCCTTGTTCTGGAATCCACAGGGAAAGAGAGGCAGAGGTAGACCAAAAAACATATGGAGAAGAGAACTGGAAACAGAGGTGAAAATGATGAGGAAAACATGGAAAGAACTTGAACGGATGGCACAGGACAGGAAGGCTTGGCATGTGTTTGTTGAAGGCCTATGCTCCTTGGGGAGCTAAAGGGTGTTGATTGATTTAATGAATAACTGCGTGGCCAGTTTCCTGACAAACAAGTTAAATGTTATGCAAACACAATAAGAGCAATTAATTTTTACATTGGCTTCAAATCAGAGTTAGACCTCTTGTCATTTCAATGTCCAGTATTCTTACCAGAAACCTTGCAATATGATAGAGGATTTGAACAAATGCCATCCCTTGTAAATGTCGATGTATGTGTTCTTTGTCTGCTTTCCTGTATCTTTCACCTCTGCTGCAATCCTCTGAAAAATATTGTTTGATTAGATTATTAAATCTCGGGTCTATGAATCTGCTGAATATCGTTTCTAATTTTCTATCGTGCTCCAATGGCATTTCTTACTGAGATTTACTGGAGTGGCAAGGCTTACGGTTCTTATCAGTTCTTTTTTAAAAATGCATTTTGCTTAGTTCTTACTTTCTTTTTCCTTACTGTTTATATTCCATTGTTCTGATGAAGACTACTTCTTTTCGTTAATTTGTTAAGTGGAACCTTGACATGGTTTTGCAAACTTGCGTGACGAGTAAGGCTACATTTATTTTTTAAATTTAGCAACATCAACAACAAATGAGGCACTACAAAACAGTTTCATAAAATGTTCGGTCAAACTGCTCTGAACGTGGGAAATATATTTGAAAACATACGGGAGAGATATCGCAAAACAGCAGAGTTCTGTTGGACGGGAATGAAACGCGCGAACTTTACGTGAAATTATCGCATACAAATTCATCTCGCTAAAATCAAGGGCAAGTCCATCGCGAACCAAATTAATGATATGTCAGATTCACAGCATGCAATATATATATATATATATATAAATACTTACTTACTTAGTCGTTCCCCTTCTACCGTGAGGTGTAGAGGTTAGGAAGAGAGAGCGCCAGACCATTCTATCAGCTGTCTTCTTCCTGGCCTGGTTCCATTCTAGTCCTCGGTCCTTCAAAGATTGTCTAATGTTGTCCTCCCAGCGGACTCTGGGTCGTCCTGGAGGTCTGGATCCCTGGCTCTTTGTTTCCCATGCTTGTCGTGGTAGCCGATCTTCTCCCATTCTGCAGACATGGCCAAACCATCTTAGTTGGGACTGTTCTATTTGGGTCTGCAGCGGATGGGATTTTAGGCCTTGACGGATCGTCTGGTTGCGGACCATGTCTCTTCTTGTTACTTCAACCACTTTCCTCAGATACCTCATTTCTGAGGTTTGGATCTGGCTTTTGTGGGTTGTAGTCATTGCCCACGACTCGCATCCATATGTCAAGACTGGGACATAGGTGGAGCGGTATACAGCCATCTTCGTTTTCTTACCAACCTCTTTCTTGCTGAGGAATCCACGATTTATGGCCTGAAAAAGTCTCCCAGCCGCTGCTTTTCGAGTGGCCAACTCTTCTTTGATGCCTCCCTTTCGGTCTATAATAGCTCCGAGATATTTAAAGTGGTCGACCTGCTCCAGGACCTGTTCTCCCAACTTAATCTGATGTTTTCTTTCTTCTCGTGATATCACCATGGATTTTGTTTTAGAGCTGCTTATGACCATCCCTCTCTTCTCCAGCTCTTCCTTCCAGACTTGCAGGTTGGATTGGAGATGTGCCTCTGATTTAGCAATCAGGGCAACATCATCAGCAAATGCCAGCTCCGAAATATAGACCTGTCTCATCTTCCAGTACCCCACTGAATACTTTCTTGTTCTCTCCTTACATGCCTTGATGACATCGTCCATAAGGAGTATGAAGAGGTAAGGTGATAGGATATCACCTTGTCTTACACCAGTGGTGGTCCTGAACTCTTCTGACTTATGGTTTGCTGTCCTCACATAATTTCTGCAAGACTTGTAGAAGCTCTGTATAGCATGAATCAGAGGTGCTGGAATATTCTTCCTTGCCAAACAGTCCCAAAGTTTGCTCCAGGGGACCCTGTCAAACGCCTTTTCCAGATCTATGAAACAAAGATGGATCTCACTCTTATACTCAAGGGCCTTTTCACTCAGCTGTCTGAGTGTGAAGATTAGGTCTTGAGTACTTCGGTTTGCTCGGAATCCGCACTGGACCTCATCCAATTGTGGCTCAGCTAGGCGTCGGAGTCTCTGCTCTAGGATTCTAGAGTAGATTTTACCAGGGACACTGAGAAGGGATATGCCTCTATGGTTTCCACATTGTCGATTGTCACCCTTTTTGAAAATTGGTGTTATGATGGCAATCTCCCAATCCTTTGGTATGGTCTTGTTGCACCATGCTGCCTGTAGGACCTTTAAGAGTAATAGGTCGCCTGATGCTCCCATGTACTTAACCATTTCTGGTGTTATACCATCATGCCCTGCTGCTTTGCCCATCTTGATTTTCTCTAGTGCTGCCCTCAGTTCTTCCATCTTTATGTCATCTTCACCATCATTGGTTTCCTCTTCTGTGTCAGTGGTTATCATTTCTGATGCTTCATCATGCTCACCATCCAGGAGTTCTGAGAAATATTCTTTCCATCTTTCCATTACTTCCTTCGGGGCAGTAAGCAATTTGCCTTGCTTGTCCTTTATAAATTTGAGAGGGCATTGTTTTTCTTTCCTCATGTTCTTTAGGGTCTTATAGAACAATTTCTGGTTTTCTTGTGCATCTTTTTCTAGCTTTTCTCCAAATTCTTCCCAGGACTTCTGTTTTGCTGCTAGCACCCTGTTCTTTGCTTCTGTTCTGAGTGTCACATATTCTCTATATTTTTCCATTTGTCCTGTTGTGTTTTTAGCTCCTAAGTATTGTTTCCATGCCATTTTCTTCTCTCTTATTTTCTCTTTGACTTCCTCTGTCCACCAAGGTGTCCTCTTTCTCTGGTTCCCAAGTCGGACTTCACCGCATGCTTCTGCAGCAGCTGTCTTTATGATATCCTTGAATTTATTCCAGAGGGTTTCCAAGTCATCAGGTCGTTCTTCTGTGTTGCTCACTGCTGTAGCAATAAGCCCCTGATATCTGGTCTTAATTTCTGGCTCTCTCAGCTTGTAGGTCCTAATGCTCATTTCTCCTGCTCGTTTACTTGGTTTCTTGCGTGATGTTGGGCAGTTCCTAGGCTGAGCAACTCTTTCAGTTGTTCGTTTGATTGTTAGCAGGTAGTGATCACTTCCAATCTCTGGCCCCCTCCAGACTCTTGCATCTCGGACATATCTGAATGAGCTTCTCCGAACAATGGCATAGTCGATCACTGACTTCTCATTCTTGGTTGGTTCACATCTAGTGTATGCATGTATGCGCTTATGGGGGAACTTTGTGTTTGTAATGATCAGATTCTGCTCACTGCAGAATCTAAGGAGTCGCTTTCCATTGTCATTGAGAGTATCTTCTCCATATCTTCCGATAACTCCACCCCATCTAGCATGGTCATTTCCAACTCTGGCATAAAATCTCCGAGCATAATAACTTCATCTAGGCAGTCATCCACTGTCCTTTGAAGCAGCTCGAAGAATTCCTCCTTGACCTCTGCTCTCTCATCCTCATTTGGCCCATACACTATGACCAGGTTGACTATGGTTTCTCCTTCTTTTAGTTTTACAACCATAATGCGCTCCGAGACAAAGTTCCATCCCTTGATACTATCTTTTTGATTTTGGGCCACAATGCAACCCACGCCCCCTTTAGCTCTTTCAGATATGGGTACACCACTGTAGAGCAACGTGTTGCCATCGAGATCCATGACTCCTTGTCCTTTTTTCTTCGTTTCCGTTATAGCCAGGATTTCTAGTTTTGCTCTCCTCATCTCTTCCACCAGCTCCTCTTCCTTCCCATTTATACTTCTTGTGTTCCAAGTTCCATAAGTCGTAGTCCGTAGTCCGTTCCAGTTCGTCGCCTTTAGAATCAGTCCGGTTTTCTCTCTTGTAGTTCGCGTAATCATGATTTAAAGCAAACAGGTGATTGGCCTGTTGTGCCTTTGCATGGTGGAGGGGCTGCCTCCTTACGGCCTCCATGCAGGCCGCCCTCCTCCTTTTTCATCCGGGCTTGGGACCGGCATTGGCGGAGTTTATATATAAATAACCATTTTTAAAAAAACCCATCTACAGCGGATTGTCGAAACCTGTTATTATTAGTTTCATTTTTGTAGCCAGCGGTTTATGTGTTATAGTAGAATAAATAAGAGCAGATAGTTTGACTATGTCGTAGATGTAACAGTGTGGTGGTAGTAATAGCAGTACTTGTAGCAGCTGTGATAGTGGTAACGTTATTAATGGTTACGGGTATTTCGGTACTATTTAGAATTCTGACCCAGAAGTAAACTGTTGTAATTAACGCACGAATAAAATGTATAAATAGCAGCACTCAGTGACGTAAATATCGCCCGGATGGACCTGGCATGTACCTGCGGCCCCAGCACCGAGTGGACCCCAACGCCGAGTGGGTCCGGAAAAGTAGTGGTCGCAAGAGACCCTCGCCTTTATATATTTCTTTTTAATTTACTTTGTTGTTGTGTTTACACGACCTAGCATGTTCCATTTTCTGGAAACAGAGTCGAAAGGGGTAAAGAAGACACGAAAATATCTTCAGGGGATGGCATAGAACAGACGGACCTGGTACAACACTGTTGAAAGCTTATGGTGCTTGGGTAAAAGGATGCCTTTACACGCCTATTGAGGCATATTGGGAATACGGTGTTAGGCCCATTTTTTCTTGACCATCGACACACTAGGGGTGATGTGGTCAGTATCATGCTGGCCGCCTTTACCTTCCCAGAGTTGTTCTGATGCCCAATTCATGGTGCTGGGTCGACCTCGGAGCCGTTTGCGGTCTACAAAATTCCTCCTCAACTGGGGATCGAACCATGGACACCGAGCTTGGGTAGCTCAAGGATAATGATGATGATGGTGGTGATGATGACTTCAGCACTTACATTCTTTATGCAGATTTGTTGTATGTTGATTGTAGTTGTTGTTGAACCCATTATATCAGGAGGGCTTCACTTAATTTGTGCTCGGGACCTCTTACACGGTAGTTATGCCACTCACAACACTACCCAAGTCGACGTGAGTGCAGTCGGTATAAGATGCAGAACGGTAATATACCAATACATACTGAACAGATTCTATTACCCTTTGTGGGACGATTATGGCCTATAATTTTCTCAACATAATCTGCTTTTGTGTACCATATTATATCCATGCATTGCAGCCTCCCGGGCATCATTTCCCACCATTCCTATTATAAGCATTTTGTGCAATTCTGTCTTCACAATTCAGAACTATGATCAACGCCCGTTCGGACGTCAGCCACCACTGAACTAATCGTCTGACCTGGTATTATTCGTTTCATCCTTGACATCAAAGCCTGTCGGCCATTTTTCACCCCCTCCCCCACACCCACTACCAACAGATTTTCCCAACGCCGATCTGGCTATTCTTAATAATCTTCTACTTCTTCGTAAACTCTCAGATGCCCACTTGAATCTCCGTAGAGCTTTTCCACGAATGGTACTGATGTCGGCCATATGCGCTTTTTCTGTTCCGCATTTGTTTGGCAACTTTGAAGCAGATGTTCAGCAGTCATTTTATCATTGCCACAGTTGGACTGATCAGTAGTTCCTATCTTTAGCTTGTTGAATAGATGGTATCTCAGTCTGCTGTGGTGTCATATAATTTGGTTCGCTCTCTTTTCCTCTCCGGCAGTAATGGTATTTTCGAGTCATTGTTTACACTTCTTCTTGTAATAAATCGTCATGTCTGTTTACCTCACCATCCCTGCTAAGAGAGTTGATAGGTGATGCAATATTGACCGACAGTCACGTTGGTAAAATTCTCGTGTACCAAACCTGGGCGCCCGGAGTAACACGAAATTCGCCCAGCGAGTTTATGTAGCGCTGATATGGCTATTGTGATTTCCTAATTTCTCTCGTGGAGAGAAAACAACCCAGTTGGTCACACAATGAATGTTTGTTTGCAGATGTACAGGGCAGTAAATTTATCCAGGTGGTGACATATTGTAGAAACACACCTGAAGAAGATGGAAATGTTGTAATCGCTTCAGGACAGAATTATTACGAAGACATTATTTGTGATAATATAAGAAGTTTTAGTGGTAAACATTACCAAGAATTGGCGGAAATACCAACTCCTTATACGGAAAATGACCGTTTGAAATTTACAAACGCATTAGTCATGCAGAAAATTCCATAAGGAAGTTAGCATAGCGCGCATGTTTAAATACCATTGGCTGGGTAATTCTAGATGTTATAAATAACACTTATGATTGGAACCTGGTCAGATTGTAACAATCATGTGCGTGGGACGAAAGTTGCAATATAATCTGGCCCTTTCACTGGTTTAGAGCACTGTGAAATTCCCGCGTCAAGAAGACAGCCAGCTAGCCAGAGTATGGAATAAACTCAGAATTCCATTTATCAGACCGGACGTTGTTTGAGCATCTTGTGGACTTATAACCCAGGAAAACTCTACCTACATTAACACGGAAAGCCAGAATCCCAGGAATCTGAAAACACAAAGTCAGAGTGAGAGCCTAGTGTAAAGTAATACCCCAGACCGCCTGTAAGAGGCATCTTAAACAAGTTGCCTTAACTATTGCTCTGAGCCAGGAGTCAGTATTCCTAAAGAGATTTTAGGTCGGTGGTACCAGTAGAGGGTACTATCTCTGGAACAAAGTGTATGGTATAAGTGGCCTGCTGTCAGCGCTAGACACCTTCATCAGACGGGTCTTGAAGACGCTGGACCAGCTTCGTGATTACTCCCTGATATTTCTTGGACCGTGTCACAACCTCCAGATTTGACCAGTTACGAGAGTGCATCAGTCCATAACCTGCCAAGAACCAACCATCGGTTGGAGCAGAAACCAAACTTACTGGCAGCTATCCACAAATTTACATGCTGCCAAGTGAACATTTTTCATAAATATTCCCTCAATATCCGTAACGTCACTGTAAAAGGCACGAAGATGTATTGTGGCCACCACTGTAATAGTGTGCGTAGATGTGTCTATATTAGTTACGATGATAAAAGACAATCAGCAGGTCGGGCTTACAGATGGCCGACATGGTGTGTAGGTGTATAGACAAGTCAATGGACGCGAATGCGTGTAGTCCTAATATATTACAATGATGATCACACACACCAAAAGTACATGTTGAAATGTTGAAACGGCTGTGGTACAGTTGTTTATGATTTATTACTTCACAGTAACAAGGACATCACTGATACACTGTCAATAAGACACGGTTTAAGCACATCAAGTAAATCACAATAGTTCAATACATCCAACAGATCAATGGCTCTTCTAAGCAAACTGCAGGTATCGCAGTGCTAATAATATCTCAATGGCCCCTCTAAGCAAACTGCAGGTATCGCAGTGCTAATAATATCTCAATGGCTCCTCTAAGCAAACTGCAGGCATCGCAGTGCTAATAATAAATGTTCTCTTTACCTTCTTTGATAACAATAGGAATACGACGATATAAGTCCCTGGCGTCAAATAATATAAAGGTTCTATTTACCTTCTCTGATAACATCAGGAATAAGCCACATAAATACAAGCCAGCAATCCTCGGCTTTAGAAATATATATCAGGGGGAACCTCCAACATTTTAATCTCACGAAACTATCTTCCCCGTACACACAGTCAGAAAAACATGGCGGAGCACCTTCCCGGCAAAAACCCAGGGACGACTGTCACCGGATTACCGTAACTCAGCCCCGCTCAACAATCATGCATGCGCGGATAACCGCGGGAAGTGAGTTGCGCTCATACGAGAACCTTCTGGAAAGATCTCGAACGATATTCGAGAAAAAATCTCGATCAAATAATTTTTAACGCGTAAGTAATAAATCAAGGGAGATAACAACAAAATCTGACCTGACATGCAAAAATATTAACGTTTAAATCCCCTTGCTTAAAAACTGACTTTAACAGTCTAGCCCCCCCCCCCCCCCCCCCCCCCGGGGAAAAAAATGATAACATCATTTTTTAAAAAAACCATACATCGAATAGAAATAACATGAGGTCGGTAGCATAGAAATATCTACACTTAAGTATATCCACTATAAAGTCATATAAAAAATGAACAAAAGATGGATAGGAGTAAGTGTAACGTACAAAAGAAAGAAGTATAGACAGATAACGGGATAAGCCTACGAGGAATCTCAACTTCAAAGAAGTATGAAGTATAAGTACGCCATGACATCAAAAGAGAAAAGGGAAAAGTAAAACGAGAAGAAAGACCAGATGGAATACGAAAGGAACAAGAAAAGATGAAAGGAAGCAATGCACTGAGAATAAAGAAAGCAGAAATATGTCATGGAAAACAATTACATGGAACAAAGCATAGTATAAATGAACACCATTGCAATATAATAGCATACTTGATAAACTAAATTAAATTCTCTAACAAAAAATAATATCCTGAGCATGATAACCCAGTCAATCATGGCTATTACTGACGCACAATCAAGCGTCGGGTGAGGAAAAGTACCTCACTACCTCAGAAAAAATCTTTTCTCAAAGTATCAATATTGTATAAATAGGTGCTCCCACTAGCGCACAATGAAGTGCTGGGCACAAAAACCATACAATGTCAGAAAAATTTACTTTCTCTCATGACTTCATGTATCTCAAATAAAAGATATCAATATCGACATGTCTCGCAATGATAAGTTACGTAAAATAATGGTATCATTACAATACTACACTTTCAATACTGTAAACACAGCGATATATTACTACTATAGTAAAGAAGTTATACCAATCATAATACAATATCTTCTAATATAATATCCTATATTAATGAACAATGTTGTTAACTATCACGAACAAGTACAAATCAGAGATGAGTTCCGATGTCTCAGACCATTCTGTAAGCAATAAGGCACCGAAGACATCTAAAGTAGCATCAAATGCTGAAAGAAAAGCTGGAAAGTCTTGATAAATCTGGTAAACGGTTGAGACCCTGAAAATAACGGCGCTGACTCTCATGGAAAATCAAACACTGAGAAAAAATACAAATGAAATCTCTGTTTGATAAAGGAAAAAAATGTTATGATATACAACAATTAATTTTAATGCATCGAATGTGGCCGAGTAAACTTCCGGCCGCTGTATGGTGATAACACTGACTAACAAAAAAAAACTTTTTTTTCTTTCTCTAACATTTCTATGTTTTTCTGGTCAATTTTAATGCGCTGTTTTTAAATCTGCAAACCGTTTTTCTCTATCAGGTCGGGATCTCTAGAAATACGCAATTGAAGTTTTTTAACAAGGCATAAAGTATTATAACATCATTCATACAAGAAGTGTAACAGTTATGTAGGCTTGAATTTCTTTGCAGTCGACTTTCGTCGGTGAATGGCATGTGGTACATCGCGATGAAGCATCCAACAATAATCGGCAAGCATGGTCACACTCCACCGTCCTTGATAGCGTGACTCCATTACGGCGATATCTTGATGGAATCGTTCTCCATGTTCATCGCTGACTTCGCCAAGTTTGTCAGGGAAAAAGTCAAGATGCGAATCAAGCAAATGGATTTTGAGGGACATGTTACAGCCCATAATTCTGTATGCATCTATGCACTGCTTAACAATATGCACATAGTCGACAGATTTGTGATTTCACAGAAAGTTATCGACGATCGATTTGAATGCCATCCATGCGCGAAGTTCACTACCATGTAACAAGTTCTCGAATTGTTTGTCTGCAATAACTTTCCTAATCTGAGGTCCTACAAAGATACCTTCCTTTATCTTTGCATCGCTAACTTGCGGAAACTTTTCTCGAAGATAAGTGAAAGCTTTGCTCGTTTTATCTAACGCTTTTACGAAATTCTTCATGAGCCCCAACTTTATATGTAACGGTGGTAAAATGATGCCGTCTTTGTTAACTAATGGCTCATGTATTACATTTTTATGCCAGAGCTGCATACGATCCCTGATAGGCCACACCTTTCTTGCATAATGTTCCTGTCTGTTGCGGCTGTCCCATTCACATAGGAAGCAACAAAATTTAGTATACCCAGTCTGCATGCCCGTGAGAATTGCAATGACCTTTAGGTCTCCACAAATCCGCCATTGGTAGTCATTGTACTTTATTTTTGCCAAAAGTATAGCCATATTGTCATAAGTTTCTTTCATATGAACAGAGTAGGCGACTGGAATTGATGAAAATAAATTTCCGTTATGCAATAACACGGCTTTTAGACTAGTCTTGGAAGAGTCGATGAAAAGTCGCCATTCGTTGACTATGTGCTCACGACCGAAGTGCACCATTAGACCGTTTACATCTTTGCAATAGCAAATGCCATCATCCATCTCAAAGTATTGAACAAGTTCTCTGTGTCTATGACGAAATTTAGATATCGGAGTATTGGGCGCTAAAAGATTCCATTCTTTGAGTCGCGAACCGAGTAATTCCGCTTGTCCTTTGGTAAGAGCGAGATCACGTATTAGATCTGAAAGTTCTGAATGGTTAATTAAGTGAACACCATCATTCACCGGTATATAATCCGAGTCAGAATTAGTTTCTAAAGCAGGTAAACTATCACTTTCTGATGGTTCATTCACGTCCAACGGATATTGTTATGGTGGAACTGGGATCGGACACGTGATTGGATCATGAGGCACTGGTTTCGATACCGATTCTACAACTTCTAGAAGCCATATTTCGCTCAGAATTATTTCAAAATACAGTAACTATTTGAAAAATAGCGTAACATATGTCATGCATCTTTTAGCAGTATAAAAAGTAGAATTATTTTGCATTTTATTAATTTTTAATAAGTTATATAGTAAAAATGAAACGGAGCAAATAACGGTTTCCCAAAAATATATTTATTCACAAAAATCTTAAGAACCCGACGTGATAGAGATAAACGGATTTCAGATTTGAAATCAGCGCAAGAAACTGACCTAAGAACACTTATTCTTATATAAGAAAGAAAAATGTTGTTTGTCAGTGTAATCAAACCTTCCTCCGTTACACTAAAACTGTAACCGAGAAAGTAGTACAAACTAATTTAGAGTTATGACTTAACAGGGTCATACAAATGTACTAACAGCGTGTTAATGTATAACAGCATCGTGGGTATATAAATAACCCCGAAATCTATAAGAAGATCTAGAAAATGATAATCAAGCAGCGCCATGTGGGCAATAACGTATAGAAAAGTCGTGAATATACAAATGATACCCACGTCAAAAGGCAAATCTAGAAGATGGTAATGATGACTAAGATCGTCATGGTGGCTGACAATCTGAGATTTTGCGCAAGACAAAGTAACTGCAGTAGACAAATGCGTACAATTAAAAGGCTGCACTGAATTCATAGCCTGAGTACTAGGCAAAGAAAAAAGTAAGAAAGATAGAATCAAGATGTAAAAGCATACAGTAGTAAACTTGGACCTACGTCGAAGTTTAAAAGAAAAGCAGTAAGCACGACAAAAAGTCGTAAAAGACAAAGATACTGAGCTAACTGGCCCAGTAAGAAAAGTAAAGAAACTCAAAAGGTATAGATATGTACTAAGCACTAAGTTCGTACATGTGGCAAAGAAAACACTAGTCATTGCAGCAAAGAAGTTGCAATCAACGTGACTGGATATAGATTCAGTCGTAGTGATGAAGTTAGTATGTGTGTCAGCCAAAATCGAAGGATCTTCTTCGTGACTGGATGTAGATTCCGTCGCAGCCACAAAGTCAGTGTGTGTATCAGACAAAATCGAAAGATCTTCTTCCATAATAGTAGTTAAAGATGGATCAAAGTTAGAGCGACGACGTACTGAAGTATGTCGCACTGGGCTACAAGAAGCACCAAAATTAATATGATGAACACTCGTATCATCAATACTACAAGATTGCACCAAATTAGCAGAATGTATCACGTGAGAAGATTTTGACATAGTCCCTAAGATAGAAGCAGTAAGGTGATGTTGCTGTTCCCAAGCAGCAATTTGTACCGGCGTACAAACCTTTACACCATGTATCTGTCCGACAGTAAGGTCGGTGATAGGTGCTCTGAGCAAACATACGTGTATATAACCAGTGAAAAATGGTGTGGTAATGTGGACTATGGCAGTCTGAAAAGTCTCAACTGTCCCACCGAATGTCACACATTTCACCATATTACCAGTTGCACAAGATGGATGGACTAGAGACTGTCTAATCCCAACAGTTGCGCATCCAGAATCAAAGAGCACTGAGACTGGATTATTATTAACAAACCCCTTATGTAGAGTAAGAGACCCTCTTCCGTCATGTGCAGCTAAGGCAGGAAGAGCGGGTAGAGGATGACCGCAACTCAAGGTAGTTATAGCTGTAGGTTGAAATAGAGTTGTGCATTCCGGGCCCTGAGATGCTCTCTCGAAATCCAAAGCAGAGCAAGCAATAGTGTTAGAGACACCATTATTATTGTTACCTTGATTATTAATAACCTGGGGCTCTTGTTGAGCAGAGTTAGCATGGCGAAAGGATCTATTATTGTCGTGTTGCGATCTATCGCGGCTATTATTTCTATTGAAATTATTGCTCTGATTTGAATCTTAGTTTGCATTGTTGCGATTACTATTTCCCCTTTGATTAGAATATCTATTAAATGGGTTTTGTTGTCTCCGTGAAGAGTTATTATTGGGTTGATAACCTGTATTATAGTAACCTCTTCCAAAGTTCCTATAATTATTAGGACCAAAATGTTGAAGACTGTTAAATTGACTCCAGTTCCCTGAAGAAGAAGAATCATTACGTGATGGACCCCCTTGATTCTGTCCAAAATTACGATTATCTCTCCTATCAAAATTACGCTGAGGCCTTTGAAATTTGCGTCGAAAATTAGGACCATATGGTGTTGCTGAAGCAACGGGCAAACTTCTTCGCTTTTAGAATTGCTAACCGTTACATTAGGATGTGCCATGACATATTGGCGACAGTATTGCTCCATTTCTTTCAAATAAGGAGGCTTTCGCTCATGTAGAAAGGAAAGAAAGAACTGACGACATAACTTTGTCCCGGAGCAATAAGTCCTTAAGGGCTTCATATGTGTGTTCAGTTTTTGAAAGTTCAACCCAACGTGAAAACGTAAGGCTAATATCAGATATAAAATGTGAAAAATCTTTCCCTGTCTCCGGCAATAGAGACTTAAAGCGTAGGCGATAACCTTCTTCATCCAGTTCGTATTTTTTTAATAAGGCAGCTCTGACCACATCATAGTTATTTGCGTCAGGACCTTCTAACATACTTATAGTATTCAAAGCTTCACCCTTAAATAACTTCCTAAGTTGTTCACAATATTGCGATTTATCTACCTTATGAGATTCGCATGAAAGTTCAAATCTATTTAGATAGAACGAGATATCGTCACAGTCAGAGTTGAAAACAGGCAATTTAATATCATATGATTTAGTATTTGCCTTATTAGAAGTTGTTTGATTGTTTGTCTCATTTTGAGAATTACCCATATTCACTACCTTTATTTTTTTCAGCTCCATAGCTAAGACTCTCTCGTCGTGGAACATTTTCTGTTTTTCAGCCTCCATTTCTAATTTTTTATTTTCAGCCTCCATTTGCATTTGTATTTTTTTATCTTCAGCCTCTCTTTCTAATTTTTTATTTTCCATTTCCATTTGGAATTATCTCTCATCTGCCTGCATGTGCAATCTCCTATCTTCAGCTTCCATTTTCTGTTTTTCAACTTCCATTTTCTGTTTTTTAACTTCCATTTTCTGTCTCTTTTCTTCAGCCTTCTGCGCTTTGGCATATTCAGCAAGTGCAAATTCTTCTAATTTCTCCTCAGTCTTGCCAATGGATTTCCCTTGTGCAATGAAATAATCCAAAGTAGACATTATGTCTAATTATATGAGGTCAATAACCTGTGTAAATATATTATATGAGAAACTCACTTTATCCCAACTTAGTGGGTGACAAGTCTTTGCCCAAGAACTTGTATAATTACTTTACTTATCTTCAATATAATTAATCACCTATATACTTATTGTGCATTATAATCTTGACAGTGTATGACACAATGAATAATATAAACAAGAAAGACAAAGGCAAACTATCAAGAACAAACGACAACGTTCGCAGGAATCAAGTAAAGGAAAAAGCAGAAATAAAGTGAAAAAATATTGCAACATTTGCACCGACAGCTGCGAATAGAACGATGAGACAATGACAACACAGTGTATAAACGAAAAGTTGTAAAGAAATAAACAATAGAAACGGGAGGCGGAGAAATACAAACAAATTAATGCAAAACTACAGAATAGAGAAAATATAACAAAAACAACAATGGCACATCTCGGCACAACTAAACAATATTATCAAAGACTGAATTCGACGTAAACAGAGTCTGCCCAAGATTATAACAAGGGATCTTTTACGCTACGAACTCAGACCACACAGTCCCTATAGAACGCTTTCGTAGGCCCTCGGTGAAGTGGGATGTATCCTACGAAAGTATCCACCCAACCTGCCCGCTGACATAGAACATATATAACAAGGAATATAAATGGCTTATGTATTGAGGAAGGCCTAATTACCAACACAGAGACATAGTTTACAACATCAAACAGCCACTTATCTTAAACTGACAAAAAATCCTGGCCTCCAGGATAGTAGCAATGATGTTCATATAATACACAGTCCAAAGAACAGAGGATCCACCGCTGAAGGTGTACAGGAACTCTGTGACTCAAGGAACAGGTATATTCGACCACTCAGACCCTTGACATGTTGAACTTGCTCGCAGAAAATCCGAACTGGCAACACTGCAACTCGACTTGAATAACATGTGCACAAAATTTTATACTGTGAACACTGTAAGTTCTGTTGGATTTCCGCATAGGAAACAAGGACTGGATTCTACTGTAGTAAGGTCGAGAGACTACCGGGCAACGCCGGGTACTTTCAGTAAATAATGTCCACTACTGTTGATCTTGAAAACATCTATTCAACAGCCCCATCGAGCTGGCCAACCACTGTAAAAGGCACGAAGATGTATTGTGGCCACCACTGTGATAGTGTGTGTAGATGTGTCTATATTAGTTACGCTGATGAAAGACAATCAGCAGGTCGGGCTTACAGATGGCCGACATGGTGTGTGGGTGTATAGAAAAGTCAATGGACGCGAATGCGTGTAGTCCTAATATATTACAATGATGATCACACACACCAAAAGTACATATAATATTCAGGAAATGTTGAAACGGCTTTGGTACAGTTGTTTACGATTTATTACTTAACAGTAACAAGGACATCACTGATACACTGTCAACAGGACACGGTTTAAGCACATCATGTAAATCACAATAGTTCAATACATCCAATAGATAAATGGCTCTTCTAAGCAAACTGCATGCATCGCAGTGCTAATAATATCTCAATGGCTCCTCTAAGCAAACTGCAGGTATCGCAGTGCTAATAATATCTCAATGGCTCCTCTAAGCAAACTGCAGGTATCACAGTGCTAATAATATCTCAATGGCTCCTCTAAGCAAACTGCAGGCATCGCAGTGCTAATAATAAATGTTCTCTTTACCTTCTTTGATAACAATAGGAATACGCCGATATAGGTCCCTGGCGTCAAATAATATAAAGGTTCTATTTACCTTCTCTGATAACATCAGGAATAAGCCACATAAATATAAGCCATCAATCCTCGGCTTCAGAAATATATATCAGGGGGAACCTCCAACATTTTAATCTCACAAAACTATATTCCCCGTACACACAGTCAGAAAAACATGGCGGAGCTCCTTCCCGGCAAAAACCCAGGGACGACTGTCACTGGATTACCGTAACTCAGTCCCGCTCAACAATCACGCATGCGCGGATAACCGCGAGAAGTGAGTTGCGCTCATACGAGAACCTTCTGGAAAGATCTCGAACGATATTCGAGAAAAAATCTCGATCAAATAATTTTAAACGCGTAAGTAATAAATCAAGGGAGATAACAACAAAATCTGACCTGACATGCAAAAATATTAATGTTTAAATCCCCTTGCTTAAAAAACTGACTTTAACAGTCACCCTGTGATGATAACCTTTTTTTTAAAAAAGAGAATTATTCATTTTACACTGTTAAATATAATTGATTATTAAATTTGTAATTTGTATATATAAAAATTTATAATTGATGTAATCCTTTTGAGTGCACTGCACCCATATGTCTTAATCATCTTAAATACGCTTAAAACAGAGCTACTAAATTAAGATTTCACTGAATCGGGTTAGTTGGGGGTGTGACAAAACGTCTGATCATGCTCTTTTGTGTGATCTCTGACACTTTTAGCCCTCCGGCAGTATCCTTTCTTTTTCTTCATTTTTCTCACTTATCGCTTTTATTTGGCATAAATCATGCCTCTTCATTCGTTATTTTCAACCATTTTACTCTTTATGCTGGACATAGCATGGTAAAGTCTCTAACATGCCACTCCCATATGGCACTCACAGACTGTTGTTACGCTCCGCCAGGTTTGGTGACCCGGCCAGCGATAATATTTTATCGCATAATCCGTATGGCTGTGACGGGTCGGTGGTGGTGGTGTGGTTGGTGTTGCGATTCCTTGGTTAAGGTATTATTATTGAATAATAAAGTCACTCTTTAGACATAGCAATGTTGGTTATAAATGGTTAGCTCTGGGCATCAGAACATCCCTTCGACGTTTCTGATTTGCATAGTCTATAGTATTTGATTTCCCTTGTGGGAGAGTTATCGTGCTGACAAAGGTAAACACCAACAGTTGTAGAACCGAACCCGAAACGTAAATAAAGGATCAAGCCTTCTGCTTAGAGTCCACATGTATTAAGATTCATACAAAACGATAATCGACATTCACAAAGGTTTCATGTACAATTCAGCGTAACACTTGAATTCCAAATAATATCAGCAAGTATCCGTCCGTGTCAAAACAACGTGTCAGAAGAACATCGTGGCTATATACGTGCGCTATTGTAGTCAACAGCCAGAAATGAGCACATGAGTTCTTGACAGCTACCAATTGAATCATAATACGATTCTCCTTCCATTATTAGTTTAATTTCATTAATCTCATGTTTAGATTAATTTCCGAACTGATCCTGAAGTCTACATCGATTCATCTATGTAATATAGGCTATATACTCAGCCTTATTTCCTTGGAAGAAATACAAGACACGACCTTCTTGCTTGACGGATAGCGTAACAAAGGCCCTGTAACCAAGTCACCCGGCGTGACCTTCCCAACGCGAATGCGTCATAATCTCCGCATATATTTCGCGTTCACTATACCGTAAAATATCGACATATTCTATAAATATTAATGACCCATAAACGTTGCGCATGGGTAAACCCCAGCAGACGCCATCATTTAAAATAACACCGTAACAGATTTCCTGTCAGACGGGGGGAAAAAAAATCTATTAAATAGATTTTTTTTTTTTAACAATATTAATCAAATATTTAACAAAACCCGACGTATGACCTACGATGTTCTATCTAGAACAGTGTCGCGGTCATGTCAGTAATATATTATAATAAAATCAACGTCATATTATACATATACCTTATATTAAACAAGGAAGTGTCACTGTCACTAACTAATTAACTAATTAATTTGTTGTATGTATAGACTAACTAATAATGTGAGGTGTTATTAAAATTATTCTAACTAACTAAAATTAAAATAATTAATTATAGTATGTACGTATGGTACTAGCTAATTAATATCTAATTGAAGAAAATGAGAAATAGAATAAGAGAGTAAAAGAAATAAAAATTGAGAAGTACGGACAATTGAAACCAAATATTAAAGTATACATTAAATTAGCATGGGTGTGAAAATGAAGTGTAAGGATAGATACCTAATTAAATTAACGCAATCAGAAGAAAAGAGCAGAAAAAATTCATACATTTTAACTATATATATGAAATGTCATAATGTAATATCTATTACCTTAATAATTACACTAATTAAAAGGTTTAATTGGTGTGATATTCTTTTGTTTCATCTTTTCTTAGTATATTTTATTTTTTTATTTCATCACACTTTGACTTTATTATCTATTATATACTAATTTAATAACTAGAAAATTTAATAATATTGGACATGAAGATCCAATCGTTGTTACCTCCTGTTGAATTGTATGAAAGTTCATTAAGACACAAGGTTCATATTATCAAATTATGATTTGATGATCCATTCATCGTTAGTTCCTTTATTAAACTTTTTGAAAGTAAATTGACTAAGTCATCAACGTATATGTCCTTTCTACATCAGAGATTGTTCCTTTTTAACAGTTTTCAATCGAAATGAGTGATACTCAAAGTGGAATTGAAGTTCAAATTTTCAAACGATCCGTAAAACTTGATATTTTGATTACAATAGTTTATTTCGAAATGTCCTTATTTAGGTAGGAAGTCCAACTGAATTGTTGTATATTCTGACTTGATATCAATACCGTTCATTGCAAATGTAATGCTTGACTAGTCAGAAAATTTTCTCGAAATTGTAATATTCATTCAGAATCCGTAGGATGTCTGGACAACGTGTCGGCTATGACGTTTTCAGTTCCAGGTATCGACTGTATCTCGAATTCGTAGGGTTGCAACGTAATAGCAAATCGTGCAAGTTTAGCACTTTTATGGTTTGAGCGACGTAATGCTGCCACTGATTTCTGATCAGTCTGGATCAGAAATGGAGATCCCAGTAAGAATTTCTCTAACTTGGTAATTGCCCAGATTACGGAGAGCAATTCTCGGTCCACAGTGGAATATTTCATCTCCGGAGGTTTCAGTTTGCGTGAGATATACATTACGGGTGAAGGACATCATCATGATATTGCAGTAGACATGCCCCGAGTCCGTAATTACTCGCATCTGTACGTAGAACAAACTTTTTAGAAGCATCTGGTAATCTTAAAACAGGTGGGCATGAAAATATTTTTAAGATAGCGCGAAAAGTTTTGTCACATTCGTCGGTCCAATTTATCCTTAAAGGCATGTTCTTCTTTAGTAACGAAGACAGGACAGCCGTGATGGATGATAGGTGAGGTACAAATCTGCTATAGTATTGGATTAAACCTAACAGACTCCTAACCTGTTTCTTCGTTTGAGGAACAGATAAATTTAATATTTTAGAAACTGTACTGGGAATTGTTTGGATACGTCCCGATCCAATAATGTGCCCCAGGAATGTTATCTCATTACACGCTATTTGAATTTTAGTTGGTTTAGCGGTTAAATGGTTATCCCGCAATATTTCCAAAACTGATTTAAGACCCAAAAAATGTTCCTCAAATGATGAACTAAACAAACATATGTCGTCAATGTAGGTAATTATATCTGATCTACCTGCTAAAATTTTTCGCATCATGCGAATAAAGGTAGCTGGAGCATTCATTAGCCCAAAAGGCATCACGTTCCACTGGTAAAGACCTCGTGGAGTTGAGAATGCTGTGTAGTATTTGGCTCTTTCGGTTAGTGGAATCTGCCAATAACCTTTAGTTAAGTCAATTTTAGTGAAAAGTGTAGCATTGGATAGACGAGGAAGTAAATCGTCAAGGATAGGATGTGGTTCGCTATCCGGTACTGTCTGCGCATTAAGTTTCCTATAGTCAACACATAAACGTATGTTGTTGTCCTTTTTCCGGACAATGACTAAAGGAGAAGAAAATGGAGATGTACTAGTCTCAATAATACCTAATGATATCATCTGTTCGAGTTCCTGAGATGTCTTACTCAGAAAATGTAGAGGTACAGAATAAGGATGAACACGAATTGGTGTATCATCGTTCAGAATTATATCGTGACTAATTACAGATGTGCAACCCGGTACATCAGTTAACACATCTGGGAAAGATTGTAGAAGATTAGCAACGCGTTGATGCTGTTGCGGTGTAATCGTAGAAGAAATGGTCACATCACGCCAAGATTCAGTAGATTGGACAGTAAGTACAGGTAAAGGCATCTGCACTTCAGGAAAAGAAGATTCTTCCTCCTGTATAACAGATAGATTAGAATAATGACAAGTAGATACAGTATTGTCATCTAATTCATGAAAAATTGACTGTAAGTGTATAGGACGTGTATGAAATTGCTTGAGCATATTAATATGGAATATCTTTCTGTGTCCCTTGATATCTAAGACGTAATCAACGTCTGAAATTTTATCAGTAACCTTATAAGGACCAGTAAGGAAAAAAAATGATGAATGACTATGATGAGTCATCAATGATATGAGACAATTGTATTACCATAGCATGTTATCTGCGTGACGCAGCATTAGGTACTAATTGTAACCGTAGACAATGATGGTTAAAGTAAGCACCATTATCATGCTCGATGACCATTCGAGCATCTCTATTGTTACGAAATGTAACTATAGCTTCACCATACCTGTCATTGGTAGGTGACAACAACCGTACAAACATAACGTCTGCCGTGTCATTAAAGAAATTGCTAAGTGCCTGCCATCTGGTACCTTGTGGCAGATTGCGCACTAACACGGTGCGAGAATATGCACCCTTCCCAATGTAAGTGGGATCAGTGTCACTAACGTGATAAATAGTTCTTCTATTTAATCTTTTGGATATGGTAGTCTTATGAGATGATGTCTCATAATGATTGACATATTTATTTGTCCTAATTTTATTAGTTAAGTTCATAAGAACTTCACCATCATTACCCTTGTTCGGGACATCCCTTCTTTTCCCATTTTCAACAATTTTATTAAGATCACTGTTAATATGATCCTGTCGCCAACATCTATCTTCCGACTTGGCGGCATTCTCTTGAGAAAAGGTATATCTGCCTCGAAATGATTTTCTAATCTTCCTAGGATGGACTGGTAGTTTAGTATACTTTTTATCCTGTAGGAGAGTCTTATCCTTCTCCTTATCGATTTCCAGAATGGTACTGAGACTGAAATTGGAGAAAACTGTGCCACATGTATTTATTTTGTTGGCCCGTAATGTAGCTGTTGCAATGACAGCGTTAGCATTGCAATAAGATTGCACATTATTTAATTCCCATTCCTCAATTTCCTGTGGGGAACAATCCTTACTACCATGGATGCGTCCCAACATCAGATCTGCAATTGGATTCTGAAGCATGCATACCTTAACTTGTCCTGAAAAGAAAGGTGTATTAACATGGACAAGAGCTGTGGGGTAAAACTCAATAGTTCCCCCAAAAGTCATGCAACGGACATATTCCCCCGTTGCACAGCTAGGATGTACTAGCGACTGTCGCACTCCAATGGTTGTGGACCCCGAGTCTCTCAATACAGAAACTACAGAACCATTTACTATCCCTCTGTTAAAAATCAGAGAGCCTGTTCCATCATTGGCTGCAAGACCTACTTCTGGTGTAATGTGTCCGCAGTTTAGCACTGTCTCCTTTGCCTTCTGAAAAATAAGATTGCATTGTGGGCAACTATTTGCCACGTTATAATTTATAGCAAAGCATGCAGCAGAAGAATTCATTGTATTATCGTTAGGTGGAACCTGAACCTTAGGGGTGATATCATTTGTAACTGCTGCCCCGGTATTATGGTTATAATGTGAAGATCCACGAGAATGAGAACGATTACGAGAATAATTAGTTGAATTATCTCGTTGTCGTCTATTATAATTGTTATCTCGATGTCTCGAGTTATAATTATCGCTATTCTTCCATTTGTTACCATTATTATATTGATATGACCGATTATAACTTGAGTTACGTGGATTACTGTTGTATCTTGACTGAGGTGAATAATTTCTGGTTTGTTGTCTTCCTCTATTAAAGTTATTGTTAAAGTTATTCTGTCCCTTATGAAAATTAAAGTCATAGTTTCCTTTGAACCTACCTCTGTCCACACTGTGTGTTCTAGGTTTGTTATGATTATGATATGCCATATTGGAGGCTACAGGAAGTGGTTCTCTTATCAACGAGCCAGAAATATTAGCATTCGGATGAGCTGTGCAGTAATTTAAAGAAATTTTTTCTAACTCATCAATAGATTCTGGTTTTCTTTCTTGTAGATAAGCAAAGAATGGTGGGCTGACAGAAGATAATACTTTATCCCTTAATAATAAATCAACTAATTTGTCGTAAGATTTGTTGACACCTGCCAGTTCAACCCATCTGTTAAAAGTATTGCGTATGTTAGCAATAAAACCTGTGAAATCTTTATTGTTATCTGGCAATAAACTTTTGAAACGTAATCTACATGCCTCTTCGTTCAAGTGGAAACGACGTAATAACAACGTCTTAATGGCCTCATAGTCTGTGGCTAATGTAGGATCAATGTTTTGTGCTGCACTTGCATGTTCGCCATCCAGAAATTCCTTAAGTTTAAGTGCCCATGCAGTTTTGTCAAGGTTATTGACCTTACATATATCCTCAAAGCGCGCCAGCCACGATGAAAGGTCGTCCACGTGTAATTTGAATGGTGGTAATTTAAAGTAATAATTGCCCTTAAGTCGGGTGGATGAAGATCCAGATTGAGCATTATCATTTTGGCTTGCTGCAGCACTCTGCGAATTAAGTTTTGCTGTTTCCAATTTAAGCCGTTGCAATTCCATTTCTTGTTGCAATATGATTTCTTGTCGTTTCAATTTATTCTCTTCTTCAATCCGTAGGATTTCATCTCTTGCCACCTTTCTTTCTTCTTCTTGTCTTAATTCTGCTTTCTTTTCCGCCTGTTTTCTTTCAAGTTCTTCTCTCTCTGCTTTAGCAATAGTTTTCTTTTCAGCCTCTTTTCTGTCAAGTTCTTCCATCTCTGCCTTATATCTTGCCAGTTGTTGTTCAGCAAATTCAAGGAGTGCCTCTCCCTTTTTATTACAATCTTTTCCAATTTTAATGAAATGATCCAAGGTAAGCATTCTTGGAGTTTAATTATTTAAGTATTCAATTACTTATGTATTGTAATCAACAATATAATCTATGTCGATAATTATAATTACTCAACGAATGAATAATTATTATAAGAAATTGTAATATTACTGTATTGTTATGTATAAGTTCCACAATCTATAATATTTTGTAAAAATATTATATATATACTCACTGATATCTATCATAAATAGTTATGATAGTTAGTTATATAAGCTGCTGAAATTATATCAAGCGCTTGATATTAATATTTAATAATTATGTGTATTATCCCCAAATAATTAGTCTTAATTGTCACTAAGTTCACAATATAGTACTGAGAAAGTGTACTAATTTATATTAAATATGTATTAATATGTTATAAAGTTTTAATAATTAATCATTAGATATTATGCCTTAATCATGAGGCATAAAGTGCATTGCCCATTTCTAGGACCACTACTGCAAATATGTGCAAAGTCCCTAATTCCTCATCAAAGCTGATAAAAATTTAATCATATTCATCTACACTATTATTAATGAAGAAATTATGGCATTAATATTAAATTATAGAAGGATGAAATGCATACAAACAATACAATGGGTTAACCAAGGAGTACAGAACAGTAGCACAATACCAAAGTGACATTTTCACAAAAATAAATGATATTATAAAACCAAGTTTAGTAACAGGAAATGTAGAAGGGTGAAGGTTAACTGAAGGAAACGAACATATTTGGCACTAAGAATGATGACGTCACAGGACTCATTTGACGTTAATACCATCATCATGTGACGTATTCTTTCCAGAACGTTGTCTCCATTACAGCTGCTCTGAACGCATCACGATTCTGGGCAAGTCGATCTGCATCAGCCAAAGACAAGTTCAGACTCTCTGTGATGTCCTGGGTCCACCGTCGTCTAGGTCGATCCCCTTTTTCCAGGGACCATGCCTTCCATCACTGTTTTTTCCAGACTATTATGTCTTTTTATATGACCGAAAAATTTCAGCTTCCTTATTGCGATGGTATTTAGGAGCCAATGTTCCTGTACGTTTAGTGAGTGCAGTACTTCTCTGTTGGTCTTTTTTTCTGTCCAGGGTATTCTCAACATCCTTCTGTAGCATTTCATTTCGAATGATGTAATCTTTTTTGCAACTGTTTTATTGAGTGTCCAAGTCTCGCAGCCGTATGTTGCTACTGGGAATATACATGCTCTGATCAGTTGTAACTTTGTTTCTTTGCTTGTGCCTTGCCATAGGTTTTTCATCTGTATTAGCTTATGTGAAGCATTTGCAAGTCTTCTTTTAATTTCTACTGCACAGTCGCCAGAGCTGTTAATGATTGATCCTAAGTATTCGAATTCATTGACACTTTCCAGTTCTTCGTTATCAATTTCAATTTCTGGTTTGGTCTTTACTTTGTCTGTTGTCAATACTTTGGTCTTCTTGGTGTTTAGGTATAGATTCTGGGCCTCGCTGTGTTTTTTGGTGGACAGAAGTAATTGTTCAAGTCCTTTTGGGTTGGTCGATAGGAGGACTGTGTCGTCAGCATATCTGATTTCCGGGATCTGGTACCCGCCGATGTTAAATGAGTCAAAATTAAAGATAGCTAGATCAGAATAACAAGATAGATTACGAACATAGGACTGTAAATGAATAAAAATAAGAACCAAATACATCAGAAAACAACAGTTATAACATGACTATACACCTAACATGCAAAGTGAATTAATGCAAGTCCGAACGAACCGATCACCGATAACGATAATTCGACGCTTTCTTCGCGAGGTGCTATTAATTCACAGCCTTAGGAACATTCAGAATGAATATCGGCATCCTGAGAGCCATTTTATTCATTATGAACCGCCGCCCAACCATACCCGCTACATGAAAAGGACAGGAACAATATTTAACATGGATACAACGAAAAAAGAACATGGCATTATTTGGACAAACAGGACGAAATATTTTAACCTTTAAAATTAGTGACTTATCTTGTTTTGGCGGTAATATCGTACATTATATGCTTCGCCGACGGACTCTAGAGCTTGTTTGTATCATTGAGAAAGTCAGCAATAGGTTTCCTTTGATGTTTGAAAGCTTCAAATAAATTTTTTTGATGGACATTGTCAGCTGCTGGCTTTTCCAACCGTTCATGCTGTCGTGAAGGGCATGACGTCACCGGTGTTTATGCAAATAATGTTCGTTTCGGCTCGAAAGGAAAAATGTCTCATTTTTTTGTGGTTCGTTCTTCTGAAAAAATTCTAAAACCATACTGGCCACCAGTTGTAACGGGTCGGTGGTGGTGGTGTGGTTGGTGTTGCGATTCCTTGGTTAAGGTATTATTATTGAATAATAAAGTCACTCTTTAGACATAGCAATGTTGGTTATAAATGGTTAGCTCTGGGCATCAGAACATCCCTTCGACGTTTCTGATTTGCATAGTCTATAGTATTTGATTTCCCTTGTGGGAGAGTTATCGTGCTGACAAAGGTAAACACCAACAGTTGTAGAACCGAACCCGAAACGTAAATAAAGGATCAAGCTTTCTGCTTAGAGTCCACATGTATTAAGATTCATACAAAACGATAATCGACATTCACAAAGGTTTCATGTACAATTCAGCGTAACACTTGAATTCCAAATAATATCAGCAAGTGTCCGTCCGTGTCAAAACAATGTGTCAGAAGAACATCGTGGCTATATACGTGCGCTATTGTAGTCAACAGCCAGAAATGAGCACATGAGTTCTTGACAGCTACCAATTGAATCATAATACGATTCTCCTTCCATTATTAGTTTAATTTCATTAATCTCATGTTTAGATTAATTTCCGAACTGATCCTGAAGTCTACATCGATTCATCTATGTAATATAGGCTATATACTCAGCCTTATTTCCTTGGAAGAAATACAAGACACGACCTTCTTGCTTGACGGATAGCGTAACAAAGGCCCTGTAACCAAGTCACCCGGCGTGACCTTCCCAACGCGAATGCGTCATAATCTCCGCATATATTTCGCGTTCACTATACCGTAAAATATCGACATATTCTATAAATATTAATGACCCATAAACGTTGCGCATGGGTAAACCCCAGCAGACGCCATCATTTAAAATAACACCGTAACAATGACCACCTGAGAAAACGGGGCGGTCAAATATTTGAACCCATTGGGAAGGTTGATCATGTTGACACAAGCTTGTATTGTGCTAGTATGAAACAAGACAACACGGTCTGACCAGACATTTGTCTGGCGGAGGCACGCAGATGAAGGGGATAATTAGATAATCTGTCGGAACAAACATCTTGGCGGAAGTCCTTACGCAAGAAACACAGGGTCACAATATTGTGATAGACAGAGGTGCGCCAGATGTCTTATGTAACGATTTGACATCACTGTTGTAAGAAGCCACGCGTGTATATTAAATTTAATATTTTCAAATACACGTGGGATGAGTAATGATAAACTTCCCCAACAAAACAGTGCTAGATAGATTTGATTGATTCGCCAGAATCTACAATGATTTGATTGGAACATTCGGTGGAAACACAGCTGGGATGTGCAACTAAGGAGTGTGAGATATACTGTAAGAATCAGACATAGAACAGCACAGACTGCATCGCAGCGTCAACTAAACACCTCCTACAAGCCAGAGGAAAGAGGATAGGACTTTCAATTCCACAACTATAAGTACCAGATCGAGTATTGGGCAACTTTGGAATTTACAAGTAAACCCGCAATTTTAATACAAGACTGAACACTTGGGAATTTTATCACAAGGAGTCAGAGATGAATTTTAACAAAAGTTTTCCTAGACAGGATTCATATAACATCTACCGCCAGAGGAATTAACTCATATTTCCCAGACCCAGTCATGAAAGGAATTATACAAACAGTTTTCCCAGGCCAAGCATTTACAGAACACCAGCCGTCAGAGGAATTAACTTATATTTCCAGACCTCAGTGATTCGAACAGCATCTAACTAAAGGGCTGTGGGTCCATTCTAAATATGTGCAAGGAGAAGTGTGTATTCCCAAAATGTTGGGGTAAGTGTAAACAAATTTTTTACTAATGTAAATTTTACAGGTTTCTTATGAAGTGGTTATATGTGAGGCTGGAAACCTCAACATATGAAAATAGTATATGCATGAACCATTACTGCAAGAGCTGGTGATTGTTTCTGACTAGTCGTGCGGGGAAACCCGACAGCAGAGATGATCCCAGAACTCAGACGGGGGTGGCGACGAGTAAAGAGTGATGATTACATCACATGCACTCGAAAAGCAGCAGCTGGGAGACTTTTTCAGGCCATAAATCGAGGATTTCTCAGCAAGAGAGAGGTTGGTAAGAAAACGAAGATGGCTGTATACCGCTCCACCTATGTCCCAGTCTTGACATATGGATGCGAGTCATGGGCAATGACCACAACCCACAAAAGCCAGATCCAAACCTCAGAAATGAGGTATCTGAGGAAGGTGGTTGAAGTAACAAGAAGAGACATGGTCCGCAACCAAGGCCTAAAATCCCACCCCCTGCAGACCCAAGTAGAACAGTCCCAACTAAGATGGTTTGGCCATGTCTGCAGAATGGGAGAAGATCGGCTACCACGACAAGCATGGGAAACAAAGAGCCAGGGATCCAGATCCCCAGGACGACCCAGAGTCCGCTGGGAGGACAACATTAGACAATCTTTGAAAGACCGAGGACTAGAATGGAACCAGGCCAGGAGGAAGACAGCCGATAGGATAGTCTGGCACTCTCTCTTCCAAACCTCTACACCTCACGGTAGAAGGGGAACGACTAAGTAAGATTATATCACATGTGCCTAAAGTGTATAGAATCATGTTGTGTGATTTTTATACCTTTTTTAATTGTAATTCAGGCAAATCATTATTCAAGTACTCCAGACGCAATTTTTTCCTAGTTGACACCGAGAAGGATATTGGGGAATTTTCATCCTATTCCTTGAGTTACATTGTGTGCTCGAGAATTTAATTCTTCTCAGAATTTAACATTGGTGGGTGGAGCGCATGAAAATGGGCCTGTTAGTTTGCGGAGAACAAATGTACTCAGCAGAAGGCATTTGTTTCTTTTTATGTGTCACAGTTCGTGGTTACAAGACATCAGACTTAAGTACTGAAGTTTCTACGCCACTAATGTGAGAGACGAGCATCACCAGCAACCGCCTACAGTGGACGAATTATATGGAGAAGTGTACTCATCACCAAAAAGAAGTGACGGAAACCACAGCTGCAGGACTCATCTGGAGCTAAGTGTTATATAATAGGCTTCAGCAAAAATCAAAGACATTTTAAAGCCCATTCTAAACATCAATGAGGAAACTTTAATTTTAATGTTTACCCAATTTTCCATATTTATTTTCCCATGTTAAAAACGAATGGACTATTAAATTTGTTGTATGTTATTTTAATTTAAACAATAATAGTTGATTCAGTTTATATGTACGAAAGCAAACGTATGAGCCAGTGTTTCTTGATAAATACATTATTTATTCGTTGGATTACTCTAACTGGGGTCTTGACGGGCCAGAACCATTGCATAAACCCTTCACAAAAGGCGACGGGCCAGATAATAAGTTAACAAATTTGCTCAGCCCTTAAGCAGCGTTTGTTCTTGACTTCTAGGAATATCGTTTGAAGGCTCCCCTCAGGTAGAAACGCCATTCATCTTCTATCTATATCTTTGCCAAGAGTAATCTTGCGCGAAGACAGATATCTTGGACGACCTACTTTTAGGTACGCTTGCATTGTGACCATTTGTGAACCACTACTGCAGAGCAAGGGGAGGCAATCCCGTGACAGGGAGTTTGAACGAGCTAAAATACTTAATAATTCTTCATAAAAGGTGTCAGGAAGATACAAAGTTAACAATTGCTCAGTCAAATGCAACATTGTTCTTGATTTCTGAATTATCTTCTGAATACTCCTTCGAGGTAGAAGCATTATCATCCTTCTATCTGTATCTCTGCCAAGAGTAATCTTGTGCGAAGGTAGATACCTTTGAAGACACACATTACAAACTCTAAGTTTTGGCCATTGTTGGACCAGCGCTGCAGAGCAAAGGGGAGGCAACCCGTGACATGTGGCCAGTGCGGAGTCTGAAGATTACCTCATGTTCTCATCTGTTGAGCTGGTAGGATGCATCATTTTGTGTGTGACCTGGATGCTCTACATCCCATTTGTTTCTGTATCTGATTCTGATAAAACTCTTTGCCTCCTCGAAATTTACGCTAGCATCAGGCTGTGATAGATTTCCAAATAATAAATCTAAAATAGGCCTACTCTTAATCAGAAGACATGTGACGTTATGTTCTCTCTCAGATCAATGTTACCTCTGTAAATATTCATTGTACTATAACAACTGTCGTTTCGTAATTTGCAGTTGACATCTCCTGATGAGAGAATGATATTAAAATATCCTGGTTTCAAGAACAAAGTGCTGAAGTTGGATTTCTTAATTTGTCACGCGATTAATTAGTATTGCGATGAATTCGCTTTTGCGATCAACTGAGGAGTGATGAATTTAGCGCGACGAATTTGTATGCGATGGCCTGAGCGCAATGAATTGACGGGTCAACAAACGAGATGAGCGAAATATTCCCCTCACGAGGGGAACTTGTACCCACTAGAAGTCTGTTCCTGCACAGCCATGACAGTTCAGTTTCTGTTTAGACTCAAGTAGCACACAAATCATTCTTCTTCTTCTTCTTCTTCCTCGTTCGTCCTGACAAGGACGTTGGTTGCGTTGTGTCCGTTTACAGCGAAGCTGCGATATTTGCGCCTTTCGGCCGACACATCCGACTTCCGCAAGGCATTTTTTGGGACCGGGTTAGCCTTCCCTCTTCGATCCCTACTCTCTCAGCCAGAGTGCAATGATGCAGCCTGTTTCCAGGACCACCACTTTGAGGTGGAGTAGGGTCTTGGTCAGCTCTGGTTCGCTGACCCTGACGCAAGCAGTCAAGCTATGGGTCGCTGAGTGCATTCTCTATTGTTGCGTCTTTGGGTCCCACACAAATCATTACAGCTTCATGATCTTCAGTTCTTCAGCCTTCAACTCCCTGATTTTTATTTCTGCAATCATCTTGGAAGCAAATGGAGAACATGACCTACTTCAACCCACTTGAATAAGAACCTGTCCGGCCAGGAGAGGAACCTGAGACAGACCGCCAGTATTATGAGAGAAATGGGTATGGGCATATTAGTGCTAACAAGGAAGATGAAGAGTGTACTGTATAAATTAAGAAAGTACAGTATACCCGAAAGACTGCGGAACGTTTAGGTCCAACTCTTTCTTTAACCATCAAAATCTGAAGCGAGATGTCCTGAAGGTGATCATCCGCAGCTGCAGATTGGCGAAATGAAGATTAGGACGTTGAACACCTGAAGTAATGAAGATTAGGACGTTGAACACTGAAGTAATGAAGATTAGGAAGTTGAACACTGAAGTAATGAAGATTAGGACGTTGAACACTGAAATAATGAAGATTAGGACGTTGAACACTGAAGTAATGAAGATCAGGACGTTGAACACTGAAATAATGAAGATTATGACGTTGAACACTGAAATAATGAAGATTATGACGTTGAACACTGAAGTAATGAAGATCGTGATGTTGACGGCTGAAAAAAAGAAAAGCGAGATGGATGAAGGGTCGAAACACTTGTCTGATGGGAGAACCTCTCCTGTTGATCGGAGTGCCTGCTGTTGTATTGTTTGATATCATTATGACACGCACGAATAATGCCAATTATAATGTTTCAGGGTTTTTTTTACCACTCAGGTTTGTCCTTTTACATTAAAAAATTATTTCTCCATTGTGTATAACTAAAAACAAAATCTTCAAGACAGAATAAAATAAACACAACACAAGTGATCATGCGATGGAACGATATACGCTTTTGGATTGCACAACGCATCTGACGAAATCTTAATAGAAAAAAAAGGGAGCACACGTGTTTGAAATAAAGGGAAGTAGCCATATCCTAATCGGAAAATAGTGTCCGACAAATCCGAAGTCCGTTAAACCAGAGTCCGTTGGAACGAGCGTTTGCCCTACTGATAAGCTTAATAAAGTATTGTTTACATCAAGTGCTACATGGCTACCTAAATTAACAATACAAAATCCCATCTTGAAATACTAAAAGGCAGCTGTCAACAACTGAAAGTGGTGTGTCGAGGAAGTGGGGGGTGGAAAGTTCGATAAAAACAAGTTTAAGCTATTGTTGTTGTTTCTAATCTCACAGGCGCTGCCAGTATTTTCTGCTTATTGACTATTTCTTTTCTCTCTTGAACATAGTAAATGTCTGGCACATTTCACTTGCCTTGATAATGTCAAGACTGTCCATCGGGACTTCCCGTTTGTTCCAGCGCGCAATCCACTTGACAACCCTTTCAGCTTCTTCCAGTCGACCTTGAACTGTCAGCCATCTCAAACTTTCCGGAATAATACTGAAAATATACAGACACAGAACTGACTTTTAAGACACAGAAAGGCAAGACGACTGTTTAGCAAGGTGACATATAACATTGCAGACTGACTCAGGGACAGTGACTTCTCAGATAATATATCATCATCATCATGTTGCTTCTCACTCCTTATGGAGTTACCACTGCAGCTGGTTCTCTTGTAGTGGTGATTTCTGTAGCAATTTTCTTTTTCATGATAAAAGTCGTCAGACTCGTGCATAACTTTATATTATTCACCTTGTACGACATGCCTGTTGGAGCAGTAACCTTCCGACGATATATAGTCATAATATAAACAAACATAGAAATAAAATTGTATGTGTCTTATGTAATCTGGCATATTCTGGTAGATAGGAAAGATACAGTCGTGACTGTGTCTATAATTAGTCTGAATCATTCCTATGTCTTTATCTGGAGTTGCGTGAAGAGGTCGTGCTAATGACCCCTGTCCACCAAGCACTATTTTTGGGGTAAATAAATATTAGACAATCATAAAGGTATATTTTCAGGCACTCGTAAGAAATAAAGAAGTAGAACACTAGACAACAGAAAAACAACAGATGTGAGTGGCTTACCCAGGACTCGAACCCCGGACCTTCCCTGCGACAACCCCGCCTAGCTTTGCAAGCGAATCACACTATCCTCCCTGCCATCTAGGCATCACCAATAATTGTCTAATATTTATTTACTGTTTACAGGCCTTGGGTTTCCCTTCCTTATGTGTCATAAATGTTTATACTATTTTTGTGGTGCATAGTTGACAAGGGTGGATATTCACAATTCACTCCTGTAGCGAATCAATGCTGTCGTTCGGATGGTCCTAAGTTCGAGTCTCTAGTAAGACTATCACTTCTGTTGCTTTCCTGTTGTCTAGTTTTCTACTTCTTTATCTTTCACGAGTGCCTGACACATATTTTTATGTATATTAATTATTTACTGTAATATTGTCTATGTAGTAAAGTACTCTGTGTGACACCCCGCTCAAATTTCCCCGATTCAAAAATCTAGTTAACGTAAATTTACAACCTATAACCCACTACTACTATGTTTGAAATTTGTCAAGGGCAAGGTCAAACCTACCGCTAAAAATTGGACAAAATAATTTGAAATTTCTACTACCCCGTTAAAAATCTATAAATAATTTCCATGTTTGAACTTAGTCTGCAGGCCACGGCAAATCAACCGCTAGAAAATTAACTAACGTACTCTTAAAATCTATTAATAACTACAGCATTTGAAATTTGTCTCAAGGTCATCGTCAAATCAAACCGCCAACATTTGACTAAAGAATTTGAATTTTTCCACTACACCAAGCGTAAACGTCCCACCCCGAACACACACGCTCCACCCTTCCCAAATATTTATGAACGAACGCCGTAAAGTTTGGCAACTAACCAAATTGTCACCTCGTTTTATAGGGAAGAGGGGAGGTTGTTTAAAATGGAAAGCAAGCCTAATCGATGTGTTTGGAAAAACTTAGATAATGTATTTCTTTATAAATAAAGAGAGTTTAAATAAAAGGGATGTCTTGAATTGTATCGTTAATATTGTTAAATATAATACTATAAGAATTTCCCTTATAATAAATTAACTGGCCTTAGAAACATTTATTTTACTAATATTTTAGTTCAGTGAAAGGAGCAAATAATTACTTAAAAATTACCCATATGAAAACGGGGACAAATAACACTGACTAACAAAAAAAAAACTTTTTTTTTCTTTCTCTAACATTTCTATGTTTTTCTGGTCAATTTTAATGCGCTGTTTTTAAATCTGCAAACCGTTTTTCTCTATCAGGTCGGGATCTCTAGAAATACGCAATTGAAGTTTTTTAACAACGCATACAGTATTACAACATCATTCGTACAAGAAGTATAACAGTTATGTAGGCTTGAATTTCTTTGCAGTCGACTTTCATCGGGGAATGGCATGGCGTACATCGCGATGAAGCATCCAACAATAATCGGCAAGCATGGTCACACTCCACCGTCCTTGATAACGTGACTCCATTACGGCGATATCTTGATGGAATCGTTCTCCATGTTCATCGCTGACTTCGCCAAGGTTGTCAGGGAAAAAGTCAAGATGTGAATCGAGCAAATGGATTTTGAGGGACATGTTACAGCCCATAATTCTGTATGCATCTATGCACTGCTTAACAATATGCAACATAGTCAACAGATTTGTGATTTCCCAGAAAGTTATCGACGATCGATTTGAATGCCATCCATGCGCGAAGTTCACTACCATGTAACAAGTTCTCGAATTGTTTGTCTGCAATAACTTTCCTAATCTGAGGTCCTACAAAGATACCTTCCTTTATCTTTGCATCGCTAAATTGCGGAAACTTTTCTCGAAGATAAGTGAAAGCTTTGCTCGTTTTATCTAACGCTTTTACAAAATTCTTCATGAGCCCCAACTTTATATGTAACAGTGGTAAAATGAAGCTGTCTTTGTTAACTAATGGCTCGTGTATTACATTTTTATGCCCGAGCTGCATACGATCCCGGATAGGCCACACCTTTCTTGCATAATGTTCCTGTCTGTTGCGGCTGTCCCATTCACATCGGAAGCAACAAAATTTAGTATACCCAGTCTGCATGCCCGTGAGAATGCAATGACCTTAGGTCTCCACAAATCCGCCATTGGTAGTCATTGTACTTTATTTTTTCCAAACGTATAGCCATATTGTCATAAGTTTCTTTCATATGAACAGAGTAGGTGACTGGAATTGATGAAAATAAGTTTCTGTTATGCAATAACACAGCTTTTAGACTAGTCTTGGAAGAATCGATGAAAAGTCGCCATTCGTTGACTATGTGCTTATGACCGAGGTGCACCATTAGACCGTTTACATCTTTGCAATAGCAAATGTCATCATCCATCTCAAAGTATTGAACAAGTTCTCTGTGTCTATGACGAAATTTAGATATCGGAGTATTGGGCGCTAAAAGATTCCATTCTTTGAGTCGCGAACCGAGTAATTCCGCTTGTCCTTTGGTAAGAGCGAGATCACGTATTAGATCTGAAAGTCCTGAATGGTTAATTAAGTAAACACTATCATTCACCGGTATGTAATCTGAGTCAGAATTAGTTTCTAATGCAGGTAAACTATCACTTTCTGATGGTTCATTCACGTCCAACGGATTATGTTCTGGTGGTACTTGGATCGGACACGTGATTGGATCATGAGGCACTGGTTTCGAAACCAATTCAATATTTGAATAAACCACAGACTTTCTAGTTTTAAAAGTGAAACCATGGATATTTGTCAAGCAGAAGTACAATCAGTAGTGTGATTTGTATGTTCACGCCATATTACTGGCACTCCAAAAGGCATCGACTTATGCTTCAGCGATTTTCGTAACCAACCTGCCAATGTATCGAACAAACTGCATTTGGCTACCAAGATTTATTTGCATCATCAACTTTCGAATCGAAATAAAGTTCATATGCTTTCTTTAGTAATGGTGTAAAGTTTTTCTGGTCAACACGATCGGTAAAATATCTGCACACGTAACAGAACAGATCAGCCAAATTTCTACAACTTCTAGAAGCCATATTTTGCTCAGAATTATTTCAAAATACAGTAACTATTTGAAAAATCGCGTAACATATGTCATGCATCTTTTAGCAGTATAAAAAGTAGAATTATGTTGCTTTTTATTAATTTTTAATAAGTTATATAGTAAAAATGAAACGGAGCAAATAACGGTTTCCCAAAAATATATTTATTCACAAATATCTTAAGAACCCGACGTGATAGAGATAAACGGATTTCAGATTTGAAATCAGCGCAAGAAACTGACCTAAGAACACTTATTCTTATATAAGAAAGAAAAATGTTGTTTGTCAGTGTAATTAAAAGAAACCTATACAGAAGATAGTGGACAGTTGTCTGTTTAATAATCACTTTCAATATTAAAAATCAACCAATTAATAACAAGGATATTGTATAAATAAAATTGAGACAGACGAACAAACACACTTCTGAACTGCTCAATTTGATAGCCTTCTGAAAAGTTAAATTTTCTTAACGCGTTTCTGATTGGTTAATTGTAGTTTAGGATGGGGCGATAAAATTAACAATCTGCCGGCATAGTGCGCCATTTGAGAAAAACTAAAACACAGACAGATTGAGAGCAGATGCAAAGCATTGATGTTGAATGCCTTTGCCGTCTGGACGATAGCGGTCTGAACTTGAACCATTAACCGCCAGTCAATCTTGTGATTGTGTGATTTATTCTTTACTTGCGGGTTGAATTGCCAAATTGAAAAGTGACATAATCCTGGAAATTCAGAACCTGTGGGCACAGAGAGAGCTTCTTATTTAACTGCAAGCTTCCTGCCACATCAGCATCCAGGGAAACTCTGAAATACTTGTTGTTCTTGAAGATTCCCAAGCCACCACCACAGACAGGCTTTTAAGATAAGTCCATTAAAATTGGCACTTGAGGACTCATCCTTATCATTCCACCCAAATACAAGAAATTAAAAGAGGGCATGATGAAACACACAAACCCTCAAATCATTGACAGAATTCTTATCCAGTGTTAACATATTCCAGTAGGAAGCACAAACCTATTGATATTTTAGACTTATCATTTTATGGACAGGATGTCCACCCTATTTATTTAAAACTTGTAAATAAAGACACATTTCTTTGAGTTGAAAATTCCTGTTCCAGAAAATTGAGGTTCGGGAATATTAAAAATTGTAATATACTTACTTACTTACTTAGTCGTTCCCCTTCTACCGCGAGGTGTAGAGGTTTGGAAGAGAGCGCCAGACTATCCTATCGGCTGTCTTCCTCCTGGCCTGGTTCCATTCTAGTCCTCGGTCCTTCAAAGATTGTTTAATGTTGTCCTCCCAGCGGACTCTGGGTCGTCCTCGGGGTCTGGATCCTTGGCTCTTTGTTTTCCATGCTTGTCGTGGTATCCGATCTTCTCCCATTCTGCAGACATGGCCAAACCATCTTAATTGGGACTGTTCTACTTGGGTCTGCAGGGGGTAGGATTTAAGGCCTTGACGTATCGTCTGGTTGCGTACCATGTCTCTTCTAGTTACTTCAACCACCTTCCTCAGATACCTCATTTCTGAGGTTTGGATCTGGCTTTTATGGGTTGTAGTCATTGCCCATGACTCGATTTATGGCCTGAAAAAGTCTCCCAGCTGCTGCTTTTCGAGTGGCCAACTCTTCTTTGATGCCTCCCTTTCGGTCTATAATAGCTCCGAGGTATTTAAAGTGGTCGACATGCTCCAGGACCTGTTCTCCCAGCTTAATCTGATGTCTTCTTTCTTCTCGTGATATCACCATGGATTTTGTTTTAGAGCTGCTTATGACCATTCCTCTCTTCTCCAGCTCTTCCTTCCAGACTTGCAGGTTGGATTGGATTTAGCAATCAGGGCAACATCATCAGCAAATGCCAGCTCCGAAATATAGACCTGCATCATCTTCCAGTACCCCACTGAATACTTTCTTGTTCTCTCCTTACATGCCTTGATGACATCGTCCATAAGGAGTATGAAGAGGTAAGGTGAGAGGATATCACCTTGTCTTACACCAGTGGTCGGTCCTGAACTCTTCTGACTTATGGTTTGCTGTCCTCACATAATTTCTGCAAGACTTGTAAAAGCTCCGTATAGCATGAATCAGAGGTGCTGGAATACTCTTCCTTGCCAAACAGTCCCAAAGTTTGCTCCAGGGGACCCTGTCAAACGCTTTTTCCAGATCTATGAGAAAAAAAAATTGTAATATAATTATATAAATTCACACACAGTCTTACTTAATTCAATTATATTGAGTTACAGTTGTGTTTGTTTTATTGACACGTCACTATACCTACATTACCCTAGACACGTAGCCATATAACATACCCAGAAAATATTTCCCAGAGTGAGATCTCAGAGAGGTAGCGGATTGGTACCCTGAGAATACAACATCATCAACAATTAGACTCAGGGACTTACACAGCTTGACCTCACTCTGTTTACACTTAGTTGAGTAACACCAATAACCTCTCATATTACCACATATTGGGGTCCTGTCCGGGATTAGTATATTACCACCATAGACCCAGGGTATCCCCATTGTCATAAAAATTATTAAAATTAATCAGTTGTGGAAATTGGATGAGTTGTCAGTGCCTATATTTAACTGCTTTAGTCATATTTGGTAATTTATATTGTAAGATTCATAAATTTTGTATAAGAGAAAAGATGGCAGACTTGGCCAAGTTCAGATCTGCTGCTGTGCAGACGGCAAAAAAAATGGGTATGAAGGGGCAAGTTCTGATTCAGTATGTAACCTCAGAATGTGACAAATTTATTGAGAGGGAAGATAGGAGATTAGCAGAGGAAAAAAGATTACAATTAGAAGCTGATAGGGAAGAGAAAAGATTACAATTTGAAGCTGATATGGAGGCTAAGGAATTGGAGGCTGATAGGGAGGCTGAAATCAAAAGGTTACAGTTAGAGGACAAGAAATAGGAGGCTGAGAAAGAAGACAAAAGATTGCAAAGGGAACATGAATTACGACTAAGAAAACTGGAACTTCGAGGCAATGCTCCAGAAAATGGTACCAGCCCATCTACCTCTGATACTACTACCAGTCAGGGGACCTCCAATTTAGACATGAACTTCCATTTAGATCGTTTTGTGGAGAAAGAGGATGACATCGAGTCATTCTTAAACAGATTTGAAAGATTAGCTACAAATTATGGGTTAGAAAGGGAGAAATGGAGTTTAAAATTATCCCAAGGGCTTAGGGGAACATCTTATGAGGTGTACTCAAAGTTGAGCAGAGAGGATCAGGAAGATTATGACATTTTAAAACAGGCTCTATTAATTAGGTATGCGAAGAATGGGGAATTTTACAGGAAGAGATTTAGAACTGCTAAGCTACTGTCTGGGGAGACTACCACCAATTCTCTGCCAGATTGGAAACCTATTTGGAGAAATGGACTGCTCTGGGGAAAACCCAAGATTTGAAGGAAATGATTATGATAGAGCAACGGAGAGAGTCCATGGCTCCAGACCTGAGAAAGTTTCTCATGGAACAAGGTGCAGAGAGGTTGGGTGAGGTTCCCAATGTTGCTAAGAGATATCAGGCAGCCCAGTCAGATGTAGCTGGAGCAAAAAGGAAACAAGTAGAAAGTAATAAAGCCCCACAGAACCAGAATAAATTTGAAAGTAGAGATCAAGGTAATAGATTTAAACCCAACTATGACAGGCCAAGATTTGACTCTAGAGACAGAAACCTGCAAGTAAATGAAAGGAAACCCTATAGACCAGAAGGAAAATATTGTAAAATTTGTAGGTTAAATAACCATTATACAAAAGACTGTAGGAAGAAAATAACCCTCCGTTCCACGCTGCATGCCTTAAAACCGGAACCAAGGAACAGAGGGAAAAGCCTACTGGACAGCAGGAACCTTATTATCCCCCTGTATGTGAAGACGTAGTATGCAATGGGGCCACTATTAAGTGCCTTTATGATACTGGATTGGATTTTAACTCAGTCATGAGTTCTCACCTGGTGCACCCAGATCAATATACCACAGAAACAGTGGCGATACAGGGGGCAACCAAGGAAGTAGCAGCCATGACACTTCCCATTGCAAGAATAAATGTAAAAACTCGCTATGTGGAAGGAGTGATTAGAGTAGCAGTGATCAACGAACCTATCTACCCTCTGATATTGGGGTGTAGATATGTGTTTTTGGGAAATCACAAAAGACCAGTGATTATGGCAACAGTACAGACCAGGTCACAGTCAAGGAAGGAGGAAGAAAACCCAATAAATACTCATCCAGAGAAGATGTGGAAGGCACAGGCTGAGGATAGGTCACTAAAGCCGTGTTTCAGGAAACTCCCAAAAAGCCATACCCCTCCAAACAAAGGAGATTTTTATATGAAGATTAAGTTAATGTATAGGAAGGCTGGAACTGGTTCAAATGGTCATGGACAGCTGGTACTTCCAACTTCATATAGGGAAACAGTTATGGAGTTAGGTCATGCTATCCCCTTCAGTGGTCATATGGGGATCAGCGCCACAGGACAGCGTATAGCTTGTCATTACTTCTGGCCAGGGATAACGGAAGATATAAAAAGATATGTCAAATCCTGCCCAGAATGCCAAAGGGTAGCTCCAAAACATTGGACTGCACCTGCAACTTTAGGAGAGATGCCAATCATGGGAACCCCTTTTGAAAGAGTTGCAGTGGAAATTGTGGGACCTCTCACACGTACCAAGAGGAGAAACAGTTACATTCTTACTCTGGTGGACACTTGTTCTATGTGGGGAGAGGCAGTAGCCCTGACATCAATTGACTCAAAACATGTGGCAGAGGCGTTACTTACAATATTCACAAGGTTAGGTTTTCCCCACCAGATCTTGACTGATAATGGATCACAGTTCAAGGGGAGGCTAACTGAAGAAGTTTTCAGGATCTTTCAAGCCAGGCACTTTCACTGTAGTCCGTATCAACCCCAAGGGAACGGGCAGGGGAAAAGGTTCAACGGGACACTTATTTCCATCCTGCGAAAGCTGGCCCATAAAAAACCTGACACATGGAATCAATACTTACCCGCGGCCTTGTTTGCTTATCGGGAAGTCCCACATAATTCAACAGGAATGGCACCGGCAACATTGTTATTCGGCCGGCAAATTAAAGGTCCATTGGAAGCCTTATTGAGGACGTGGACAGATGAGAAGGCAGAAGAGACTGTAACCTCATCATATCAGTATGTGAACGAGCTGACCACTCGCTTAAAAACTGGTTGGAAATTGGCAAATGATAACCTAAGACAAGCCAGGAAGAAACATGCTGCATATTACAATAAGAAAGCGAAGGATAGGGAGCTTGCTGTAGGGGAGAAGGTGCTTCTTCTATTACCTGGCAGCAGCAACAAACTTCAGATTGGATGGCAAGGTCGATACACAGTTTTAGAAAAGGTATCTAGAACTAACTACAAGATAGACAAGAAAGGAAAGGAAAAAGTCTATCATGTGAACCTTCTTAAGAAATATCATGATAGAGGAAACCTGGAAGGGGCACATTTAATGACCTTGGCCATAGCCACTGAGATGAAGAATGAACCTCTCACCTCTTACGAATACCCCCTGAAACCTTGTGAAACTCCTGCACAGGTAAAGATCAGTAATCATCTGACAAAAGGGCAGAGGGAGAAGATTCAAAAGGTTATGGAAAATCATACAGACGTGTTAACGGACAGACCGGGGCACACTAACTTGTTGGAATATGATATGAAATTACTAGACCCAACATCCATCTGTATGAGAGCCTATACTATCCCATTCGCAAAAGACAAAGCTTTAAAAGAGGAGATAGATTTCCTTTCTTGTCTATCTTTGGGGAGTTTGGGATGTCAGGTATTGGTAGTACCTCTGGTGAAGGAGCTGTCATGCCCTTTTCAGGGCAGCTCGGCCACCTTTGGTCCAAACCTGGCATCCAGCTCTCACCTGTGGCTCCTCGTAGCTGTCAGCATGCGACAGCGGCCACCCCCAGGGCAACGGCTTTGACAGGCCGGCTAAACTAGGTGAGGGTAGCCGAATGGTTATAAACCTTCGGTGAGTTAGGGTCTGCCTACCCATGCATGCGAAGACTGGATTCGATAGACTGCGCGGAATAAACCACCTATTGGTTCAACGGGCATGACGGCGATTACCAGCAACGCGCTGTGGAGCATAAGGAGCACGGCGAGGCACGTAGAAAGCCCTGGTCATCCACTGCACCTGACTTCATCTCCAGTCGTCTTGACTTGTCTTGTCACTGGATTCAGATGAACCCAGGCGAGAGAGTGAGGTCGACGAATTGCGCAACTCTTCCTCACTTCAATCCAAATCACTGCGCAAGTCACTCTTTCATCCATTCATCCATCCACTCACAACAAGTCCTGTGGCGATGGGCGAGCGGCGAAGCGGCAAGCGTGGGTACGCTAGCAGTCGTAGTCGCAGACCTACACACATGCGGCTCAGGCCATATGGTCGTCTTCCACTGATCAGAGCAGCAGTGGGATTCGGCAGCCCTCTGAGTGTCTGAGCAGCCCTCTTTAGGAAAGCACTGCTCACCTCCATGGCATGAGGAAGGGGCTAGAAAAGGTGCCCTAAACATTGCCTGCTTCACCATTACCTAACCAGCTTAACGCGGTTGGTGGGTACCCTACTTCAGTGGGAGACACATAAGAAAAAGAAAGGACAGATTTTTCCCCCTCATTCTAGGCGCATGGAATGTGCGCACTCTCCTTGACAAAGACTTTAACGCAAACTGCCCTGATTGGGAGAGAACTGAGCAGATACAACATTGACATAACAGCACTGAGTGAAACTCGACTTGCAGGCGAGGGCCAACTTTGCGAAAAGGGTGCAGGTTATACATTCTATTGGAGCGGAAGAGGAACTGAAGAAAGACGAGAAGCAGGGGTTGGATTTGCAATCAAAACAGCACTTGTTGGCAAGTTAGCGGGGGCCCCAAAGGGAATAAATGACCAACTCATGACAGTCAAGATCCCCCTGTTTTATGGAAGACAACATGCCACCGTCATTAGCGCGTATGCACCAACTATGACAAACCAGGATGACGTCAAGGATAAGTTTTATGAAGAACTACATGCAGTCATTGCATCAGTTCCTAAAGCAGATAAGCTCATAATTCTTGGTGACTTTAATGCAAGAGTAGGCTCAGATAACATCTCCTGGAATGGCACTATTGGAAAGTACGGCGTGGGTCGCTGTAACAGCAATGGACTTCTTCTCCTCCAGACTTGCACAGAACATGACCTCCTTGTCACCAACACCATTTTTCGACTTCCTACCCGCAACAGGACCTCCTGGATGCACCCTCGCTCAAAGCATTGGCACTTAATTGACTATGTAATTGTTAGGAAGAAGGACAGGCAAGATGTCCGGGTGACCAAGTCTATGTGTGGTGCTGAATGCTGGACTAATCATCGCCTCATTGTGTCTAAACTTAAAATTCGTATCCAACCAGCCAGGCGCCCTCAGGGGAAGAAAACTCATAAAAGGCTGGATGTCACCAAACTAAAGAAGACAAAAATCAAACAGTCATTTACTGACACCCTAGAAGACTGTCTCAAATCTATCTCGTTAGACGGCCAAAGTGTGGAATAAAATTGGGCAGCCCTAAGTGAGCAGATCTACAACACTGCTACAGAGGTCCTGGGTCCTGCCATCAAGAAACAAAATGAATGATACAAAATCTACATCAAAGAAAGACGCTTTCAACAACATGCGTAGAATCGTCCAACATAAACTACGCCAGATGCGGGATTCATGGCTGAGTAATAAAGCAGATGAGCTCCAAGGCTTTGCTGACAGCCATGACTTGAAGAATTTTTACCATGCACTCAAAGCGGTCTATGGTCCAACATCATCAGGATCATTTCCCCTCCTTAATGCAGATGGAAAAACACTAATTACAGACAAGGAAAAAATTCTCCAACGCTGGGTCGAACATTTTAATAATATTCTGAACCAGCCATCATCTATTAACGACGAAGCCATCATCCGCCTGCCCCAAATTCCTATAAATGAAGCACTAGATTATATACCAACTCTGGAGGAAACTCAAAAAGCGATTCGTCAACTTTCTAGTGGAAAGGCCCCCGGCTCCGATTCAATTCCTGTTGAGGTTTATAAAGATGGCGGTACAGTTCTGATAGAGAAACTTCACATGATCTTCCAGCAAATGTGGCAGAGTGAAACCATCCCACACGATCTCAAAGATGCGTCAATTATACATCTATATAAACGTAAAGGTAATCGCCAAGACTGTAACAATCATCGAGGCATCTCTCTTTTATCAATCGCTGGGAAGATATTCGCCAGAATCCTTCTGAATCGCCTTACGGCTCATCTTGACAAAGGTCTTTTACCTGAAAGTCAGTGTGGATTCCGGAAAGAACGTGGAACCACCGATATGGTGTTCGCTGCAAGACAGCTACAAGAAAAATGCCAAGAACAGCACTGTGACCTGTACACAGCTTTCATCGACTTGACAAAGGCGTTCGACACGGTCAGTAGAGAGGGTCTATGGAAGGTCATGGCAAAATACGGCTGCACAAAGAAATTTATCTCAGTAGTGCAGCAACTGCATGATAGAATGCAGGCTAGAGTTCAGGAGAACGGTGAGCTGTCGGAGCCTTTCCCCGTCTCAAACGGAGTTAAACAAGGGTGTGTACTTGCACCGACTCTGTTCAGTATCATGTTTTCTGCTATGCTGACTGATGCTTTCAGAGACGGGGACACAGGAATCGACATCAGATATCGTATTGATGGAAAATTGTTTAACCTTAGGAGGCTTCAAGCAAAAACCAAGGTCAAATCACACACCATCAGAGATCTTCTGTTTGCTGACGATTGAGCCATTAATGCTGGCTCAGAGGCTGATCTGCAGCACAGCGTGGATAGATTCTCCGAAGCCTGTGCCAACTTTGGGCTTACCATCAACACGGAGAAAACAGAAATCATGTACCAACCAGCTCCTGGCACAGTTTATACTGAGCCAATCATCAAGGTAAATGGTGAGAAACTGAATGTTGTGAACAGATTCACATACCTTGATGATGAGGTAAACACCAGGATCTCCAAAGCCAGCAGCACATTTGGCAGACTATACACCAACGTTTGGCATCGAAGTGGCATTAGTCTACAGACAAAGCTGAAGGTGTACAGAGCTGCGGTGCTTCCAGTGCTGCTTTATGCATGCGAAACATGGACTGTATACAGGCGCCACGTAAAGAAGCTAAACCACTTCCATACAGTCTGTCTCAGGAAGATAATGAACATCAAATGGCAAGACAAGATCCCGGATACCGCCGTTCTTGACAGAGCTGGTATCCCTAGTATTGATACTATTCTGATGCAGTCACAAATTCGCTGGGCAGGTCACGTAGTCCGCATGCCAGACCATCGACTGCCAAAGATACTCTTTTATGGTGAGATGCAGAAGGGTAAACGCTCCCATGGTGGCCAAAAGAAGCGCTTCAAAGACACGTTAAAGACGTCATTGAAAACCTTTGACATAAACCCAGACATATGGGAAGCTACTGCGCAAGACCGAACTGCTTGGCGCACATCTCTTCGTAAAGGTGCAGCGGCATGCGAATCATCCAGAAGAGCAGCAGCGGAACAGCGGAGACAAGATAGAAAAGACCGTGAAATAAAACCTTCACATGAAGCAAACATTCCCTGCCCACACTGTCCAAGATCTTTCAAGGCCCGCATCGGGCTCATCAGTCACCTTCGTACCCATAGAGTAATCTAACATATTCCTAATAATTGGATGAACAGAGTGGACTTCATCACCCGTGATGGACGAACAACAACAGATTATTTGTTACAAGAAGGGATTATTTCTCATAGTGAATCTCCTTATAGCTCCAGTGTGGTATTGTTGAGGAAACCCTCTGGGGAACATAGACTGTGCATAGATTACAGGAAACTGAATGCTGTCACAGAAAGTCAGGTGGATCCATTACCTGATACTAACCAACTGTTTGCCAGGTTGAATAAGGCAAAATACTTTTCCAAGATAGATCTCAGCAAAGGATATTATCAGATTCCAGTGAAACCTGAGATTCGACCTTTTCTGGTCTTTAGCACCTCGGAAGGGCCCTATGAGTTCAACATGCTGCCGTTTGGATTGAAGAATGCTCCGAGCGTGTTTTCCAGAATGATGAGAAAACTATTGGATCCCTTGAAAAACACATGTATTACAAATTTTATGGATGATATCCTCATCGCTACGGAAACTTTTGAGGAACACGTTGACTCTTTGAATATGCTATTTGATAGACTCAGAGAGGCTAACTTAACTGCTAGACCAACAAAATGTTGTATTGGATGTAAGGAAGTGGAATTCTTGGGACATACTGAACATCAGGGTAGCATGACCCCTGATCCTAAGAACCTGGAGAAATTGCAGAGAGCACCCAGACCCCAGACTACGAAGGATGTGAGATCTTTCGTCTCACTTTGTGGGTTTTACCAAAAGTATATTAAAAGTTTTAACTCTGTGTGTGCTCCTCTGACGGATTTAACTCGAAAAGCGAAACCAGATAAAAATAGAATGGTCAGCAGAATGCGAGTTGGCATATAATGAGTTAAAGCAAAAACTCACCAGTAAGCCTATATTGAAATTACCTGATTTGAGTCAGGGATTCGTGGTAAGAACGGACGCTAGTAATGTGGGATTGGGGGCCCCATTGTTACAAATGTCCTCTTCACCAGATGGGGAATTGAACCCAGTTGCTTACGCCAGTCGCAAATTAAATAGAGCGGAACAAAACTACTCAACCGTAGAAAAAGAATGTTTGGCTTTGGTCTGGACGATAAAGAAATTCCAGATCTATCTGTATGGAAGACAATTCGTGGTCCAAAGTGACCATCAGCCTCTGGTTTTTATTGCTCAGGCAAAACATGGTAATTCACGATTGTTAAGGTGGTCCTGCCTCATTCAACCTTACTCGTTTACCATTGAGTATATTCTTGGATCGCAGAACGTTGGGGCAGATTTCTTGAGTAGGCACCCACCTGCAGGAAACCAGGAATCCATAAATTCGTAGAGAAGTCAATTTGATCGAGATTGTAACACAGATCATAAAGCTGCACTAGTGGTGCAGGCTTTTTTAACAGGGGAGATATGTAGTAAAGTACTCTGTGTGACACCCCGCTCAAATTTCCCCGATTAAAAAATCTAGTTAACGTAAATTTACAACCTATAACCCACTACTACTATGTTTGAAATTTGTCAAGGGCAAGGTCAAACCTACCGCTAAAAATTGGACAAAATAATTTGAATTTTCTACTACGCCGTTAAAAATCTATAAATAATTTCCATGTTTAACCTTGGTCTGAAGGCCACGGCAAATCAACCGCTAGAAAATTAACTAACGTACTTTTAAAATCTATTAATAACTACAGCATTTGAAATTTGTCTCAAGGCCATCGTCAAATCAAACCGCCAACATTTGACTAAAGAATTTGAATTTTTCCAATACACCAAGCGTAAAAGTCCCACCCCCAAACACACACACACGCTCCACCCTTCCCAAATATTTATGAACGAACGTCGTAAAGTTTGGCAACTAACCAAATTGTTACCTCGTTTTATAGGGGAGAGGGGAGGTTGTTTAAAATGGAAAGCAAGCCTAATCGGTGTGTTTGGAAAAACTTAGATAATGTATTTCTTTATAAATAAAGAGAGTTTAAATAAAAGGGATGTCTTGAATTGTATCGTTAATATCGTTAAATATAATACTATAAGAATTTCTCTTATAATAAATTATCTGGCTTTAGAAACATTTATTTTACTAATATTTTAGTTCAGTGAAAGGAGCAAATAATTACTTAAAAATTACCCATATGAAAACGGGGACAAATAATTAATAGAAACCTATACAGAAGATAGAGGACAGATTTGTGTTTTATAATCACTTTCAATATTAAAAATCGACCCATTAATAACAAGGATATTGTATAAATAAAATTGAGACAGACGAACAAACACACTTCTGAACTGCTCAATTTGATAGCCTTCTGAAAAGTTAAATTTTCTTAACGCGTTTCTGATTGGTTAATTGTAGTTTAGGATGGGGTGATAAAATTAACAATCTGCCGGCACAGTGCGCCATTTGAGAAAAACTAAATCACAGACAGATTAAGAGCAGATGCAAAGCATTGATGTTGAATGCCTTTGCCGTCTGGACGATAGCGGTCTGAACTTGATCCATTAACCGCCAGTCAATCTTGTGATTGTGTGATTTATTCTTTACTTGCGGGTTGAATTGCCAAATTGAAAAGTGACATAACCCCTGGAAATTCAGAACCTGTGGGCACAGAGAGAGCTTCTTATATAACTGCAAGCTTCCTGCCACATCAGCATCCAGGGAAACTCTGAAATACTTGTTGTTCTTGAAGATTCCCAAGCCACCACCACAGACAGGCTTTTAAGATAAGTCCATTAAAATTGGCACTTGAGGACTCATCCTTATCATTCCACCCAAATACAAGAAATTAAAAGAGGGCATGATGAAACACACAAATCCTCAAATCATTGACAGAATTCTTATCCAGTGTTAACATATTCCAGTAGGGAGCACAAACCTATTGATATTTTAGACTTATCATTTTATGGACAGGATGTCCACCTTATTTATTTAAAACTTGTAAATAAAGACACATTTCTTTGAGTTGAAAATTCCTGTTCCAGAAAATTGAGGTTCGGGATTATTAAAAATTGTAATATAATTATATAAATTCACACACAGTCTTACTTAATTCAATTATATTGAGTTACAGTTGTGTTTGTTTTATTGACACATCACTATACCTACATTACCCTAGACACGTAGCCATATAACATACCCAGAAAATATTTCCCAGAGTGAGATCTCAGAGAGGTAGCGGATAGGTACCCTGAGAATACAACATCATCAACAATTAGACTCAGGGACATACACAGCTTGACCTCACTCTGTTTACACTTAGTTGAGTAACACCAATACCCTCTCATATTACCACAGTCTAACACATCCTCTTCTGTCGACACTTGTCCTGTTATTGTATTGACTGCAGACTATAGTCACCCTCATGTTGAAACAATGCAAAAGATTTGTCTAATACAAATATCCTTTACGTTCTACAGTAAACCATCTCTGCCAGTCTGTTATCTTCAGCCATTGTTAACGCCCTTGTATTCATTTTTTGCTTTAACCACTCCAAAACGCGCCCCGTGAGTACCCTGGATTCTCTGGGGCAGAGCGAGAAAGAATATGACTACTACACCCTCAGGCAATTCTTATGCGCAGACTAATATGAGATTGTACGTGGACAATTTAGAGGAACTTTCGGTTTTATTTGCAAGATTCCAGAAAGGAACTTTTGTTAGTTAACGATTGAAACTCAGCTATCGAGTAAAGGTGTAATTAACCTTTTATTGATTCTATTTCATAATTTTCATCATTCATAATTTGTACAAGAAGAAAACAAAAGATAGATGTACATAATAAATGATTCAGTAATTGTATTCCTCCGACTTATCAATTTTATATAGTTACATTTTGATTTTTACGGAATTGTTGATTATCATAGGTTAGTTACTAGCAAAGGTGGCATCATAAATTACTGCTGTAAGAGCAAATGCATGTTTTTGTGCAAGCTTCCTGCAATTGGGCCAGTTGCGTGGTGGTCCCATGCTAGATAAGGAGCAAAAATGTAATTGATGACTCCTGGACTAAGTTACTCACTGCTCTTGTTGGTGCTTGTGACAAAATGGATTATATATTTTGGGTAGAGCGTAAGCCAACCCATCTTTCTTTTTGATTTTTGTGCCCGCCCATTTCACATCTTTTCAGTCTTCTATAGTGGTAAAGTCGGGTAACTGGGCTGTCACTTTTAATTGGACAGGTTCCCTCCCCTTAGTCTGCAATGTCGGTAGGAGAAATGTTTGACTCACCCAAGACGCTCTGTCACGACAGGCGGCATATTTCTTATTCTTTGACCACAAGTCAGACACCCGGCACTCGGTGGGCGGCAAAATTGTCCTGGCCTTTGACACTAGAGAAAGCTTTTGCCTTTCTTGTGTCCACGGGTAGAACCTATTACGCCATATAGTGGCGGTTTCTTTCTCTTTTTTCACCAAACACGGGAAACTGTTCCTGGAGTTCCGTCATGTTACGTGGCAGCACGGGCGAAAGAGTTACTCGTCCGAGACACCTGCGCTGCTGGATGGCGGTCAAAAACTTCCTTGTGTTTTGAAGCCAGGGAAAGTCTGGGACTTTCTCAAACGTAAGATCGTCACTCTGTTGCTCATAGTCTTCTTTGAGTGCGTGGCCAAGAGATTCCCTGGGTAATAGTTTCGAGTTGTTTTCTGCATTCTCTACGCAGATGTTACCCCAGGTGTTCGAACACCTGCAACCCTATTCCTACCATATAATTGATTCTCTTTTGCTTCTAAATGCCATTCAGTCCCGAGAACTCCTGTCGTGAGTGCTAGATATCTTCTGTGCAGTTTGCCTGCTAATTTTTTTAAGTAGGAAATTCTTCACGATTCTCGCAGCCACCAGTACACTCCGACGGAGTAAACTCTGAAGCCATCGGCATGTAATTGCCTTCCTTTTAAGGCCGGATACACCAGCTACCCCTTTACTTCGGGGTGTCCCCAGCGAACTGCAGTGTTTTCAATCCGACTCCCTACGACGGGTTCTGTCGGGTAATTTCCCCCTGCTGTGAATATTTGTAAACGCCACCTCGCAGAGTAAGTGGAGAGCCCATGCTTCACTGGCGTCAACTGCATAGCTACCTCTTCCATATTATTTCCCGGCGCCGCAGGAGCCGCGGGCCAGAGCGCATCGTATACTTAATACCTCCTACGCATAAAACAATCTGAGCGCCTTCATCAACACCCATTTAGATCTTGGAAACACATCCTATGTGTGCACTAGGAAGATTTTGCATTGGTTCTTAGAATTTCTTTCTTCCAGTGGTGAATTCACAGTTGGGTTATAATTTTCACGGATTTGTCAGAGAAAAACCCGGAGAAGAGAGGGTTACCATTTCTCCGACGGCTATCTGCCAGTCAGCTGTAATCCCATTAGAATATAAGCGCATGCGTGCCAACGGAGTAGGTCTAATTGGGAGAGTACACTCAGAAAAGTAGTTGAGAGGGAAATATTTTTAATAAACTGTCTGCAGAGACATTTACTGAATAAAATAGCTGTGTTGCTGACAAGAAGAAGTCAGCGGGTCATGGTGGTGGTGTAAGGATTTATCTTTATTTCAGGGTTCCCAGCAGCTGGGTTATTAGAACATCTGCCCGGGACCTAAGACGTGTCAACAGTGAGGAATGCAGTTAGCGACCCATAGCTAGACTGCTTGCGTCAGGATCAGCGAACCAGAGCTGACCAAGACCCTACTCCACCTCCAAGTGGTGGTCCTGGAAACAGGCTGCATCACTGCATTCTGGCTGAGTGAGTAGGGATCGAAGAGGGAAGGCTAACCCGGTCCCGAAAATGCCGTGCTGAGGTCGGATGTGTCGGCCGACAGGAGCAAATATCAACTTCGTTGTAAACGGACACAAAGCAACCAACTTCCTTTTCAGGACGAACGAAGAAGAAGAAGAACATCTGCCCAATAATAGAGTGTGGTGACTCTAAGTTGATTTACTTTTTATGCCTATTTTCTACTAACTTTATTTGTCTCTCAGATTGATACATGCATTTTTATGTTTGACTTCTGGTGATTGATATTTACTGACTTTACCATAGATTTGTGTTGTTAATAAAGTAAATTCATCTGCGGATCGGACTCTACTTCCTACCTATACTTAACCTTGATTGTTTGTGTAGTCACTAATGTGTGCTAAACCTTATCTCCAAGAAGTGAGAGAGGCAGTGTGACAGTAGTTAAAACATAGTTCTCGAGTGGAAGGAGGGGAGAGTCAGTATCTGTTCTCTACTCCTGATAACTATAAGTCACTCTGCCCACATTGAACACCATAACTTATCTATCTTCTCAGTCTTCACTCAGACTTTTGTCTTGTCTCAGACATCCTTCAGACTCTTTGTCTGGTCTCAAGCAGACTCAATGAAAACCACTCGCGCCAGTGCTGTCAGACATCTTTCAATACTACTTTCTGAGTTCTGTATGTCTCAGACTGTAAGATCGGTTCCATTGTTTCAATTTATCGTTTCTTGTCTATATCAAAAGTCGTTAAATCCCACATCTGTTTATTCATGTTGTCAAAATAATTTTCAGATTTAATTCATATTTGTTCATGGATTTCATAGATTTGTTTTTCTAAACCTCGTCACCATTAAAATCTCCAGTGAAGCGTATGGGTTGTTACGGTATTTCGGGTGATATACGTTCCAAACCAAGTTTATAAACTTGACTTTAGTCGCTGAAGTACTCGACTAGCCAGTCAAATCAACTAGTGCTAATACAAATCTACATAAAGTAAGGTCATTCTGATCCAACTACAGCAACACACACACATAATAATAGTATGTGTAAATAATAATAATATCAATAATAATAAGGGGTTTGAATGCTCATCTTTCGCAGGATTACTCAGTTACACTGGCTACATTTTTGTTTCGTTGCATTTGTTATTCTTAGCTTAGTTTTGCTGTGTTACTGCTACCATATTTTTAGCGTTGGTGGTTCTTCTTCGTTTTTTTAAAACTATCCCAGTGCTTTTTGTGTTCTGTGCCGTTTCTTCTTAGCCTTTTTATATCAGTCCTTGTTGTTTCCTCCATGTGACTGTTACTGACGATGAGAAAACTTGAGGTGTCTTGTCGTTATTGCGTATTGTTTTGTTTTTTTTTAAACTGACTCCAGTACCATTTTTTTTAACTTACACAAACACATATCTATATTCTTCAAAAACGTCAGTAATTCAGTACAAGTATTTTTCAAAAACGTCAATAATTCAATACAAATATTCTTCAAAACACGTTAACTGACAAGCTAACGATAAGAACTGGCGGGTGTTACTGTGGCACCGATATAATGACAGCTGAACATCTATTTCAAAGGTGCTCAACGCATGAGGAACAGAGAAAGCGCATATGGCCATCACCAGTTCCATTCCTGGAAATACTCATTGGAGATGTCAACATCCTCAAGCTGACACTGCTTTCTTTAAACATATGTTCAAGTTAACGTCTGAAAGTGAAGGAAGAAGAAGAAGAAGAAGGACAAGAAGAAGAAGAAAAAAAAAACTTTAACAACTCAATAAAAGCATATCAGATTTTTTTTTTTGACAATGTCCAATCATTGGTATGATTTTTATTTCTTCAGATTATTGTTCCTGGGCCACACGTCCCGACACTGCGCTTGCACGGGCCTAGAAAAATGACGTCATTATACACTTCATCATTCTCCTTTGCGCTCCTTACGGAGCAGGAAGCCAACAACATAGATGCCCCCCTTTCAGGAAGCCCGCAGCAAACATTCACATTACCTTGTAGTGGTGGTTTCTGTGGTAGCTGGTTTTATATGATGAGGCAGGGCAAAGTCTTTTACAGACAGGGGGTATGATGTGTTGGTGTTGTGGGTAGTGGGTTTCCCCCCTTGCTTCACCCTAGGCCTAGTGAATTCTTGTTCATGAAAGGAGCGACCTTTGCGGTGTCAGTCTCTTGGCCTGGCAAAACCTCTCATACCCCAAGATCGTTGTGCGTGGTGAAGAGCCACACCCTCCTCGAGGTAGTCCTGGTAACTGAGGGTGCGAATCCTCAGGCTAAACACAACGGATCTAGAGGAGCAAACCTCGATAATAAAACCGGTGCACTACACCGTACACGCCCTCTGTGGGTGGGAGGGAGCCAGATGGATACTGAACACGTCTTAGGAGTGGGAACGAGTATGGACTGCTTTCTGAAGATCGGAACCCAGCGTACAGGCACAGAGATTCAGGACGTGACGATCCTATTGCCTTCAACTCTTGGTCACATGCCTAGAGCATCGGAGAACTCGGCGTAACCAGCAGGCAATTTGGTGGCGGGGAATGAGCACTGTGAGCCCTACTTTGGCTACGTATCTCAGGGAGATGCAGAAACACCCCCTTTATCTCCCTCAGAGCTGGCACAGTACACTTCTGACTTCTACCCGTGGCGGTAGGAAATCGACAGGCACCCCAGCATCACAATGCCACGAATATGACAAAGTTAAGATATGATGAGGCTGCCAGCCTCGTGCCCAACCTTATATTAGTCGCCTTGTACGACATGTTTGAATGTGCAGTAGTCCTTGTGAGTCTTTGTCTCTGTTGTAAAACGTGTGTGTAAACCCACTTCTTTGTTAATACATATGCACAGCCAATCCACGTTCAACAGACTCTGACAGATTAAGTTACACGAAGTCAAGTTCCCCTAAGATGGCGGCAGACAGAATAAAATTATGCAAAAGCCCTGTTTTTCGGAACTGGGTCATGTAAAGTACGAAATCGTCGGCAATAAAAAAATGTACCAAATCGTCGAGAACCAAGCAAAAGGGTTCCTTACGCACTGGCAGATTCCCTACGTCTACCTATATAAACGGGCGCGTTTTATTAAAAAAAACACACACAAACACGAAGGCCACGACAGACTGGGGAAGAGAAAGCTGTCAAGAATGATTTATGCTTACCTGCATGAACGGGCAGACTTGCTTCACTAAAGTCGAGTCAATCTATCTTGTAATAATCTTTGTGGGTAGGTAAACTTACTATAAACTTGCAGGAGAAAATGCCTACATCATATATAACACTGGTATACACACATTTTGGTGCCTTAAATTTTATAGCTGTTCTTGGGTAATTTTGGGTTGCTGATTCCAAAAATGTAATCAGATTTTTTTCTATCAGCTCTAGTTTTTGAGATAACTAAGAATGACCATATTAGTAGGGCAATTGTTATGTACAATCCTAGAGTTAGGTGCTATCAGTGGCATTTTGACTTTAGTTTGCATTCATATTATATGTAATTACTGTGCATATATTACCAAAAATGTAATAAAACTTTATCACTAGCACTTGTTTAGTCAACACGCAAAAAGGATCTTTTCGAGGACTTCCTGGAATGTGATATGCCCGGACAGTCACGCTTAAGGGTCCAACAGTAATCTGCCATCATGTGGGCATCCCAAAGTCCCTGTTATCTCTCTTCCGTTGTTTTTATATCTTGGCGAAATCTTTCACCTTGCTCCTCACTAAAGTCGCCAAGATTCTCCGGAAATAAATGTAAATGGTTATGGAGGTAGTGCAATTTTATGCTCATGTTGCATCCAAGCTCACAAAAACTCGACAGCATGTTTCCAACTAATTCAGAATAATTGTCTGCTTTATAGTTACCCAGAAAGTTTTGCACAACTAAAACAAATGATGACCAGGCTGTGGACTCTGTTTTGTTCATGGAATCAATAAAATTTGGATCGTTTATTAACTTTCTAATTTGAGGTCCATCAAAAATTACAGCTTTAAGTTTGTCTATGCTCAATTCTGGAAACTTTCTGCATAAGTAATTAAAACAGGTACCATCTTTGTTCAGTGCCTTAACAAACTGCTTCATCAAGCCAAGCTTTATATGTAATGGTGGCAGTAGAACTCTTTTTCGATCAATGAGAGGCTTATTGACAATATTTTTTTTCTCCAACTTTAAATTCATCCCTCAACGGCCACTGTTTCTTTGTCCAGTGCATATCTTTTGCCCTGCTATCCCACAAACATTTAAAGCATGGATATTTGGTGAATCCCATTTGCTGGCCAAGCAAGAAGTTCATCATTTTAAGATCTACACAAACCATCCAGTTATGTTCTAAATACTTCAATTTTTCCAGAACTGTGCTTATTGTAGCATACTCCTCCTTCATTGTAGTAGAATGAGCAATTGGAATTGAGCCATATTTGTTACCATTGTGTAAGAGAACACCCTTCAAACTTCTTTTAGAGCTGTCAATGAAAAGTCGCCACTCATCTGGTGTATAACTTACACCCATTTTGTTAACAAGACCTACTACATTAGTACAAAACACAATTTTGTTTTCTTTACAAAAGAATGGAATAAAACCTTGCTCTCTGCTGCGATAAAATGTAACCTTTGTTTCAGCAGTCAGTAATTTTTTTTCTTTCAATCTTGAAGCCAAAAGTTCTGAAGATTCCTTGGAGAGATATAGATCTCGGATTAGATAATTTAGTTCAAGCTGGTCGAAGCGTTGAGCATCTGAAAAATCATCTTCGAAATCACTATCACTTGTCGTTCCACATGCCACTGCTGTCTCATCTTCTAGCAGGGAATCCGAAATCTGACTGAAAGTTGGAATTGGTATGTCATCTCCGTGTGGAACAGGTCGCCTAGCAGAATTTAAATCTGGATATTTCCACTTTTTGTGATTTTTTCCATTAATTCCCTTAATATTCACAACACATAATTGTTACGGTATATGATATTAACGCCGTCTGCTAAAGGTTATCAGACGTGCAATTGTAAAGGTTAAGGCATTTAATATATTGCGATAGATGTTTCAATTATTGAACGCTCCATACACGATCGATTATGACGTGTATAGCGTTGTTTGGGTCACAGTCGGTAACTAAGAAACGCTACCCTTTGTTACTTGACCGCCAAGCTGAATAGCTGCGTTTTTCTAACCTTCCAATTCAATGGCATGATATAGCCATTTATATGTGCATTTTTGATGGACCAGGGTCAGTCCTAGAACTCTATATGAGGGGGAAATTTATGGAGGTTAGTATTTAACTAGAATTCTCAGAAGGAGGAGAATAATCGTCAAATTCGTATGAATATATTCAGACTCGCAGTCTCACTGTCGGCAGGTAGCCATGTCTAGCTGCGCGTGCATATAGCTGTGATGTTCTGACGACAATACTGCATTGTATCCTTAAACGGACATTGACACGTAAACCAGCAGTCTACGTTATTGATTAATTTATGCATGACTTATAAGGACTTATGTTCTGTTCCTATTTGAAATGATCATCCTGTGTGTACATGTGATTAAATATTACGGACTCAATCTGAAGGAATTAATTACTTCATTAATGTTGCTGAGTTCAAGTTACATGAACTACTTCTTCATACCATGCTACTGAGTTGTATGAACACCTTCACCCTAATTCGCGTAATACTAAACAAAGCACGATTAACAAGAGATCACTAAAGTAACCATACTCGGTGCATGATCTTCAACCGGCAAATAACTCAGCAACAAAAGTGGCGGCCGAATGCGGGGAACGACAGAAAAAAGAAACAAACTTCTGTTCCTTACGCACATGTTAACCACAAATATTTACGATCAATTTTCGATCACATGATCCAGTCGAAGATGACGCAGTACTCATTATAATGCCTAACAACGTGACGTCACCGAAAGTCGTGTAGGTGATCTGTCGGAGAAACCAAGCCGTTTCTAAGTCTAACCAGGAGAAACATGAGCCATTTGAAGCAAACACATGATATGGACTACAGGAGCAGACAGTCAGGGGCTTTAGCCTAGCTGTTGACGACCTCTAGCACTGATATAAGCAACGGAAAAGATAAGTCTAGGTGTTTAACTGTTGTTATTGCAAACAGTGCTAACTGAGTCCATGCCCTCTGCCTACATCGGCATGTTTTTACCTATGTTTAATGTACTTTTTGTTGTCTTTATGTGTTGTTAATTCGTGGGAGGTAGGGAGGATGAACCGAAATTAGATTCTGTGGCTCTCACGATGCCTGAATTGATTTCGGTCGTTTCTTAGGGCAGTTAAACGATTGCACTTTTGGAAGCCCCATTGAGGTTTGCCATTGGACTGTCTGTCCAAATCTGCTGTCGTTTGACGATTTGTGTTAGCTGTACCGTTCCGTAGATAACTGGTGTATTTTATTCGTACTCAGTTAACAATTTTATTCAGTTTTGTATCACGTTCGTTAAATATTTCGTCCAGTCTCCACTTACTATCATTTATTTGATGATTGTTAAATGGTCGTCCGTTATGAGTCCTGTGATGTCATCATTTTTTGCAGTCATTTTTTTTTGTGTACTTTGAATATTAAGTTGACCTCGGGTCAGACCTTGACCCTTCATTTGGCTTGTGACACTTCCGCTTGTTTTATTTAGTTCATAAATTCATTTTTAATTGTGAAAATGTCTTGTTTGCGTCTTAACATTGTTTGTACCCTTTAGTTGCATCATTGTTTTGTTTGTCCTCATGATATATATTAAATACTACATTAATAATATGATATTATATGCAATAATACACTTGTAATTTAATTTAATTAATTTTTTCTGATATTTAAGGTTAATATGGGACATTGCATAATTATGCAGTGATAGTCCAAGAAAGTAGCACTACAATTTATAAGAGATGCCTAGGGCATAATAATATAATATATATATTGACCAAATAAAATAATCTTATAGTCTACCTTTGAGGTAATAGACCCATTGTATATTATTTAATATACTTTTCTGGTACTAAGAGAGTGACTTAGTACATTGAACAATATAATTACTAGGAATCATACCCAACATTATTGGATATTAAGATTAATTGTGTGATGTAATTACATAATAGTTAACAGATATCATAACTATTTATGATATAGTATTATTTAGATACAATATTGTTACAAAATATTGTCTATTAGTTGAACTTAGACATTAGAGTTCAGTACTATTGTGATTATTTATATTGAATATTTCTAAGTTGAGTAAGTATAATAATTACTCTGAAGCTACTATTGACTATTTTAATCAGTAATTATCAATAATTACTTACAGATAAAAGTCAAAATGCTTACTATAGACCATTTCGTTAAAATTGGTAGGGAATATGGTTATAAATCTCAAGAACTTCGTCAGTTTGCTGAGGCAGAACTGGAAAAACATGAAAGAAAAGAAGCAGAGAAAAAAGCTGCATTAAAGAAAGAGGAAGAGGAACAAAAGGCTGCATTAAAGAAAGAGGAAGCAGAACGTGAGATGAAGCAAATTGACAAGGAAAATAGATTGAGAGAGATTGCTCAACGTGAAAGAGAAGAGCAAAGAGCAATCGCCAGACAGGAAGAAGAGAATAAATTGAAACGAGAGGAAATTATTTTACAACAAGAAATGGAATTGGCGCGTATTAAATTGGAGACAGCAAAATTACAAGCACAAAGTGCTGATGCAAACCAGAATAATAACGCACAAAATGGATCGTCATCCAGCCAAACTAAACATTTCTACAACTTTAAATTACCCACTCTCAACTTAAACGTGGACGACCTTTCATCGTTCCTGTCACGTTTTGAACAGACTTGCAAAACAAATCATTTGCCTGAAGAGTCATGGGTACTCAAGTTAAATGAATTCTTGGTTGGAGAACCATTGACGGCTTCTCAAAATGCTGACCCATCAATAGCAAATAACTACGGTGCTATTAAGTCCTTGCTTTTACGAAGGTTTCACCTGGACGAGGAACACTGTAGGTTGAAATTTAAGGGAATTTTACCTGAATCTCCAAAAGATTTTGCAGGATTCATTGCGAACATACGCAATACATTTAATAGATGGGTTGAACTGGCAGAAGTCAACAAATCATACGACAAATTAGTTGATTTACTACTACGGGATAAGGTATTATCTTCGGTTAGCCAGCCATTTTTTGCATATTTGCAGGAGCGTAAACCAGGTACTATGGACGAGTTAGAAAAAATTTCTTTAAACTACTGTTCGGCACATCCGAATGCAACCATTTCTAACTCCTCATTAAGAGAACCTCTACCTGTGGCGTCTAATATGGCCTACAATCATAATAACAAACAAAGACATCACAGTGTAGACAGAAGCAGGTTCCAAAGAAATCACAATGTTAACTTTCAGAAGGGACATAATAATGATTTCAACAATAAAAATGAGTTCAACAGAGGTAGATCACGAGATAGAAATTATTCACCTCAAACAAACTACCACAATGGTCAACATAACACTAATTATAATCGATCACATACTCCCAATAATAATAGTAACTGGAATGGTAATAATCATGGCTCGAGACATCGAGATAATAGTTACTATAGAGGACGACGAGATAATTCTAACAATTATACTCGGAATCGATCTCATTCTCGGGGATCATCTCATTACAACCATAATACAGGGGCGGCAGTTACAAATAATACTACCCCTATAGCTCAGGTCCCACTTGACAATAATACAACACAGTCTTCTGCTGCATGTTTTGCTATTAATTATAATGTGGCAAATAGTTGCCAACAATGCAATCTTATTTTTCAGAAGGCGAAAGAAACAGTGCTTAACTGCGGACATATTACACCAGAGGTAGGTCTTGCAGTCAACGATGGAACAGGCTTACTAATTTTTAACAGGGGATTAGTTAATGGATCCGTCGTCTCAGTGCTGAGGGATTCAGGATCCACGACGATTGGTATACGTCAGTCGCTGGTACATCCTAGCTGTGCGACAGGAGAATATGTACGCTGCATGACATTTGGTGGAACTAATGAGTTTTACCCCACAGCTCTTGTCCATGTTAATACACCTTTCTTTTCAGGACAAGTTAAGGTATGCATGCTTCAGAATCCAATTGCAGATCTGATGTTGGGACGCATCCATGGTAGTAAGGATTGTTCCCCACAGGAAATTGATGAATGGGAATTAAAGAATGTGCAATCTTATTGCAATGCTAACGCTGTCATTGCAACAGCTACATTACGGGCCAACAAAATAAATACATGTGGAACAGTTTTCTCCAATTTCAGTCTCAGTACCATTCTGGAAATCGATAAGGAGAAGGATAAAACTCTCCTACAGGATAAAAAGTATACTAAACTACCAGTCCATCCTAGGAAGATTAGAAAATCATTTCGAGGCAGATATACCTTTTCTCAAGAGAATACTGCCAAGTCAGAAAATAAATGTTGGCGACAAGATCGTATTAACAGTGATCTGAATGAAATTGTTGAAAATGGGCAAAGAGAAAATATCCCAGACAAAGGTAATGATGGTGAAGTTCTTATGAACTTAACTAATAAAATTAGGACAAATAAATATGTCAATCATTATGAGACATCATCTCATAAGACTACCATATCCAAAAGATTAAATAGACGAACTATTTATCACGTTAGTGACACTGATCCCACTTACACTGGGAAGGGTGCATATTCTCGCACCGTGTTAGTGCGCAATCTGCCACAAGGTACCAGATGGCAGGCACTTAGCAATTTCTTTAATGACACGGCAGACGTTATGTTTGTACGGTTGTTGTCACCTACCAATGACAGGTATGGTGAAGCTATAGTTACATTTCGTAACAATAGAGATGCTCGAATGGTCATCGAGCATGATAATGGTGCTTACTTTAACCATCATTGTCTACGGTTACAATTAGTACCTAATGCTGCGTCACGCAGATAACATGCTATGGTAATACAATTGTCTCATATCACTAATGACTCATAATAGTCATTCATCATTTCTTTTCTTTACTGGTCCTTACAAAGTCATTGATAAAATTTCCGACGTTGATTACGTCTTAGATATCAAGGGACACAAAAAGATATTTCATATTAACATGCTCAAGCAATTTCATACACGTCCTGAACACTTACAGTCAATTTTTCATGAACTAGATGACAACACAGTATCTACTTGTTATTATTCTAACTTATCTGTCATCCAGGAAGAAGAATCTTCTTTTCCTGAGGTACAGTTACCGTTACCGGTACCAGTAGTTCAACCTACTGAATCTTGGCGGGATGTAACCATCTCTTCAACGGTTACACCGCAACAGCGTCTACAGATTGCTAATCTATTACAATCTTATCCAGATGTATTGACCGACGTCCCGGGTCGCACATCGGCTATCAGTCATGACATTACTCTCAATGATGATACACCTATTCGTGTACATCCCTATTCTGTTCCTTTACATTTCCTTGCTAAAACTACTAAGGAACTTGAACAGATGTTGTCTCTGGGAATCATTGAGACTAGTAATTCGCCATTCTCTTCTCCATTAGTGATTGTCCGGAAGAAGGACAATAACATCAGACTATGTGTTGATTATAGAAAATTAAATGCTAAGACTATAGTTGACAGCGAACCACATCCACTTATCGACGACTTACTGCCACGTCTATCCAACGCAACTATATTTAGTAAGATAGACTTAACTAAAGGTTATTGGCAGATACCACTGACCGAAAAGGCTAAGTACTACACCGCATTTTCCACTCCACAAGGTCTATACCAGTGGAATGTGATGCCTTTTGGGCTTGTTAATGCGCCAGCTACCTTCATTCGCCTGATGCGACAAATTTTATCAGGTAGACCAGACGTTATTACATATATTGACGACATATGCTTGTTTAGTTCGTCGTTTGAGGAACATGTTTCGGGACTTAGATATGTTTTCGACACTCTAAGGAATTATCATCTAACTGCTAAACCTACAAAGGTGCAAATCGCGTGTAATGAGATAACCTTTTTGGGACATATCATTGGATCGGGATATATCCGAACGTTACCTAGTACAGTCTCCAAAATTCTAAACATAGCAGTTCCTCAGACGAAGAAACAGGTCAGGAGTTTGTTAGGACTTGTTCAATATTACAGTAGATTCATACCAAACTTGTCATCCATCACGGCTGTATTGTCTTCATTGTTAAAAAAAGACATGCCGGTGAAGGTGACATGGACTGGTACATGCAATGAAACTTTCAACAAAATTATAAATTTGTTCTCGCATGAACCAATTTTAAGACTTCCCGATGCTTCCAAAAGATTTTTCTTACGAACAGATGCTAGTAACTACGGCATTGGTGCATGCCTGCTCCAGAACCATGATGGCATTCTACATCCTACCTTATATATATCAAGAAAGCTAAAGCCGGCAGAAACAAAGTATTCCACAGTGGACAAGGAACTTTTATCAGTGATATGGGCAATAACTAAACTTGAAAAGTTCTTGCTTGGTGCTCCCTTCACCATACAGACGGACCAACGTGCTGTAGCATCGTTGCGTCGATCTAACCATAAAAGCCAAAAACTCGCCAGATATGCAATCATCCTACAGCCATTTGAATTCTCCATTGAACATATTCCTGGCACTGAAAACATTGTGGCGGATGCGTTGTCACGTAATCCTATTGACGACGAATAATCAACATTAACATTCCTAAAACATATCAACTATAAGGGAACTAACCTTGCCTTCAATTTAAACTTTATAAACACTATATGCATCACAGAATTGAACTAAAAGACAATCAAGGTATACATATTGACATTGAAACTTCGTCTAACGTCCATACACGATATATGAATATTCGTTGAACAATCATGGAACAATATCTGACGACAAGTCGAACTTATTATCCTATGTGCACTTAATTCTTGGATGCTGGGATAAATGACATTTCTTTCCAACGTAAACGTTTGAACATTTTTGCCTAAAAGAATTCATCAGGATCAAGACTACGGATGGATCATCATATCCTATACTAATTAATTAGTTAACTTAACTTCTTAATTGAATTATTATCAATAAAATGAAATGTGAGAAAAAAATGAAATGAAAGAACAAAAAAAAAAAAAGAGAACGAAATATAAAAAGAAGAAATTATGAAAAGAGAAAATAAATCTCACACAAGTATTAGATTAATATTTTTTTTTAATGTACCTATACATTATTTAGTTAGTTAAATTAGATAGTTATTATTCACTAACACTTAACACACACAATTAAGTTAAACTTATATTCGAATTTCTTTCTATTTCTTCTCACTTATTTTGTTTTTTCTTCTCTCATAACATCGCGTTACATTAGAATCTTAATAATTTATCTCTTAATTTAATTAATTAATTTAATTTTAATTAGTCAAATTAATTCCTATATGACATACTAATACGACAGACCTTACTTTAATTTAATTCTATCATTCACTGTTAACATTGGACATTTTATTTAGTTGATATAATAATATGTATAATATTGATATATAATGTGATTAATGTTAGATGACTATGACAAATAGTTAGTTGACATGACCGCAACACGGTTCTACTCAGAACATCGTCGGCCATATGTCACAATTGTGTTAAATTTTTTTGAAAAATTGTTAAGTCGGATAGATCTTGAAAAAAAAAATCTATCGATTTTTTTTTTCCCCGGTGTACAGGGAATTGTTACGGTATATGATATTAACGCCGTCTGCTAAAGGTTATCAGACGTGCAATTGTAAAGGTTAAGGCATTTAATATATTGCGATAGATGTTTCAATTATTGAACGCTCCATACACGATCGATTATGACGTGTATAGCGTTGTTTGGGTCACAGTCGGTAACTAAGAAACGCTACCCTTTGTTACTTGACCGCCAAGCTGAATAGCTGCGTTTTTCTAACCTTCCAATTCAATGGCATGATATAGCCATTTATATGTGCATTTTTGATGGACCAGGGTCAGTCCTAGAACTCTATATGAGAGGGAAATTTATGGAGGTTAGTATTTAACTAGAATTCTCAGAAGGAGGAGAATAATCGTCAAATTCGTATGAATATATTCAGACTCGCAGTCTCACTGTCGGCAGGTAGCCATGTCTAGCTGCGCGTGCATATAGCTGTGATGTTCTGACGACAATACTGCATTGTATCCTTAAACGGACATTGACACGTAAACCAGCAGTCTACGTTATTGATTAATTTATGCATGACTTATAAGGACTTATGTTCTGTTCCTATTTGAAATGATCATCCTGTGTGTACATGTGATTAAATATTACGGACTCAATCTGAAGGAATTAATTACTTCATTAATGTTGCTGAGTTCAAGTTACATGAACTACTTCTTCATACCATGCTACTGAGTTGTATGAACACCTTCACCCTAATTCGCGTAATACTAAACAAAGCACGATTAACAAGAGATCACTAAAGTAACCATACTCAGTGCATGATCTTCAACCGGCAAATAACTCAGCAACAATAAATAACATTCATCATAGTAGTTCCTGAGCTCTCTCCAAACCATTGGAATTATAAATTTTGAACATTTTCTTTTCCCACAAGTCCACTGTCGCAGGTGTTCAACACATGTTTTGCAAACAATATGAGGAGCCCAAGACTTGTCCTGGTCACCTAGTTTTGCTTTAAAGTAAGCAAAGTATGCCTTTTTCACAAAAACAGTAATACGCTTCCTATGTTCTTCTTTGAAAGTGTACTCTCCACAAATATCACAAAATAAATGCGGTGAAAGAAAACATGCTCTTCTTGAAGATGATGCCATTCTCTGTTAGAAGTGTAATAAATAATACAGGGTGACCCAAAAAAAAAAACGGCTCCGCGCGCGCACAAAAAGTACGAGCACGGGCCCGTTTTTTTTGGGTCACCCTGTATTAATGAAATACAAAAATGTCTGTCTCTCAAAAACTAGAGCTGCTACAGACAAGTAAATGTGATATTTGGATTGAGCAGGCCTCATTTATGTACAATCAAGAGTAAAATGTTTGGCACCAAAATTTTTTTTTTTTTTTGTAGGGCTGTGTAATGATTGTATGTTTTAGTATCATTTATAATACCTACACCTGTATATAATTAATGTGTATCATGTATAATGATTATATTTTATGGAATCAGGTATAATGATTGTATTTCTTGATATGATTGCTGAAGACGAAAACCAACCTGAAATATAACCTATCAGTCCTTTTTATGACTCATATAACTAAAACCTGAAATATAACCTATCAGTCCTTTTTAGGACTCATATAACTAGAACCTGAATATAACCTTTGACTATATCATGTATAATGATTGTATGTTATAGTATCATGTATAATGTTTGTGTATGACTGTTGAAGAAGGAAACCACCAGAAAATAGCCTACACCTGTATATATTTAATATAACTTTAGATTTTGTTTTACTATAAATGTATCAGGTATACTGATTATATCTTGGGGAATTAGGTATAATGATTGTTTTTCCTGGTATGATTGTTGAAGAAGAAAACCAACCCGAAATATAACCTAACAGTCCTTGTTAGGACTCATATAACTACAACAGTATTGTTAGGATATATTTTCCCAGCCAGTACACTTATCAGAGATGGCCTGGTATATTATAGGTGGAAGGAAACGGAAGTATCATACGGTGTACAAATTATTGGATGTATTCATGTATTGAATTATTAGAAAGAACGTTTTGCAAGTAGACACCTGTCTTGTCTCGCTATTGCTGAATCATACTGAGCCATGTTGTCATTCATCCTACATGCAGACACCTGAGACACGCTCATCTCATATACAGTAGAAATAGGTGGGCTTGGTGACAGAAATTAGCCCCTATTTTTGCCTTGTTACAGGTTTATTCGTGTCATCCAACCTGAGGTCGTATGTTCGAGTCAATCCAGCTGCCTGGAACTTCGCAGGAGCACAATGATTGTACCGGAGCTATATCCTTAGTCCCCCTCAGTCTTGGGTGGGCTAAAGGAACGATCATCAGCGGGTGTTGTGTGCAACAAATTAGGAAGGACAGAACTGTTCTAAGAGATGAGTACACAATTAGTACCATTTCCGTCGGCAATTGTGAGCAATTAACTGTCAAGGAAGAAAAAGGGATTTAGCGTAGTGAGAGACAAGATTAACAGCACAGCTAATACATTTACTATAATTGATTAACAGCACAGCTGATATAATTTTTGTTCTTATAATTGGAAGACTTATTATATATATATATATATATATATATATATATATATATATATATATATATATATATATATATATATCATATGTAAACTTACAAATCCATTGCATTCCATCTTCAAACATCCACCTTTCAGCACAAGAGTACGTAGATAGTGTATATACTTAATAAATAAGGAAATTGTATTTAAACGACTTGTCAATTTTATAATTGTTAAGTGAAATCTGTTTCCTTGTTTTAATATCACAGTTAGTTACCCAGTGGGGTGGCATTTTATGACGGTCTCCACTCTACTAATTTTTCGAGATCAGATCATTCACAGCCGTAAATAATTTGTGATACCAGTAGTTCTCTCATACACTGGGACTTCACCATTTTCCTGCAGAAATTCTATTTCTGTATTGTCAGTACTATACTGATCCTAGAGCCAAAAAAAATCTCAAGCTACAGTCTCTTCAGAGAACTCCGGAAACTACACAAGGCAAATATAGGCCGAACATCCGACACTATTCACTACGTGACAAATATTGGCCAGTTTGGACTGAAAGCAAATAATAAATGATTACAGACATTTCATTAACTTCACACTGACATGGTTTCCTGAACTTACAAGTAACCCAGTAACAGTGGAACAGTCATAGCACCACAGATCCAATGTACCATCTGCCAGTCCTGAACTTGCCATGCCACTAACGCCATCAAGCATGTGCCTACATTAAAACTCGGTATCATAGAAACAACTGCCCGTTTTGAAGGCAGGATGAACTCTGTGGTGTATGGAACGCAAACGGCCAATAATCCACCTATTGTTGCTCCTAACAGGAAGCTGAAAATATCAACAGAATAATAATTAGAACCTATATTCGGAACTACAGAGACATTCACTTGATTAATATATTACTCATCATTTTCATAATTTCACAGTTTTTCTTTTTGTTCCCAATGGAATATGGAGCCACCATTGTAGATGAGTCTCTTGCAGAAAGCCTGACTCAAAGCATCATAGACCCCGGTTATTACACCGGGTAATTAGTTCCTGTCGTAATTTCAGACAAAACGTTTTAATAAACAATTACAAAATTATGTAATTTAGAAATAAATTGCGGCTGTTTTCTTGCTCACATTCCGGTACTACTAAAAGGTAACACTTTAATAACAGTCAAAATCGTTCTAGCAGCAAAGTTTGTGCAACTTTCTTGAGTTTTGTAAATACCTTCACTATCTCATCTATCATTTTTATAGTTAGAATCATTATCATAAGACTTATTATTTCAAATAGAGCATTGTCAACCTATCAACGACTAGAGGAGAGCTATTTAGACACGTTGATAGAGTGTAAGCTACAATTTCAATTAAGCCGAGGCAAGTGTCACATTTATTCTAACTCATTTTTTAATCTTTAGCATCGATCGCTAAATAGAAAACGACATTTAAAAATATTGTTGTTTTTTTTTTTAAGCAGCCTACAAATTTAAGCCAATTATACCCTGATACAACTGCGAATTACTCAGATATATTAATAAATAATTCTCCATAAAAATACATACATATTAAAAAATGAACGTTTTTAACTAATAAAATCCAACGCAATCAAATGTAATCAACTCTGGTATTAAGGAAGAAATAAGCACCGAGATAATAAGTTTCCAGTTAACTACTGTATTTTCCAGATCTTGAAATGCTCAAATCGTAAAACAAACCATGATTTCAGAAGGCAAATTTCAGGAAACATATTTACTTACAGTATTTTGAAAGTTAAAACTCACAAATATTACTTATCTGTCTCCGTTCACATCACGTTTTATCGACTGGGAGACTCTAAGCCGATCTGTTACAGTCCTTCTTAGTGATTAAAGCTAATGTATTTGTTAATAAACGAATTCTGGTTGCCGAGCTTCCAAGAGATAGAAAACAAACTGGTTGAGATGACATTCCATCAAAGCTGATATTGATACCTCTACAGAGGTATTATACTATATACTTATTCAAGTCTATAAGACAACAGAAATACCACCAGAACGAATTGAAGGATATTTGATCATGTTGTAATAGAATCTGGCTTTATGGAGTTCCCCTGAAAATCATTATTTTAATAGAGAAAACATTCAAATACATCGAAAAACTGAAATTTTTTTTTTTTATGTAGGACAATTTACCGAACCATTTAAGATGGGAACTGGGTGTGATAAACGAGCGCCAAAGCCTTATCGCCCTATCTTTTCCTACATCTTTCTTATTTTATTTTCTCCCACATCGTGCTCTTTCATCCCACGTTTTGCTATTTCATCTGTAAACTGTAATCTTTATTATTCGCGACTGGTACTAAGAGAATCACATTTGTTCTTTCATCGGTGGAAAAGAAATTCTTTCGATTCAGTTTCCACCTTGTTAAACACATCTGGTTTCATGAGGAGAGCGTGGCTGACACAAAAGATTAGACTAAGCCGTTGTTTAAAAAAAAACAAGGTCACCGTCTCGCACAATACAATAGACCCGGCAACAATGAACTCCAGGAGTATGATATCAAAGGCCCCCGACGCTGAACAACAACCTTTACTTCCTAATTGGAATATACTAAGCCCGGCACGACAAAGGGACTTGTTAGCATGCAAGCGACAATGGACCAAGGGAACAAAGGCCGCCGCCAGCAGCGTAGAAAAAGGCGGACACGCGGGGCGATAGACAAACAGAAGTTGACGGGGAGCTTCCTGACAGTTAAAAGACGGGTGATTTTCTTTGCATCTGTTTGTCATACAGCACGGCATTGAAAGTTGGTAGCGAGTGGCCCACCCACTCTTAGACTGACAGGGGACAAGAGAGATTCTAGGTACGAGAGACCAGATGGACTTTTAGCTATTGGTTGTATGAGCGGAGTTTCAGGTCACAGGCAAGATGTGGGAACATATGGGCCTCTTAGGAATATATGTACCGTGCAGTTCGATAGAGAGAGTAGTCCAGTTTTTTTCAACATTGTGATGTAGAGAAAAATCCCTAAAGCATAGCCTGCAATTTATTCAGTGTGGATAAAATATTTCATATCTGTCATGCATTGTGTTCTTAAAGGATTTTACTTACTTACTTACTTAGTCGTTCCCCTTCTACCGTGAGGTGTAGAGGTTTAAAGGATTTTGCGAAGGGAAAAGAAGGTTGGTAGATCTTATACAGATTATTAATACTTTTTTCTTATTCTTTATTCATTTTAACCTCAAAGCTAAATGTGCGAAAGACAGTTTTTCAATTAATTCTTTTCATAAATGATTAATAAAATCAGAAAATTTTCCTCTAATATGACAGGCTGATCCAACACGAAAATAAGAATCTTCAACTCAAATGTGAAGTGAGTCCTATTGTATGGCTCTGAGACATGGAGAACAACAAAGACAACAACGAAAACGCTACAGACTTTCATAAATGGGGGCTTGCGTAGAATAGAGGGATTCAAATGGTATGACAGGGTTGCCAGCGTGGAACTGATGACAAGAACTAAACAAGTGCCAGTGGAACAAGAGATAAGAAGAAGACGATGGCGATGGATAGGACACACAAGAAAACCTGTTGATAGTATTGCAAGGCAGTCCTTGTTCTGGAACCCCCTTGGCAAGAGAGGCAGAGGTAGACCAGGAAGCACATGGAGAAGAGAGCTGGAAACAGAGGTGAAAATGATGAGGAGAACGTGGAAAGAACTTGAGATGATGTCACGTGACAGGATGACTTGGCATGTGTTTGTTGAAGGCCTATGCTCCTTTTGGAATGGAGATTTATGAATGAATGAATGAATGAATGAATGATAGGCTGATAGGAAGTAATTAATAGTACAAACTTCATCTTCATCTGGCTTGTTAAATCATCATCACAGTCTTCCATGCACCACTCTCATGCACAATATATTTAACATTTTTAGAATCGAATTCAAAAGAGATCAATAGTGAGAAGTAGAATAAATGAAAGTAACCAGTGATATTAAGTGTGTCTTCAGTCCATCAGAAGTATGAGTCTACACGCTACGTGTCTGATGTCTAACCAGAAATAAGTTAACAAAACAGATATTTGGTTTGCAGAATTCGCCATAGGACATTCTTCGTTCCTCAAATAAAAAGGAATATTTCTAGCCCACGATTAAGACCATGGACGCAGCATTTTTCGTCACCTTATATCACGTGCACACAAGTTCAATACACAGATATATCGTTCAAATCACTAGAAAGCTTACTACAGAAGTCAAGCTAAAGCTCACAGTTGATTACTCATATCAAGTTCAGCTTCATCGCAAGCTTACCATCTGAAGTCAAGCTAAAGAGCTCAAAAGTTGAATCTCATATTTATACCAAGTGCAACACACTCTTAAGCGCATTCTATGAAGCAGACTCCAAAGTATATTTTATGAATCACGATTACATACTCAAGGTAATGAGTCTACATATCAAGAACATTTCGTGAAGATATCCAGTCCAGCCAGTACCCTTCGGAAATTAGACAACTGACAATTTTAATACGACAACTGTTGATCAACGCTACAGAGATATTGTCAAACAGTGAAGGACTGTATATCGTAGCGTTCTCAGTACAACCAAAGTTTTCATCAGAACGTCCTCGACTTAGAGATACCCCACGCGACATAATATAGAACAACTTGGGACATTCTATGCATACATGTGAATCACCCTATCCGGGTAAAGCATTTTGAGACACACGGACTGTGTAGATTACTCACCATTTTGGTAACACGTATCATACCACATCACTATCATTTCGCTTTACACAAGCTCATTCTTCTATTTAATTAACTACAGTATTAATATCTCATCTGTGTGTATTTGTGTGAATCGTTTTTACCATTATCACGTTCTAACCATTACTAACACTATATGTGTAGAGATTTAATTAATAAACCCACTAATCGTTTGATCATTATCTAGTTTGTTAATGTATCACTCGTGCTGTCGGTGTTAAATGTTTACATATAGGAAAATTTCTACACTCAGATGAGGTTGGAGGCTTTTTTTTATTACGGGATCTAATGGCAGAAGCTAAGGTCGTGGGGAAACAGAACTCGTTCCATAATTCACCAGAAAACACCGTCCAGTGGAAAGCATTCGCATTCTCTTCTTCTTGTCCTTATTTCGGACAGGTCTCTATCCTTTCTTAACGAGCCAATTTCTGGAGACCTTCTACTTAATATCTCATAGGCTGTTCCTGGCGAAAACTACTATCGTAGTTGCCCCAATACTCACCACGCGACACTGTGGTGAGGATGTAATGTCTCTTGTCACCACGTCTCTTCTTACTGGCAACAGATTGTGTTATGACAAATACATCAGCTAACAGACAGGGAATTATGTGGACAACAAAAACGTTTGACGATCTAGATTTTGCAGATGATACAGCTTATCTGCCTCATAGCCAAAACCAGTCGCCAGACAAAAATATTTATAAAGTGTGTGATTCCCCTATGCACACATTGGGATCCTCACCGGTGCTACGGAGTTAGTGCACGGTGCTGAGATCCACCTTGTGTGATCTAAGGGAGGATATCGTCGCACTCATGGAGTTATCCGTGTGCAATAAAGATGGTTCCAAAACCACATAAAAATCAAAGAAATACTAAATTGTTGAGAGGTCATAGAAATTGGATCTGAAAATACATAAGGGGAAAAAAGACAAAAATTATGTGAACAAGCGCAGCAAATTATTGCAGCACTGACCTTAGAGAAACAGCCTTACAAATTATGAACTCAGGTATAGGTAGCAGTATGGACAAACGTGGTATGGGGGTGGGGGGGGGGGGGGCGAGAGACAGTGATTTTAAAATAAGACTATAAAAAGCAAGTTGCCCTGTCATTCTTGTAATTCTTGTATTGAGGATTGATGACACATTCAAAAATACTACAGATTAGACGTTTTGACCGCATAAGTGAGTGTCGGTATACATAACTAATTTATTTATTGTTTTGTTTATATTATTATTTTTTTTATTATTATTATTTTTCTTCAGTCATTATCTTTATTTAAAAAAAAAAAAAAAAACCTAGGCTACTCATTTTTTATTATGATTGTATACTGTAAATGAATGCTGTTATGTTAACTTTATAATATTGCATGCCTTTAAATTAATGCTTAAAGTAATATGTGGGAATAAAAGGATATAGTATGCAAGATAAATGAGAGTGAAAGGGCAGAATGTTAGACGGGCCTGCGCGCCCAATTCTCAACCCTTCGAAAATAAAGTTCGTTCGTTCGTTCGTTCGTTCGTTCATTACATTAGGAAATATAAAGAAATGAAAAGAAGTCTAACGCAAAAATCAGTCATGGACATACATTTCAGGGCAGTCCGATGCCATGGCTCTAAAGCATGGAGAACAAACAAAACAACAACAAAAAACAACAACTACTACTACAACAAAGTTACAAACGTTCATAAATGGGTGCCTGTGCAGAAGAAGAAGAAATGATATGACAAGATGACCAGCGTAGAACATGTGGCAAGAACCAAAGAGGTGTCGATGGAACAAGAGGGAAGAATGTACGCAGGCGTTGCATTGGACACACATTGATGACACCTGCTTGTAGCATAGCAATGTAGTCCTGGTTCTGGAATCTCAAATGTAAGAGAGTTAAAGCGTGACACAAAAACACACGGAAAAGAGAACTGAGGACGGAAACCAAACTGATGAGAACGACATAGAAAAGATCTTGAGCTGATGGCACAGGACAGGAATACTTGGCATAAGTTTGCTGAAGGCCTATGATCCTTGAGGAGTTAAAGGGTAATGGATAAATGAATTATTCCAGAACGCGCGATATTAAACTACTAGTGTATATTGGTTGTTGGTTGTTCGTCCATCACGGGTGATGAAGACCACTCTGTTCATCCAATTATTTAAGAATATGTTAGGTTAGTCTATGGGTACGAAGGTGACTGAAGAGCCCGATGCGGGACTGGAAAGATCTTGGACAGTGTGGGCAGGGAATGTTTGCTTCATGTGAAGGTTTTATTTCACGGTCCTTTCTAGCTTGTCTCCGCTGTTCCGCTGCTGCTCTTCTGGATGATTCGCATGCTGCTGCACCTTTACGAAGAGATGTGCGCCAAGCAGTTCGGTCTTGCGCAGCAGCTTCCCATGTGTCTGGGTTTATGTCAAAGGTTTTCAATGACGTCTTTAACGTGTCTTTGAAGCGCTTCTTTTGGCCACCATGGGAGCGTTTACCCTTCTGCATCTCACCATAAAAGAGTATCTTTGGCAGTCGATGGTCTGGCATGCAGACTACATGACCTGCCCAGCGAATTTGTGACTGCATCAGAATAGTATCAATACTAGGGATACCAGCTCTGTCAAGAACGGCGGTATCCGGGATCTTGTCTTGCCATTTGATGTTCATTATCTTCCTGAGACAGACTGTATGGAAGTGGTTTAGCTTCTTTACGTGGCGCCTGTATACAGTCCATGTTTCACATGCATATAGCAGCACTGGAAGCACCGCAGCTCTGTACACCTTCAGCTTTGTCTGTAGACTAATGCCACTTCGATGCCAAACGTTGGTGTATAGTCTGCCAAATGTGCTGCTGGCTTTGGAGATCCTGGTGTTCACCTCATCATCAATGACAATGTTCTGGGATAGTGTGCTACCAAGGTATGTGAATCTGTTCACAACATTCAGTTTCTCACCATTAACCTTGATGACTGGCTCAGTATAAACTGTGCCAGGAGCTGGTTGGTACATGATTTCTGTTTTCTTTGTGTTGATGGTAAGCCCAAAGTTGGCGCAGGCTTCGGAGAATCTATCCACACTATGCTGCAGATCAGCCTCTGAGCCAGCATTGAGGGCACAATCATCAGCAAACAGAAGATCTCTGATGGTGTGTGATTTGACCTTGGTTTTTGCTTGAAGCCTCCTAAGGTTAAACAATTTTCCATCAATACGATAACTAATGTCGATTCCTGTGTCCCCGTCTCTAAAAGCATCAGTCAGCATAGCAGAAAACATGATACTGAACAGAGTCGGTGCAAGTACACACCCTTGTTTAACTCCATTTGAGACGGGGAAAGGCTCTGATAGCTCACCGTTTTCCTGAAATCTAGCCTGCATTCCATCATGCAGTTGCTGCACTATTGTGATAAATTTCTTTGGGCAGCCGTATTTTGCCATGATCTTCCATAGACCCTCTCTACTGACCGTGTCGAACGCCTTTGTCAAGTCGATGAAAGCTGTGTACATGTAGCTGGAGGTTATTTAAAATTATTTATATGTAAGAGTATGCCAGTAAAGAGTTCTGACCTTACAAGTAATACCCCAGTCTTAGAAATAAGCACTGGTGTATTGTTATCATAAAAATAGTCAGACTGTAAAAACCCTGGCCCAGTTGGTAAGAAGTAGTACCAGGATTTAAGGTGTCTCCTCCCTATGACTATCTTATGATTACTTATATTCTAGGGGATAAGTAAAATGTACATTCACTGAAACCACAAATGGAAGAAGTGAATAAATCCTCAGGTACAGTTAAAATAGTTTAATAATTACACTAATATTCTATTTCTACTAGTTGGAAAAGAGCATATACATATATATAAAAGTATTCACACAATTACTATTATTGTCTGTTTATACTTCAAGATCTTAAATAATAAAGTTACTGAAATCACTGTTATTAGTCCTTTGAATTTAAGGATAACTGTCATCAGTTGACTGAGTTTCTGTATGGTTACTTATTGTTTTCAACTATTGGCTGTTTCACATGTATAGGTGGTCAGTGTCAAACAGGACACTTATCTTTCCAACTTGATACTGCTGAAACTGTCCTTTGCTGATATCAGACTTGGTAGGCCCAACAGTAGGGATGCCAATGACCAGTTGAAGTTCACTCTTTGGGGTCCTGCACTTTGGTGGGATTGCCTCGGATGAACTACACCGGCTTCTGATACTGGACAGTCTGGTTTGAGTTATTTCATGGAACCTGCAACATATCAGCCTTGGCTAGTATCTGGCTAGACTTGTAGCTGACTAGCACAGATGTCAGACCAGTCAGTCATCAGATGTCACCGTTATACAATCATAGTAAGTAAGGACATCATTTCAGTGATATAGCATTAATATTAACATTTCAATTAAGTGTAACTGACTAGCACATAAGTCAGACAAGTCAGTCATCAGGTGTCAAAGTTATACAGTCATAGCAAGTAACATCAGTTCAATGATATAGAATTAATATTAACATATCAGTAATAAACATCATCTGGTTTATTCCGCTCCTATACATCCCTTCATATTCTATAACTTGATCCTTCCAAATCATATCAAGTACAAATTCAAATACTGATGCTATCCTTAGCATCTACACAAAAGTAATACATAAATAAAGAAAGTGAGTGACCACGTGATCAGGTTGCTTTCTACTGAAACTGGCTGTAGAACACTCCAGTTTACTAGCTGTAAATGGGTACAAAGTTGTGCGCTCGAACTAGGGAAGGCAAAGGCAGCGAGGAAGGGGACTAGTCACCTTAACCTCGTAAACTGGGATCTTCCATGATGAAGTTTCTAACACTTCATTTCCCTATGACAATCTCTGCCATGGGACTGCCTTTATCTTCGTAAGCGATAAAGCAATATGATAAATATAACTTCATTAGGCCGTGGGGCTATTTGTGATTACTTTTTGTACAAGCAACACTCATCCATAATGCACATGAATAAATCATATTAAAATAATAATACGTTATATCAATGAATATTATACAGGCATATTTTGTGAATTCTGTATGAACCTGAAATAACAAATATTATACACGGTAGTTATCATAATTTCGCTTACCCTCAGACTTCAGATACTGGACTTAAAAATGTTTCTGGCGATCCGCTCACAATTCATGGGTCGTGGCGAAACTCTGCCTCCAGTCTGTCTGAACCCTCTTTCGTTGTCTGTAGCTCAGTTTACCGATACGCTTTAAATACGTATAGCGCGGACGTATCGGAGAGTACCGACGTCACAGCTTAAACCTAAGCCTGAAAAATCCTTCCCGAACAGTGATTTCGGCCGAACTGTGCGTCGACTGAAATTTTGCTTTTATCATTCTCGGCATATATAATATCAATATAGTTCCATCTTATCTAGTTTTATACAGCTGATAAAACTCTATCTTCCTATCCATGTAATTTCCCAAACTGTTATTTGTTGATTTTAATATTTAGAACAGAAGTGGGTTTACATGCTTTTAGCGTAACTGTGGGCAGCCGAAATACGCATATATCTCCGTAAATGAGAACTTCCTACCGTTCCATCTTATATGCAGTTATACACCATCCTTCCCTGTACTGAAATGTAAAATCCTTTTCATACGGATTCCCTTCTGTTTTTATTTATCGTTGGCGATTTCCTCTGTCCGATACACATTTCGCTGATACGCCGCCATTTTGAAAGCGGTCACTCGATCGTAGATGGGTTTATAAATCTAACTGAACCCGTTTGCAATGACTTGAAACCAATTTTGCGACATAGCTCCCCCATATTTTAAGCTGGATGATATCTAGCTTAACTATTGGGTACAAGACAATTGCAAATCGACCATTCCGAGGTTAGTTTTCCTTCCTTCTATCCTCCTCAAGCTCTGTGGGATGGCGACTAAGAAAATCTGCGCCCACATTCTGTTTCCCATTAATATATTCATCCTTTACTATCTCTCTCCTTCCTGTTCGGCTTTTCATCCAGGCTCTTACTGCTGGTGAAACGGGGTCGGTAGGTTTCCCATGAAGTTTACCGCCCTCTTTTCGTTGATAGTTGGATGTGGTTTTCCCTCGCAAATCCGTAGGTTTTTGATTTTCGCTACGTGATTTGTTCCTTTTTTCCAGCGCATGGGGTTCAGACTGCAATTGAACCTGTGTGGGATGTTTCCTTTCCCCTCCCGTGCAAATCTCGGGAGTACCCCTGATTGCTGGTTTGCTTGTAGATTTTTGATGAAGACTCTTCCGTCGACTTTCTGAATCTACATAGGTGCACTCTGGACAGGAATTTACATACTGATTTATGTCTTCCGTAATACCTGGCCAGTAGAACTGGGTGGCTATTCTTTGTTTTGTGGCACCATTACCCAGGTGTTCACTCAAAGTTGATATGTGTCCCCAGCCTATAACCTTATTCCTATAGGTGGATGGTACAACAATTTGACCATGACTTTTCGTCCCTCTGCCAGCTTTCCTGTACAAGAGTCCATGTTCCATATAGAAATGTCCTTTCCTTGGAGCTTTATGTGTTTTTGATAATTTGCCAAAACAAGGCTTCAACGTGCTGTCTGCTTCTTGAGCCCGTTTCATTTCAGTCGAATGAAATTTTAAGTTGGTGTCCCTCTCTATGTTCCTGGAGTCAGACCTGGTCTGGATTCCTGCCATAACCATAGGTTTTACAGGGTCTCCTAAGAAAACATATTTACGCCCCAACATTAGGGGGTAAAAGGGATCATCTATCACAGCTGCATTTATCTCCCCTTCCACATAGCGACAACTGACATGAATCTTTGCTATGGGTAAAGTAAGGGGTGATGTTCCTTTTAGTGGCCCTTGAATCTCTACTGTTTCTGTGGTGATTTGTTCAGGGCACACCAGAGATGCACACACGACTGCGTCATAGGACAAACCTGTGTCATACATTCCTGTGACTTGTTTGCCATTCACAGTCACTATCTCCTGGGTAGGTGGGTGATGGAGGCTATTCTGACTCACAGTCAGTTCCTTCCTAACAGAAGTCCTCACCTGTAGACATGCAGCATGATGAAGGGGTTTTTTCCTCCCACATTCATCAGTGTTGTGGTTGCTCATCTTACAAAATTTGCACCACTTATCTCCCTGTTTGTAGGGTTTCTTTTCCTGAGTCTGAGGGTTCTTGTCCTTATTATCAAATCTTTGCTGTATCTGTATGGTTGATCCATCTGGTCAAAATCGGTATTCTGCGGTGGTGGCTTATATCCTTCTACCTGCTTCCTTTTTGTTCCTACCAATTCAGCTTGAGCTGCTTGGTATCTCTCTGCACATTTCAAAATGTCTTCCAGCCTCTCTGCTCCTTGTTCCATAAGGAATTTCCTCATTTCTTGAGACATGGAATCTTTCACTTGCTCTAACATAACCATTTCTTTCAGATCCTCGTAGGTTTTCTGATACTTACCTAAACTACTCCATTTCAACAAATACGTTTCTAGCCTAGCTGAGAACTGGTTATATGTTTCTCCAGGTAGAGGTTTAGAAGTTCTAAATTTCTTCCTATATGCCTCAGAGTTCTTTTCATACCGGATCAGTAAGGCTTGCTTTAGTATTTCATAATTTTCCTGATCTTCTTTGGGGAGTTTCAGAAACACATCATATGCAATACCTCTCAATCCCTGGGATAACTTTAGACTCCATTTTTCCTTTTCCAGTCCATATGTAGAGGCTAGCCTTTCATACCTATCCAGGTACGACTCAATTGCGTCCTCCTTTTCAACAAATGGATCTAGGTGGAAGTTCATGGCCCCATTTGCTGTGTTCTGAAAAGAGCTATTCGCAGAATGAGGTGAGCTATTACCATGGGTGATAGTCCCAGCCTGAAGTTCAAGATCAAGCTGTCTCATTTTCAGCTCATGGTCTCTCTCTGCTTGTAACCTCCTTTCTTCTCTCTCAGCTTCTAATTTCTTGGCTTCTCTCTCCGCTTCTAATTTCTTGGCTTCTCTCTCTGCTTCTAATTCTAATTTCTTGGCTTCTCTCTCTGCTTCTAATTTCTTGGCTTCTCTCTCTGCTTCTAATTTCTTGGCTTCTCTCTCTGCTTCTAATTTCTTGGCTTCTCTCTCTGCTTCTAATTGCTTTGCTTCTCTCTCGGTGTACTTTTCACATTCCGTCGTGACATACCGGATCAGAGCGTCACCATCCATGCCAAGCTCTTTTCCCACCTGCAGTGTAGCAGACCTAAATTTGACCAAGTCAGCCATGATGTATCTGTAGTCTAGTAGGGCAAGCGATCTTACTCAAACTAATTTACTACAATATAATTAACTTAGTTAAAATTAAAGTTAATTAAACTGACTTCACCATATATGAAACAGCTTTCTTTATCTGTACTCAATGGTACTCCTAAAAATATAATTATTTCCTACTATGTTACTCTTTCAAAAAAAAAATTTTACAAAACAAAATCTTCTACACAGCAGAAATAGAAAGTTGGCTCAGGAATATCAAAGATATATCCCGCAGACGAGCCCCCACTGTAGCGGGAGGTTATTTAAAATTATTTATATGTAAGAGTATGCCAGTAAAGAGTTCTGACCTTACAAGTAATACCCCAGTCTTAGAAATAAGCACTGGTGTATTGTTATCATAAAAATAGTCAGACTGTAAAAACCCTGGCCCAGTTGGTAAGAAGTAGTACCAGGATTTAAGGTGTCTCCTCCCTATGACTATCTTATGATTACTTATATTCTAGGGGATAAGTAAAATGTACATTCACTGAAACCACAAATGGAAGAAGTGAATAAATCCTCAGGTACAGTTAAAATAGTTTAATAATTACACTAATATTCTATTTCTACTAGTTGGAAAAGAGCATATACATATATATAAAAGTATTCACACAATTACTATTATGGTCTGTTTATACTTCAAGATCTTAAATAATAAAGTTACTGAAATCACTGTTATTAGTCCTTTGAATTTAAGGATAACTGTCATCAGTTGACTGAGTTTCTGTATGGTTACTTATTGTTTTCAACTATTGGCTGTTTCACATGTATAGGTGGTCAGTGTCAAACAGGACACTTATCTTTCCAACTTGATACTGCTGAAACTGTCCTTTGCTGATATCAGACTTGGTAGGCCCAACAGTAGGGATGCCAATGACCAGTTGAAGTTCACTCTTTGGGGTCCTGCACTTTTGTGGGATTGCCTCGGATGAACTACACCGGCTTCTGATACTGGACAGTCTGGTTTGAGTTATTTCATGGAACCTGCAACATATCAGCCTTGGCTAGTATCTGGCTAGACTTGTAGTTGACTAGCACAGATGTCAGACCAGTCAGTCATCAGATGTCACCGTTATACAATCATAGTAAGTAAGGACATCATTTCAGTGATATAGCATTAATATTAACATTTCAATTAAGTGTAACTGACTAGCACATAAGTCAGACAAGTCAGTCATCAGGTGTCAAAGTTATACAGTCATAGCAAGTAACATCATTCAATGATATAGAATTAATATTAACATATCAGTAATAAACATCATCTGGTTTATTCCGCTCCTATACATCCCTTCATATTCTATAACTTGATCCTTCCAAATCATATCAAGTACGAATTCAAATACTGATGCTATCCTTAGCATCTACACAAAAGTAATACATAAATAAAGAAAGTGAGTGACCACGTGATCAGGTTGCTTTCTACTGAAACTGGCTGTAGAACACTCCAGTTTACTAGCTGTAAATGGGTACGAAGTTGTGCGCTCGAACTAGGGAAGGCAAAGGCAGCGAGGAAGGGGACTAGTCACCTTAACCTCGTAAACTGGGATCTTCCATGATGAAGTTTCTAACACTTCATTTCCCTATGACAATCTCTGCCATGGGACTGCCTTTATCTTCGTAAGCGATAAAGCAATATGATAAATATAACTTCATTAGGCCGTGGGGCTATTTGTGATTACTTTTTGTACAAGCAACACTCATCCATAATGCACATGAATAAATCATATTAAAATAATAATACGTTATATCAATGAATATTATACAGGCATATTTTGTGAATTCTGTATGAACCTGAAATAACAAATATTATACACGGTAGTTATCATAATTTCGCTTACCCTCAGACTTCAGATACTGGACTTAAAAAAGTTTCTGGCGATCCGCTCACAATTCATGGGTCGTGGCGAAACTCTGCCTCCAGTCTGTCTGAACCCTCTTTCGTTGTCTGTAGCTCAGTTTACCGATACGCTTTAAATACGTATAGCGCGGACGTATCGGAGAGTACCGACGTCACAGCTTAAACCTAAGCCTGAAAAATCCTTCCCGAACAGTGATTTCGGCCGAACTGTGCGTCGACTGAAATTTTGCCTTTATCATTCTCGGCATATATAATATCCATATAGTTCCATCTTATCTAGTTTTATACAGCTGATAAAACTCTATCTTCCTATCCATGTAATTTCCCAAACTGTTATTTGTTGATTTTAATATTTAGAACAGAAGTGGGTTTACATGCTTTTAGCGTAACTGTGGGCAGCCGAAATACGCATATATCTCCGTAAATGAGAACTTCCTACCGTTCCATCTATTATGCAGTTATACACCATCCTTCCCTGTACTGAAATGTAAAATCCTTTTCATACGGATTCCCTTCTGTTTTTACTTATCGTTGGCGATTTCCTCTGTCCGATACACATTTCGCTGATACGCCGCCATTTTGAAAGCGGTCACTCGATCGTAGATGGGTTTATAAATCTAACTGAACCCATTTGCAATGGCTTGAAACCAATTTCGCGACAGTACAGGTCACAGTGCTGTTCTTGGCATTTTTCTTGTAGCTGTCTTGCAGCGAACACCATATCTGTGGTTCCACGTTCTTTCCGGAATCCACACTGACTTTCAGGTAAAAGACCTTTGTCAAGATGAGCCGTAAGGCGATTCAAAAGGATTCTGGCGAATATCTTCCCAGCGATTGATAAAAGAGAGATGCCTCGATGATTGTTACAGTCTTGGCGATTACCTTTACGTTTATATAGATGTATAATTGAGGGGTGTTGGGAAGTCAGGTATTGGTAGTACCTCTGGTGAAGGAGCTGTCATGCCCTTTTCAGGGCAGCTCAGCCACCTTTGGTCCAAACCTGGCATCCAGCTCTCACCTGTGGCTCCTCGTAGCTGTCAGCATGCGACAGCGGCCACCCCCGGACAACGGCTTTGACAGGCCGGCTAAACTAGGTGAGGGTAGCCGAATGGTTATAAACCTTCGGTGAGTTAGGGTCTGCCTACCCATGCATGCGAAGACTGGATTCGATAGACTGCGCGGAAGAAACCACCTGTTGGTTCAACGGGCATGACGGCGATTACCAGCAACGCGCTGTGGAGCGTAAGGAGCACGGCGAGGCACGTAGAAAGCCCTGGTCATCCACTGCACCTGACTTCATCTCCAGTCGTCTTGACTTGTCTTGCCACTGGATTGAGATGGACCCAGGCGAGAGAGTGAGGTCGACGAATTGCGCAACTCTTCCTCACTTTAATCCAAATCACCGCGCAAGTCACTCTTTCATCCATTCATCCATCCACTCACAACAAGTCCTGTGGCGATGGGCGAGCGGCGAAGCGGCAGGCGTGGGTACGCTGGCAGTCGTAGTCGCAGACCTACACACAGGCGGCTCAGGCCATATGGTCGTCTTCCACTGATCGGAGCAGCAGTGGGATTTGGCAGCCCCCTGAGTGTCTGAGCAGCCCTCTTTAGGAAAGCACTGCTCACCTCCATGGCATGAGGAAGGGGCTAGAAAAGGTGCCCTAAACATTGCCTGCTTCACCATTACCTAACCAGCTTACCGCGGTTGGTGGGTACCCTACTTCGGCGGTAGACATATAAGAAAAAGAAAGGACAGATTTTTCCCCCTCATTCTAGGTGCATGGAATGTGCGCACTTTACTTAACAAAGACTTTAACGCAAACAGACCTGAGAGACGAACTGCCCTGATTGGGAGAGAACTGGCCAGGTACAACATTGACATAGCAGCACTGAGTGAAACTCGACTTGCAGGCGAGGGCCAACTTTGCGAAAAGGGTGCAGGTTATACATTCTTTTGGAGCGGAAGAGGAACTGAAGAAAGACGAGAAGCAGGGGTTGGATTTGCAATCAAAACAGCAATTGTCAGCAAGTTAGCGGGACCCCCAAAGGGAATAAATGACCGACTCGTGACGGTCAAGATCCCTCTGTTCTATGGAAGAAAACATGCCACCATCATTAGCGCGTATGCACCAACTATGACAAACCAGGATGACGTCAAGGATAAGTTTTACGAAGAACTACATGCAGTCATTGCATCAGTTCCTAAAGCAGATAAGCTCATCATTCTTGGTGACTTTAATGCAAGAGTAGACTCAGATAACATCTCCTGGAATGACACTATTGGTAGGTACGGCGTGGGTCGCTGTAACAGTAATGGACTTCGTCTCCTCCAGACTTGCGCAGAACATGACCTCCTTGTCACCAACACCATTTTTCGACTTCCTACCCGCAACAGGACCTCCTGGATGCACCCTCGCTCAAAGCATTGGCACCTAATTGACTATGTAATTGTTAGGAAGAAGGACAGGCAAGATGTCCGGGTGACCAAGTCCATGTGTGGTGCCGAATGCTGGACTGATCATCGCCTCATTGTATCTAAACTTAAAATTCGTATCCAACCAGCCAGGCGCCCTCAGGGGAAGAAAACTCAAAAGAGGCTGGATGTCACCAAACTAAAGAAAACAAAAATCAAACAGTCATTTACTGACACCTTAGAAGACCGTCTCAAATCTATCTCGCTAGATGGCCACAGTGTGGAAACAAATTGGGCAGCCCTAAGTGAGCAGATCTACAACACTGCTACAGAGGTCCTGGGTCCTTCCATCAAGAAACAAAATGACTGGTTTGATGAGAACTCAGATGATATAAAGCAGATGTTGGCAGAGAAACACCATCTCCATAAAGCATATTTAAATGATCCAAAATCGACATCCAAGAAAGACGCTTTCAACAACATGCGTAGAATCGTCCAACATAAACTACGCCAGATGCGGGATTCATGGCTGAGTAATAAAGCAGATGAGCTCCAAGGCTTTGCTGACAGCCATGACTTGAAAAACTTTTACCTTGCACTCAAAGCGGTCTATGGTCCAACATCATCAGGATCATTTCCCCTCCTTAATGCAGATGGAAAAACACTAATTACAGACAAGGAAAAAATGCTCCAACGCTGGGCTGAACATTTTAATAATATCTTGAACCAGCCATCATCTATTAACGACGAAGCCATCATCCGCCTGCCCCAAATTCCTATAAATGAAGCATTAGATGATGTACCAACTCTGGAGGAAACTAAAAAAGCGATTCGTCAACTGTCTAGTGGAAAGGCCCCTGGCTCCGATTCAATTCCTGTTGAGGTTTATAAAGATGGCGGTGCAGTTCTGATAGAGAAACTTCATATGATCTTCCAGCAAATGTGGCAGAGTGAAACCATCCCACACGATCTCAAAGATGCGACCCACGCCGTACCTACCAATAGTGCCATTCCAGGAGATGTTATCTGAGCCTACTCTTGCATTAAAGTCACCAAGAATGATGAGCTTATCTGCTTTAGGAACTGATGCAATGACTGCATGTAGTTCTTCGTAAAACTTATCCTTGACATCATCCTGGTTTGTCATAGTTGGTGCATACGCGCTAATGATGGTGGCATGTTTTCTTCCATAGAACAGAGGGATCTTGACCGTCATGAGTCGGTCATTTATTCCCTTTGGGGCCCCCGCTAACTTGCTGACAATTGCTGTTTTGATTGCAAATCCAACCCCTGCTTCTCGTCTTTCTTCAGTTCCTCTTCCGCTCCAAAAGAATGTATAACCTGCACCCTTTTCGCAAAGTTGGCCCTCGCCTGCAAGTCGAGTTTCACTCAGTGCTGCTATGTCAATGTTGTACCTGGCCAGTTCTCTCCCAATCAGGGCAGTTCGTCTCTCAGGTCTGTTTGCGTTAAAGTCTTTGTCAAGTAAAGTGCGCACATTCCATGCGCCTAGAATGAGGGGGAAAATCTGTCCTTTCTTTTTCTTATATGTCGACCGCCGAAGTAGGGTACCCACCAACCGCGGTAAGCTGGTTAGGTAATGGTGAAGCAGGCAATGTTTAGGGCACCTTTTCTAGCCCCTTCCTCATGCCATGGAGGTGAGCAGTGCTTTCCTAAAGAGGGCTGCTCAGACACTCAGGGGGCTGCCAAATCCCACTGCTGCTCCGATCAGTGGAAGACGACCATATGGCCTGAGCCGCCTGTGTGTAGGTCTGCGACTACGACTGCCAGCGTACCCACGCCTGCCGCTTCGCCGCTCGCCCATCGCCACAGGACTTGTTGTGAGTGGATGGATGAATGGATGAAAGAGTGACTTGCGCGGTGATTTGGATTAAAGTGAGGAAGAGTTGCGCAATTCGTCGACCTCACTCTCTCGCCTGGGTCCATCTCAATCCAGTGGCAAGACAAGTCAAGACGACTGGAGATGAAGTCAGGTGCAGTGGATGACCAGGGCTTTCTACGTGCCTCGCCGTGCTCCTTACGCTCCACAGCGCGTTGCTGGTAATCGCCGTCATGCCCGTTGAACCAACAGGTGGTTTCTTCCGCGCAGTCTATCGAATCCAGTCTTCGCATGCATGGGTAGGCAGACCCTAACTCACCGAAGGTTTATAACCATTCGGCTACCCTCACCTAGTTTAGCCGGCCTGTCAAAGCCGTTGTCCGGGGGTGGCCGCTGTCGCATGCTGACAGCTACGAGGAGCCACAGGTGAGAGCTGGATGCCAGGTTTGGACCAAAGGTGGCTGAGCTGCCCTGAAAAGGGCATGACAGCTCCTTCACCAGAGGTACTACCAATACCTGACTTCCCAACACCCCTAGTGTATATTACTAGTCGCGTGAAGACCATCAGTACAGCTTCGGCTGACACGTGAAATTTCGTCACGTTGAAAATCCTAGCGACGTGCATCCATGCCGCTGATCACAGGGATTGTTATTAAGTATTTTTCAGGGAAAAGGAAGTACAACTCAAGATCTGGAATTACGATAATTCTGTTGATTTAACCCATATTCTCAGCTGAATCCGTGTTTTATTTTTATTTTTATTTTTTTTTTTTGCTGACAAGCATATAATTGTGGGTAAATAGCTAATGTGTTGTCCAGTGTCGTGTCGTGAGAATTAGGGCAACTACGACAGTAGTTTTTGCCAGGAATAACCTATGTAGAAGGTCTCCAGAAATTGGCTCGTTAAGAAAGAATAGAGACTTATCCGAGATAAGGACAAGAAGAAGACAATGCGAATGCTTTCCACTGGACAGTGTTTTCTTGTGAATAATGGAAAGAGTTCTGTTTCTCCCCACCTTAGCTCCTGCCCTTAGATCCCGTAACCTCATCTGAGTGTAGAAATTTTCCTATATGTAAATATTTAACACCGACAGCACGAGATTAACAAATTAGATAATGATCAAACGATTAGTGGGTTTATTAATTAAATATCTACACATATAAGGTTAGTAGTGGTTAGAACGTGATGATGGTAAAGACGATTCACACAAATACAAACAGATGAGATATTAATATTGTAGTTAATTAAACAGAAGAATGAACTTGTGTAAAGCGAAATGATGATGATGTGGTATGATACGTGTTACCAAAATGGTGAGTAATCTACCCAGTCCATGTGTCTCAAAATGCTTTACCCGGGTAGGATGATTCACATGTATGCATAGAATGTCCCAAGTTGTTATAAGTTATGCCGAGTGGGGTATCTCTAAGTCGAGGACGCTCTGATGAAAACTTGTGCCGTACTGAGAACGTTGACGATATACAATCCTTTACTGTTTGATAATATCTCTGTAGCGTTGACCAACCGTAAACAGTTGTCGTATGAAAATGCCTGTTGTCTAATCTCCGAAGGGTACTGGCCAGACTGGATATCTTCACGAAATGTTCTTGATATGTAGACTCATTACCTTCAGTGTGTAATCATGATTCAGAAAGTATACTTTCGAGTCTGCTTCATAGATTGCGCTTAAGAGCGTGCTGCACTTGTTATAAATATGAGATTCTACCTTTTTAGCTCTTTAGCTTGACTTTAGATGGTAATCTTCCGATGAAGCTAAACGTGATATGGGTAATAAACTGTAAGCTTTAGCTTGACTCATGTAGTAGCTTTTGAGTGATTTGAACTTGATATAACTATGTAGTGAACTTGTGCGCACGTGATAAATGTTGACGAGAAATGCTGCGTCCACCGTCTTAATCGTGGGCGAGACATATTCCTTTTTAATTGAGGAATGATGGATGTCCTATGGTGAATTCTGCTAGCCAAATGTCCGTTTTGATGACTTATTTCTGGTTAGACTTCAAACACGTAGCGTGTAGACTCAGACTTCTGAAGGACTGAAGACATACAAAAGTCTTCGTAGATTTTCACACTTAATATCACTGGTGACTTTCATTTATACTATTCCTCACTATTGATCTCTATGAGTTCTATTCTATGTTGTGCGTGAGAGTGTTTGCGCATGGAAATTTAGATGACGTTTTAACAAGCTAGATGAAGGTGAAGTATGAACTATTAATTACTTCCAATCAGCCTATCATCTTAGAGGAAAATCTTCTGTTTTTATTAATCATTTATGAAAAGAATTACCAATACAAGATGTGAAATCGTACACATATCTTGGCAGCAATATAGACAAAGTTGGAGGGACAGACAGCGATATCAAAATAAGAATACAAAAGGCAAGAGGAGCTTTCATTGCATTGGGAAATATATGGAGATCGAGAGAAATCGGATCCAACATGAAAATAGGAATCTTCAACTCAAATGTGAAGTCAGTCCTATTGTATGGCTCTGAGGCATGGAGAACAACAAAGACAACAACGAAAAAGCTACAAACTTTCATAAATGGGTGCTTGCGTAGAATAGAGGGATTAAAATTATATTACAAGGTTACCAACGTAGAACTGATGACAAGAACTAGACAAGTGCCAGTGGGGCGGGAGATGAGAGGAGGACGATTGCGATGGATGGGACACGCACTGAGGAAACCTGCTGATGGCGTTGCAGGGCAGTCCTTGTTCTTGAGCCCCCAGGGCAGGAGAGGCAGAGGTGGACCAAGAAGCACATAGAGAAGAGAGCTGGAAACAGAGGTGAAAATGATGAGGAGAACATGGAAAGTGCTTGAGATGATGGCACGTGACAGGAGGACTTGGCATGTGTTTGTTGAAGGCCTATGCTCCTTTGGGAGTGGAAGGTTATGAATGATGAAATGAATGAAAAGAATTAATTGAAAAACTATCTTTCGCACCTTTAGCTTTGAGGTTAAAATGAATAAAGAATAAGAAAAAAGTATTAATAATCTGTATAAGATCTTCTAACATTCTTTTCCCTTCGCAAAATCCTTTAAGAACACCATACACCACATATATGAATGAAATATTTTATCCACACTGAATTAATTGCATGCTATGCTTCAGGGATTTCCCTACACCACAATGTTGAAAACTGCACTGATCTCTTACGAGCTGTGCAGTACAATATATCGCTGGTTTAGCCAATGTGTCCAAGATAATCTAACTCCTCCCCTCAACCAATTACCAGGCGTGCATCTTGCAACCCAGACCTAGGATCTCTCATGTCTCCTGTAAGTCTAAAAGTGGGTTGGGCAATTCGCAACCCACTTTCGTTCGCGTGACCTCTCAGTCTTGGTTAGACCGCCCGGTGTTTGCTGATTGGTCGGCTAGAAAAACCCACCCGTCCTCTAACTGTCACAAATTTGGCTGTCTCTTGTCTCTTGCATGTAAATGCCTGTCATCCTTCATGAGTCCTTTTGTTGTGCCGGACTATTGTATCCCATCTGGGAGCAAAGGTGGTTGTTCTACGTCAAGGCCTTTGATCTCCCACACCCAGAGCCCATTGTTTGTGTAGCCATTTTATCGTGCGTGATGGTGACCGCGTTGTTTAAACAACGGATTAGACTAATCTTTTGTGTCAGCCGCGCTCTTCTCAAAATTAACAATAGTCCAAAGAAATTGTACCATGCCCAGGTGTTTGATTTTGATGAAACCAGATGTGTTTCACCTGATTTGTCATGAGGCAATGTGGACTTCAAAAGATAATGCAAGGTGGAGGTCTAAATGAAATCACGAGTAGTAAAGATTACAGTTTAAAGTCCAGTCGTGATTAAAGATTATGATGAAAGAGCCAATGTGGAATGAAAGAGCACAAAGTGGGAAAAAATAAAATAAGAAAGATGTAGGAAAAGATAGGACGATAAAGCTTTGGCGCTCGTTTATCACATGCAGTCATAAAAGACGTTTTATTATTACATCTTTGGTTTTACTGCTGTAATTTTCCAACGTCACTGTCGTTATTTATTTGTTCTGTGAAATTGAAGAGATAATATCATGCATCTTCACTTACCGAAATGCAATAAACATCTGCCAGCCTGTGGAAAATCCAGCAACGACATTAAAGACAGCACAGCAAGCTGAATTCAGAAAAAGGATCTTTTTCCGGCCCCAGAGATCCGCCATCTGACCTGCTAATGACGCACCGACCAGAACTCCAGCCATTTGAACAGATGTAAATAGGGGGACGATCCATTTCCTCTCACAAACCAGGTTCCACTGACAAGAAATGCATACAAGTCAGGAAATGGGAAACAAGGGGCTTGCAATCCGAGAAATATAAAGGGAAAAGTTCTCAAATGTAATATTTTATCATCACCCTAAGACACACAACAAGAGAGAGAGAGAGAGAAAGAGAGCGAGGGAGAGACATATAGAGAGATGTAAGATAAATAGGCTCGCAGGAGATGGAAAATGTGCTGTTCAGGTGAAGACATGCCTTGCTGCCAGAAATATATGTCATATAAACTCTCTCTGGATACAGAAATTGACAGCCGCATTGGCAAAGCTGCAGCTACCTTTGCCCGCCTCACATCGCGTGTTTGGGGAAACTCCAAACTCACAATGAAGACCAAAGCTGCGGTATATAATGCCTGCGTCACCAGCACACTCCTATATGGCAGCGAGACCTGGACGACCTATGCAAAGCAAGAAAGAAGGCTCAATACCTTCCATTTACGGTGTCTACGCCGCATCCTCGGCATCTCGTGGAAAGATAAAGTGACAAATGTCGAGGCGTTGTCACGTGCTGGCCTTCAAAGTATATATACACTGCTTAGACAGCGCAGACTTGGACATGTTCGCCGCATGGAAGATGGTCGCATCCCAAAAGATATCTTCTACGGACAATTAGCAGATGGCAAGAGAACAGTTGGGCGACCACAGCTGAGGTTCAAAGATGTGTGCAAGAGAGATATGAGGGCACTGGACATGGATCCAGCAACATGGGGATGTGACGAAAGTACTGAGATTCTGTCTTTCAAATGGCCCATGTCTTTTTCTCCTTGCATTTTGTTCACTATATTTTAGGAGGGATTACAGGTAATCCTTCTCCATGTTTCTTCTCCTTCTATTATTTACGTTTTTTTCAAGATGAGATCACGAGGGAGTTTGATCTCATCTGCTTTATGGTTCTTCTTTATGTGTTTAGAATGGGGGTGTAGGGAATTAGAAAGTATTATTCTAGATTAAGATTATAGATGCTAGATCAGGATTGGCACCAGATTGTCTTTTTTTAAAGATATTGCGTGGCCATATACGCATTTTTCGGGAGTTAAATTATTTGCGGCCATTTTTGCTTCATTTCCGCAGTATAGGGCTAGGACCAATTCCTGGTTCTTTGTCTAGCGGGGACTGGGTGCATCAGAAAGATCTAAGGTTCTGATTGGCGGAGAGCTAACTGCAGTTGAAATGCAGAGCGCCCATTGGCTTTAAGAACCACGCCGCGCATATGACGTCATGAAGTCGGCGCGTGGGGGTCTTGATTATAAAAGGCCTATATTTCATAAGCTTCTTTCTCTTTTAATGAAAATTTGCCAAAGCCGGGTGCCAGAAGCAAATTGTCGATTGCCTTCAGTTGGACATTCGAGATTTGGTAAGCATGAATTTTTGCGTGAGGACTTTATTTAATTTTTCTAGTCCTAGCCGATCATTTAAGTTTCTTTGGGCAGTTTAGTTTAATTTAATTCTTAACTCCAGAGCCATCAATTCGATCTGAGTGATAGACATGAGAAACTAGGTCCATTTAATTCCTTGTTGAAAGAATAGCGGCATGGTTTAAAAGTTGAGATATCACCGCTTTGTATTATTGCAAAGTCGGTCGGGAGAGAAACTCGCATCTGCGAATTTTATTTATTTACAGAATAGTCGGGAGCGCGTAATGTGTATTTTTATTTGTGATTTTAGTGAGAGTATTGATGCTCGCTATTTATATAGTTACGCATATATCTGTGGACGGGAGTGAAAGAGGCATAATTTGGAAGCGCGTGGGCGCGTTGGTTACGGAATTGTTATTGATACGACGTTCAGAGGGACGAGGGGGAGATAAGCACGTGGTTGAACTACGGGGTTTTCAATTTGATAATCAGGGGTTATGTATAACTTTTGACGGCAGGTAGATGCTAGCGTAAACAGGGTTATAGGTTATTGATTGTGCTTTGTTATTCTGTGTATTCAGAAGATGGAGATGACATTTATTTATGTTAAGGGAATTATTTTGTATTTCATTTTGAATGTGATTACTATTATTGACGGGAATTTTAGGAATTCCTTGAGAAGGCTAGTTTTAGTTGTGTTAAACATTACGGCATTAGTGTCAGCGTAAGAAGTAGGCCACAGTACGTCTGCCCAGACGGGCCATTGAAAATATGGTTGTTGCTCGGAGTTAGTCAGGCAGAACAGGCGATCTGGGTTAGCCAATGTTTACCTTGTGGGCTCAGGTAGAGAAAGGAGCTCAGTGGGGGGAGCGGACTTTGTTTGCATGATTTTGTATGGTGGTGCATAACGGGAGAGAGTAGGGGAGCTGTATTGATTATAGACGGGGGAGACTTAAGTGTTAAAGACTTAAGGGTTTGTCAGGAAGTTAATTGTTATTTGTAATAGAGTATTAACGTTTTGTTTAGCTGTTGTTTTTGCTTTTGTCTAAACAGCAGGTGCCGGTTTTTTTGTGGGAATGAGAGCGGAATTTTGAGACCACAAAATTTCTCCCACGGCAAAGTTGGGGCATTCGCAGAACCGCAAGGGTTTTACGTTAGTTGCCAGTAGTGGACGGAGAGGAAGAAAATACGTTTTCCCAACCAGGGGAAGACATTTTCCAGCGAATAGGATTTTTGTGGATAAATCCTGAGCTCTGACGCTCGTTACACACGCAGATTTGGCAGGCTGCCAGCGGTGTGGTAATTTTGTGTTCGTTTCTTCACGGCCATAATAAAGCCGACAGCCCAGTTATAGGTACTCGGGCAGGTAATTTCCGAGTGGTAGAAGTCCGCTACAGTTCCAGTCCAGAATCCAGTGGGGTTCTGTTAACCCTCAGTCATCAAGTCCAGAGTTAGTGGAGAGAGATAGGGTAAACATTCTCTCTACTGAAGTCAGCACAGATAGGCAGAACTGTTAGTTTTGGTGAATCATAGCAGAGGACAGCTGCTGAAGTTTAGAGGTGCAGTTAGTTGTGTTCAGGAGATTCCAGGATAGGCTGTGTAGAACCGAAGTCTGTGCAGAGATTGTGTAGTCACTTCGCCGTCGTTCCAGCTATCAGTGGACTTAGAGTTAGAGTTAGAATTTAGAACAGCTAGTTTGGAGTGTAGGCGACATCAAGTGCAGTGTAGTTCATTTCAGTTAACCTTACCTTCTTTCTCCATACAGGTTGCAATTGTGGGAGAAGGGTTGGGGTTGATGCATTTTTAACTGTGCTTGCTTTTGTTTCAGGAGTGCATCCTCGCACTTGATGTAAGGGACATGCATATGTTTGTTGTTTATAGGTGTATAATAAACTTGTATAAATTGTAGCTGGCATCAGTCATTTCCTTTAGTACAGTAGCTATATGTTGTCTGTACCTTGGTGTTTGTGAATCTTAATTGAACCTTATCCCCATAGGGTAGTTAGAGGTGGTTCGAGGCCATAGCAATTTAAACGTCCGAAGTGGCGAGGAAAGAATCAACCTCGGTTCTCAACCTCGGAGCCAATGGTCTCAACTTTCACAGTTTGCACTATATTTCTATCTGAATCTATCATTTCAGTCTTTCTTCTTACTATTGTCTTGTCACTATATGTAGACAGTCTCTAGTCCTAAATCCATTTCGTGACAAAGTGGGTGCTATCGTCCGGTGAATCATCTTTGTTACGTTCAATTCTGTGATCTTGACAAAGTGGTGGCGTCGTCCTTGGGATCATCTTTGTTGGGATCAATTCTAGATTCATAGATTGTCTCTGTAGAAAGTTCTGGAAATAGATTTCAAAAAAAAATCCCCTAGACTTGAGCTATATTAAGACTGATCCAGCTATAAGTTTTTTTCCACAGGTTACAGTTAGTTAGATGATAGTTGTAGTAAGGTTGTTTATGACTTAGAGGTAATTGATGGCTAATTGAATTTTTTTTCTTAACAGGAAAGTAAATTCGGGTTTTGGGTAGCTGGATAACTTGAATTTTTTTCAGGTAGTTATTAGTCAGACTTGGTGCTAGTCTGAGTGCGGGTTTTTGCGACAGCATATTCCTAGTAGGTAACAGTAAATTTTTCTTGTTCCTTTTTTGTCATTTCCCCTCGTTGTGAGTACTGCTGATTTGTCAGGTAAGATGGCTGAATTGGTCAAGCTACTTACTGCATGGAAGGACGCAGCTAAAAGCATGGGGATGAATGAGGCCGAGACTAGGGCTTACATTATGAGGGAACAGGACCGGCAGACGGAGAAAGAAGAGAAGACCCAACAGGCAGAGGAGAGAAAAGCAGAGAGGGAAGCCCAGGAGAAGATAGCAGAGAGGGAAGCCCAGGAGAAGATAGCACAGAGGGAAGCCCAGGAGAAGATAGCACAGAGGGAAGCCCAGGAGAAGTTAGCACAGAGGGAAGCCCAAGAGAGGGAGAAGGCAGCAGAGAGACAGCATGAACTTGCCCTGCGTTCACTGGAACTGCAGTACCGATCTTCGGAAGGCAGTTCGGCTAACGGAGATTCTCCCGGAGCAGGGGCAACAGACACCTCAGGAAACGGAGGGCCCCGGATGGCAGCCATGAATTTTCCGATGGACTCTTTTCCTAACGGGAATGAGAAAATTGAGGTATTTTTAGAAAAATTTGAACGGATGGCAAAGGCATACGGGCTGGATGATAGTCTTTGGTGTCTCAAATTATCTCAATCTCTAAGAGGACATGCGTATGAGGTCTATAGCAAGATGCTGGTAGATGACCAAGGTAACTTTGAGGCTCTGCGGAACGCCCTGTTACAGCGATTCCAATGGACTCCCCGGAAGTGCCAAACAATGTTTAGGGAAAGTCGACTGGAGAAAGGAGAAAGTTTTCCCCAGTTCGCAGAGAGGCTGAGGAATTACCTCACTCGCTGGAGAGAGTTGTCGGGTTTGGCTAAATCGTTTGAAGGACTCGAAGAGCTCATCATGTGCGAACAGATAAAGGCCAACATGTCTCCGGACTTAAGGAAGTACCTGGCGGAGCAGGGCGCCCAGCAACTGGACCAGATTATTCTATTTGCTGAAAGGTTCCAGTCGGCACAGGCCGAAGTACTGGGCCAGAAAAGAAAACACCCTGACCTGCCAGCCCCGGACAAAGGAGCATCTTCATCGCATTCGCCTTCCTCTTCAGCTCACCAACCGCAAGGGCCGTCTCGCAAGGAGCCCCCTCCCAGTCATAACATGCGCTCCCAGCCGCCTAACAGAACACAGGGGCCGACTTCTCATGAACCCGTCAGGAACCGGGGAGATAATGAGAGATATTGTAGGTTCTGTCGGACTACTTCTCATTGGACAACACGGTGCCCAAACAAACAACCCGCTCATCAGGTGGCTTGTTTAAGGCCTGTGAGGGTGAAACAAGGGAAGAAGTGGAAACCCTTCCAGTCAGAGAAGTTGTTTTCCAACAGCGGGCCAGCAGAAGTGAACGGGACTGAGACAACATGCTTATTTGACAGCGGGCTTACATACCCCAGCATAGTCGCCCGACATCTGGTGAAGCCCTGGCAGATGACGAAGGAAAAAGTGAATATTGGTGGAGTTTTAAGGAAAGGGACTTCACAGTGCTTTCCGGTAGCCAATATTGAGGTGAAATGTAGGTTCGTGTCTGGCACCATCAAGGCAGCTGTAACGGCTCAGCCGGCCTACGACTTCATTCTCGGTAACCCATATTTAGTTTTGGGGAACCCGCCCACACCGATCCTTGCTGATGCAAGGGGGCCTACTGCAGGCCAGATAAGTGAAAAAGGAGAACCCCTAATTCACGGAGCCCCGAGCGAGCTCAAACATAGCTGTCGTGCCAAGGAGGGGTGCAACGCCTCTGACGACAGTGATATGTTATTTGCAGAGGCAAATTCGCCCGCCAGCCCTGTTCAGCCAACCGGCCAAACAGTGGTGACGACGCCTCTGATTCCGGAAGTACACTCTTTGTTGTCGGGAATTAGGCCCCCGATGGTATTAGCTTCCTCAAGTGAGGAACATACTGACAAGAGCAGTATTACATATGTCAACGACCAGCGCCATCTTCATAGGGCACAAGATAGCGGTCTGAGCGAGCATATAGTTCCAACCAGCCCTGGAGCCCCATCCGACCAGCACTTTACTCAAACGGAGGAGGACAGTGATCTGAGTATCCGTTTGCCTATAGACGGAGATGGGCCCCACAACTCTCGTATCTCGTTTACAGGAAACGACTCTTGTAACGAGCAGCCTGAAAAATTGGCTATCTTTTCCAATTCGTTTCACGGAACATTGGAACCAGTTACTGAGAGCTTTAACTCAGATTCTCCGCGATCTAACGGGATCTTAAACCGTCAAGTGTCACTGCAGGACACATTCCAACTGACGCCAGTAACTCTCACAGGGGAGGGCAAGGTTGAAGGTAGAACCAGGGTGTTAGACGGAGAGCTCCCGTGGTCTACATTTTCATCTCACCAACTTTTCAGGCCAGAAAAGAGTGAGAAAAGCGACCTTACGCATTTGCAAGGAGCTATTTTGGAGAGCTCTGTCCCGCTTCAGATTGGTAGGGGAAGAGCGAGTCCAGAACCACTGCCAGGGGCAGATCTTACCTACCTTTCTCCAAAGGTAGAAGCTATTGAGGTCGATCGTGATCCAATAGACACCCAGCAAGAAATCGGAGGCTCTACACCAGAGGAACCCGAGACGTTGCATCGTTCTCGCACGGTACCAGCAGTCACAACCCTGCTGACGCGCAGCGAGGAAGTCGTCATCGCCAGGTCGCCACAGCGCCCGTCGGTCACATCAGCTGACCAGGACAGCCTTTTGACGGTCATAGCAAGGGAAAGTTCAGACCCGCCATTAGACGGCACAGGTCTGAAGAGAGATCAACTCTCCCAACGGAGCATAGGAGCTCATTCTAGGAGAGGAGGAAGGAGGAAACGCAAAAGAGGAAGGTCGAAGAACACTGAATAGGAGGGGTAAGGACAGACAGCCTTGTAGACAGAGTTAAGGGCCAGTGTGAAACACAGAGATTTCAGTAATGAGATCGATGCTCAATCTTCGAAGGTGGGAGTGATGTGACGAAAGTACTGAGATTCTGTCTTTCAAATGGCCCATGTCTTTTTCTCCTTGCATTTTGTTCACTATATTTTAGGAGGGATTACAGGTAATCCTTCTCCATGTTTCTTCTCCTTCTATTATTTACGTTTTTTTCAAGATGAGATCTCATCTGCTTTATGGTTCTTCTTTATGTGTTTAGAATGGGGGTGTAGGGAATTAGAAAGTATTATTCTAGATTAAGATTATAGATGCTAGATCAGGATTGGCACCAGATTGTCTTTTTTTAAAGATATTGCGTGGCCATATACGCATTTTTCGGGAGTTAAATTATTTGCGGCCATTTTTGCTTCATTTCCGCAGTATAGGGCTAGGACCAATTCCTGGTTCTTTGTCTAGCGGGGACTGGGTGCATCAGAAAGATCTAAGGTTCTGATTGGCGGAGAGCTAACTGCAGTTGAAATGCAGAGCGCCCATTGGCTTTAAGAACCACGCCGCGCATATGACGTCATGAAGTCGGCGCGTGGGGGTCTTGATTATAAAAGGCCTATATTTCATAAGCTTCTTTCTCTTTTAATGAAAATTTGCCAAAGCCGGGTGCCAGAAGCAAATTGTCGATTGCCTTCAGTTGGACATTCGAGATTTGGTAAGCATGAATTTTTGCGTGAGGACTTTATTTAATTTTTCTAGTCCTAGCCGATCATTTAAGTTTCTTTGGGCAGTTTAGTTTAATTTAATTCTTAACTCCAGAGCCATCAATTCGATCTGAGTGATAGACATGAGAAACTAGGTCCATTTAATTCCTTGTTGAAAGAATAGCGGCATGGTTTAAAAGTTGAGATATCACCGCTTTGTATTATTGCAAAGTCGGTCGGGAGAGAAACTCGCATCTGCGAATTTTATTTATTTACAGAATAGTCGGGAGCGCGTAATGTGTATTTTTATTTGTGATTTTAGTGAGAGTATTGATGCTCGCTATTTATATAGTTACGCATATATCTGTGGACGGGAGTGAAAGAGGCATAATTTGGAAGCGCGTGGGCGCGTTGGTTACGGAATTGTTATTGATACGACGTTCAGAGGGACGAGGGGGAGATAAGCACGTGGTTGAACTACGGGGTTTTCAATTTGATAATCAGGGGTTATGTATAACTTTTGACGGCAGGTAGATGCTAGCGTAAACAGGGTTATAGGTTATTGATTGTGCTTTGTTATTCTGTGTATTCAGAAGATGGAGATGACATTTATTTATGTTAAGGGAATTATTTTGTATTTCATTTTGAATGTGATTACTATTATTGACGGGAATTTTAGGAATTCCTTGAGAAGGCTAGTTGTAGTTGTGTTAAACATTACGGCATTAGTGTCAGCGTAAGAAGTAGGCCACAGTACGTCTGCCCAGACGGGCCATTGAAAATATGGTTGTTGCTCGGAGTTAGTCAGGCAGAACAGGCGATCTGGGTTAGCCAATGTTTACCTTGTGGGCTCAGGTAGAGAAAGGAGCTCAGTGGGGGAGCGGACTTTGTTTGCATGATTTTGTATGGTGGTGCATAACGGGAGAGAGTAGGGGAGCTGTATTGATTATAGACGGGGGAGACTTAAGTGTTAAAGACTTAAGGGTTTGTCAGGAAGTTAATTGTTATTTGTAATAGAGTATTAACGTTTTGTTTAGCTGTTGTTTTTGCTTTTGTCTAAACAGCAGGTGCCGGTTTTTTTGTGGGAATGAGAGCGGAATTTTGAGACCACAAAATTTCTCCCACAGCAAAGTTGGGGCATTCGCAGAACCGCAAGGGTTTTACGTTAGTTGCCAGTAGTGGACGGAGAGGAAGAAAATACGTTTTCCCAACCAGGGGAAGACATTTTCCAGCGAATAGGATTTTTGTGGATAAATCCTGAGCTCTGACGCTCGTTACACACGCAGATTTGGCAGGCTGCCAGCGGTGTGGTAATTTTGTGTTCGTTTCTTCACGGCCATAATAAAGCCGACAGCCCAGTTATAGGTACTCGGGCAGGTAATTTCCGAGTGGTAGAAGTCCGCTACAGTTCCAGTCCAGAATCCAGTGGGGTTCTGTTAACCCTCAGTCATCAAGTCCAGAGTTAGTGGAGAGAGATAGGGTAAACATTCTCTCTACTGAAGTCAGCACAGATAGGCAGAACTGTTAGTTTTGGTGAATCATAGCAGAGGACAGCTGCTGAAGTTTAGAGGTGCAGTTAGTTGTGTTCAGGAGATTCCAGGATAGGCTGTGTAGAACCGAAGTCTGTGCAGAGATTGTGTAGTCACTTCGCCGTCGTTCCAGCTATCAGTGGACTTAGAGTTAGAGTTAGAATTTAGAACAGCTAGTTTGGAGTGTAGGCGACATCAAGTGCAGTGTAGTTCATTTCAGTTAACCTTACCTTCTTTCTCCATACAGGTTGCAATTGTGGGAGAAGGGTTGGGGTTGATGCATTTTTAACTGTGCTTGCTTTTGTTTCAGGAGTGCATCCTCGCACTTGATGTAAGGGACATGCATATGTTTGTTGTTTATAGGTGTATAATAAACTTGTATAAATTGTAGCTGGCATCAGTCATTTCCTTTAGTACAGTAGCTATATGTTGTCTGTACCTTGGTGTTTGTGAATCTTAATTGAACCTTATCCCCATAGGGTAGTTAGAGGTGGTTCGAGGCCATAGCAATTTAAACGTCCGAAGTGGCGAGGAAAGAATCAACCTCGGTTCTCAACCTCGGAGCCAATGGTCTCAACTTTCACAGTTTGCACTATATTTCTATCTGAATCTATCATTTCAGTCTTTCTTCTTACTATTGTCTTGTCACTATATGTAGACAGTCTCTAGTCCTAAATCCATTTCGTGACAGGGAGGATGAATCTGAAGATCGCACTAAGTGGCGATGCTATTTACGGCGCCACCTCAGATTGGGCGAAGAGAGGCTCACACAACAAGCAGAGGAGGGGAGAAAACGTCGAAAGCAGCACCAGGAAAATAAGCAGCTGAGGGCCGTTACCTCAGGTGCGCATTCCCATAGTCATGTTGAGGATTGTTTCGGGGTTTGCAAGCATGTGAATGTCTGCAGCATTCGCATGATTGCACCACGAACCACCTCAGCTGAATTAATACTGGAAATCGCGCATATCGATGTATGACGCGTCAAGCCTAGTAACCGCAGTCTATGTGTGGCCGTAGCGCCGTCCAGCAGTGTTTCAAAGTGTGGCAGAGCCGCTTATGGATTGTGTATAAAATGTGTGTCATGACCACTGATTAAGGATATGTATATTAAATGGTATAACCATTGTGAATTATAAATAGCGTAAATCTGTATAGATCATGCTGGGAAAGCAATCAAGTCAAATGTATAGAACCAGAGAGTCCAAAGTATAATCGCGAATATCGGAGGATACGTTCGCAAGTGAAGTTATATATATATATGGCAGTTAAAGCCTGGCGAGGTAAGCCAAAGTATTGAATAAGTAGACATAGACGGAATATATGGATATTAAATAAGGATATCACGAGTATTAATAAGTGATAATAATTCCAAGAGACGGATTGGAAAGAGTTGGTTGCAGACTCTAAAACGCTATAGAATTAACGGTTAACTCAGACGTGCAATGTCTGTAGGATGAACATTGAGTAGATCCTAGAACTATGTTTAATGCCAAGTATTAATTGTGTGAAACGTTCTGTATTCATTTGGGAAAAAGGACATGTATTAAATATTCAGTCGTCAATGGAACTTGTCTTAATTGCCTGAATATTCAAGTTCAACTATGTGCTGTGACTGTTGATGTAACCCTTGCAAGGTCAGTCCAGACTATCACATTTATCTACAAGATTAATCATAAAACTAATACACACTGCTGGAGAATTAATATGAAGTAATGAACGACACTGAATTAGATAATAATAATTGAATCACACAATAACGGCTCTAAATCTGCAATTGAACTATAAGCCGAAATGGTAGAGATGAATATAATACCTAAAGAATTATTGAAGAGCAACCCAATAACTCACGTCCAACGGGGCTGTATCTGGTAAGGATAACTAACAACAGATTCCCATAATATCAGAAGACAGTACGACCCGTAACATCTGGTGTCAGTCCCGTAACAAGTCAGTTATGACTGAAGGGGCTATTATTAGACTATAGAGAACTCACTGCTTGGCCATGTCCTAACTTAGATAGACCTGTTACGATTGTCTGGAGCCCCAATTATTTATTTCTCTTTTCCTTCCGATTGGTAGAGCGGTCATAAAGCTTGCTTCTCGAGGCAAAATTAATGGGTTTGAAGCCTGGTAGCATCACGCAGAGTCCACTCAGCTGCAAATGCATACCTAACTCTGCTTTGTAGTTAGGGTCGGCAAAGGCAGTTAGGGAAGGGAACAGGTCTCCGTGTCTGATAAAGTTGATACCTAGTGTAGTGAAGTCTGTAACACTTCCATCCCTTACAGTGGTATCTTATCTGGAACTACCGTTACTAATACCATTTCCTTTATCCGATGTGTTGCGTGTCTTGCCAGCTTTTAGGTATGTAACTGCAAACATGTACTGATATCAGAGATTTATATGCGGCCTTTCAAAATAAAGCCAAAGAGCACTACCTCTGTGTAAAGTTTCTCTTCTTCTTTCCACTCTGTAAAGTGTCAGTCTGTATGCTCTGTAAGGAAGAGTGGTGTGTTGTTGAGATCAGGCATGCCCCCCAGTCTACCCAGCTGCAAATGGGTAACTCACCCTAGTCCTGAGTTAGGGAAGGCAAAGGCTCCAGGGGAAGCAGGCCCTAAACTTGGTCACTCCAACCGACGCAGGATGGTGTATGTATGAAGTAGAAGTGTAGAGTGTGATTACCGCGAATGGTGTACTGTTCGTGTGCTGACCAATATAACCACTCATACACATGTGTCTACAAGGCACCAATGCAGACTGCTGGAATCTTTGTTTACTCAATTTATTCAGACGTACACACTGGGACATACGAGTACATCATGGTATGTTGACATATCAATTTGTAGGTATACATAGCAGATCTGAAGTCATGACACATTCAGAAATAATGGGCAGTACATCAAAAGTTCAATGTCATGATATATTATGGCCGCATCCCCCTATCTGACTAAACGCGTCAGTGAAGGCAGATCGGTAAATAACTAAGGTTACTTGACGTCCATAGTTTGTAGCATATATTATGAAACCACGAAAGAGGGGGTTTCTAGCAAGATTGAGATCTCCCTGTCACTGTCCGATAATAGGATAAATAATCTGTTCTCTTGGCAGTGATCAAAACATATGATGACCGAAATCTAACATGGCCGCCTCCCTGAGTTGTCGTTCACTCATTCATAGGAAGGAGAATATAAGCCAGAGTTAATTTATAATGGGTATATAAATGATTTCATAAATGTTCCCATACAGCTCTACGGTGATCAGGTTAATTCACGTAGCCATAACCGCTGTAGGAAAGTCTGTCATCTTTGTCGATACAAAACACGACCCTAGCGATACGAAGCACAATGTTCCATCTAGGTCGAATCGACATGAGATCATCAAAATAGGGTCTGGCAATACATGGAGTCCGAATTATACATTGTACCGTACCTTAGGAGAGTCTCTAACATAAACTATAGTAGAGATACCATCTCCTTTAGAAGAAAACCACTTCATGAATTATATTTCCTTAAGAATCTACCAGCCCTTTGAAAAGTGCGTACCCGCCATTATCACGGTACATCGGAACTCATCACGACTTGTCAAGACAACTCATACTTCCGCTAGACCGGAATAATAAGAATCTAGTCCCGCCTACCCATCCAAAATATACAATATAGGACTGATTCTACTTGTACTAATAATATGTAATACATATGAATTCAGGCCATAAACATAATAAGCAAATTAATATATTTTCTGGCCCTAAAAAATAAGTACAAACGTAAGAGCAATCCATGCGCCGGATCAATATCAAGAACGATTACTCCTATAATCAAAAGTGTGAATCAAACATGGATTCTCTCGCTTTTACCATAGACAGCATTTTCATACACAAATGAATGAATGTCTATATTTTTTCCATATTAAATAGCCATATCGATTTTTGTAATATGTGCGTCAAAATATGCACGCAACAGATTACCACACCCCTCGGGAAAAAAAATGGTACTTTTTTTTTTTGAAATACATCTAGGAGCAACATACAATAGGCTCACAACGCACCAATAACAATGCGCAGATGATAAGCATAAGTTTTATGACCTTAGAGAAAGTACTTCTCTAAGTATAAATATTTCCAGAGAGGTGTCACCAACGCATACTACAATATTAGCAATGACACAATTTCCACATTAGTTTATACATAAATTTCATCTAAGATATCTTAACATCATGATCATCAAAGACGAAAAACATTGAAAGATCAGCGGTGAATAAATATCAATGAACCGCTAAGTAGTGTTACAATCAATATATGATATATTACATATGTGTACACATTTCAACATAGAAACAACTGTATCAAAGTTGTATAACAGTTATGAATCATGTGGGCATCTAGACAAAATATCTGCCATCACATTTTCTGACCCACGGATAGCTCGCACCGAAAAATGAAATGGCTGTAGAGCAATCGCGTATCGCGTTGATCTCGCGCTCTTCAGATTTTTACTCTGAATAGCCGTAAGAGCTTTCTGGTCAGTTTCCACAATGAAATGCGCGCCCAGAAGAAATCTTTGCAGTTTAAGGATTGACCAAACCATAGCCAATAATTCACGGTCTAGGACCGAGTAATTCTTCTCTGCGGCATTTAATTTCCGAGAAATATACATCACAGGATGCAGAGTTCCAGAGTACTCTTGCATTAGTGCAGCTCCAATCCCGGTGGATGAAGCGTCACTACGAAGAATAAATGTCTTATCCTTAGAAGGCAATACTAGGATAGGTGAAGTAGAAAACATAGTTTTAACCTTATCCAAAGAGGATTGACATTCTTGAGTCCAATGGACTACATTAGGAGACCCTTTCTTTAGCAAGGAAGAAAGAGGTGACATAATGGAGGACAGATTCGGGATGAATCGTCCATAAAATTGTATTAGACCTAAGAGACTTCGTACTTGCTTTTTAGTCTTAGGAATAGAAATGTTAAGTATCTTACTTGTATTATGGTCTTCTGTTTTTAGGAACCCATGACCAACACGGTGTCCTAAGAAAGATATTTCGCTAAAACCAATACATGCTTTCGATGGTTTCGCTGTCAGGTTATGCTCGCGTAAGATAGACAATAGTTCATTTATACCATTATAGTGATCGTTCCAAGTATCACTGAAAAGACAGATGTCATCAAGATACGCAATGACATCTGAGCGATGAGATAGGATTCGACGCATCATGCGTACAAATGTTGCAGGGGCGTTCATAAGACCGAAAGGCATGAAATTCCATTGGAATAGACCCCTAGGCGTCGAAAAAGCAGTAAACGGTTTGGCGTGTTCGGATAGTGAAACTTGCCAATATCCCTTAGACAAATCGAGTTTAGTAAAGAAGTGAGAATTCGATAGTCTCGTAAGTAGCTCTTCTAGTAAAGGCATAGGTTCAGCATCGAATTTAGTCACTTGATTCAATTTGCGATAATCCACGCAAAGACGTATGTTATTGTCTTTTTTTCGTACTATAACCATCGGCGAAGAATATGCTGATGTGGATGGTTCAATAATTTTTAACTCTATCATCTCATCTAACTCTTTCTCTACCTGTGCTTGAAAATGTATCGGGATAGGATACGGTCTGACTCTTATAGGACTATGGTCAGTAAGAATAATGTCATGTTGAATGACATCAGTTTGACCAGGAATGTCAGTAAGGACATCCTGAAATTGTTCTAACATAGTAGAAACTTGTTTCTGCTCTCCTGGAGATAATTCTGGAGAAATTGCAACATCTTTCCATGATTCATTAGAGTGAAGAGGAATCATTGGAAAAGGTAAATTTACATCCGAGAAACTCGTTTCCTCATCCTGTATTACTGACAGAGATGAGTACTGTCCATGTTGGACTGGAAAATCGTCCGTTGCCTGGAAAACAGGTTGTAAATAATCAGGACGTTCATGGAATTCCGTGAGCATGTTGATGTGGAAGGTTTTACGCTTCCCGTCAATATCGACGATATAGTCAACATCGGAAACTTTTGATATTATATCGTACGGACCTTTCCAAGAAATGAGAAGTCTATTTTCCCTACAAGGTAGCAAGACAAATGCTTTGTCACCTGGACAAAGTTGTCGCAAACATCTCTTTTTATTGGCAAATTCCCTTGCCTTCTGTTTCGCAAATTCAGAAGAAGCAGTTGCCAATTTGCATGCTTCAATAATCTTGTGTCTAAGTGCGATGACATATTCATAAGAGGATTTTGTGTCATCGACAATATTATCAGCAGTTATAAGATCATGAAGTAAGGACATAGGACCTCGCGGTTTCGCGCCAAAGACAAGTTCAAAGGGAGAAAATCCTGTATGTTCGTTGGCGACCTCTCTATATGCAAAGAGAGCCGCGGGTAAAACCCTATCCCAATCCTGAGGATGATCTTCTGTTATCTTACCTAGTAGGTTTTTCAGAGTTCTATTCAAACGTTCCACCATCCCATTGGACATAGGATGATAAATACTACTCAGCGATCTCTCTATCTTCAGAGTCGACATTACTTGAGACATGGTATCCGATATGAGTTGGGTACCATGGTCGGATAATATTTCTGCTGGAAACCCCAGACGAGAAAATATTAACCAAAGAGCATCTGCGACATCAGCAGTAGTTATGCTCTTTAGAGGAACAGCCTCCGGCCAACGTGTGCACATATCAACACACGTCAAAATAAATTGGTGTCCTCTAGCAGACTTTATCTTAAATGGACCAATGATGTCTATCGCCATTTTTTGAAATGGCCGAATGGGAATGTCTGCAGCCTGAATAGGTGCATCATGGCGTGGACCTCTGGATTTAATCTCTTGACATACTTTACAAGATCGACAATAGATTCGTATGTCCTTATTCACAGCAGGCCAAAAGAAAGATTGAAGAACTCTAGCTTTAGTACGGGAAAAACCCATATGTCCAGCACACTGCGAATCATGAGCGTGCTGTAAGATTTTAACTCTCATATTTTTAGGCACAAGGATTTGAGAATGAATGGACTTAGCGGAGTCTTGTACCATACGTACAAGTACGCCATTCTTCATCGTAATCCAAGATTTACGATTTGTATCCTTATTCGGATCACCTTTTGTTGCCAGAGTAAAGAATTTCTTTAGAGTAGGATCATCTTCCTGCTGTTTGATAAAGGAATCGTGGGAAATCTCCAAGGGATCATCTTGGATCTGCGCATCATTATCTTCAGAATGTGAAGATTGTGGCATATTAAGAGCTTGAGCCCTAGTGATTACTGCATTAGCAGATTGCATATTAACATTTTCCCAATTAGAAATTTGCTGTGGAGTGCATTCTTTCACTCCATGAATGCGACCGATGATAAGATCAGCGATCGGATTCGGCAAGAGACATGCTTGCACCTCTCCTGTAAAGAAAGGCGTAGCAATATTGATAATGGCAGTGGAGTACTTCTCCAATGTGCCACCAAATGTTACACATTTGACTATATTGCCTGTAGCTCGAGAAGGATTTACGAGTGATTGCCTCACTCCAATGGTAGTGCACCCCGAATCGAAAAGAATTGATACCGGAGTACCATCTATTAGGCCCCTATTAAAGACAAGAGCACCCCTTCCATTATGCGCAATTGACGCATGGAGAGCGGGAAGCGGGTGACCGCAGCTTAAAGTAGACACTGTGGTTGGATCGAATAATGTTTTGCATTGCGAACACTCAGATGCTCTAGCAAAATCGAAAGCGGAATTTGCTACACTGTTGGAGTCTTTTTTATCATTATTCTGATTATCGGTGTCGTGGAACTCCTGTTGTGCAGAGTTAGCCTGGTAATAAGATTTACCATGTCTTTTGTGTTGTGATCTACCTCGGTTATAATTGTCTCTATAATTATTATTGCCTCTGTTATAACCCCTATTTGGGTTTGAATCATAATATTCATGATCATAATCATCATGCTCATTATATTGAGTATCCCTGTAATATTGTTTCTTTTGTCTCCATGAAGCACTTGGGTAGTTCCTATAGCTACTCCCTTTCCGAGAATTTCTAACATTATGGGTACCCCTCGCGTGTCGAGGACTATCAGCCCGATTCCAGTTCTTCGAAGAAGAACCCTGATTTGAGTGGTTATCTTGGTTTTGATACTTATTCCAATTAACCTTTTTATCAAATTTATTTTTAGCTCCTTGGAATTTGTGTGAGTAATTCTGATTATATTCTGTTGCCGAAGCAACTGGCATACTCTCTTTAATGTTAGAGTTACTAAGAATCATGTCAGGGTGTGCCGTGGCATACTGGTCACAATATTCTTCCATTTGCTTTATTGTACCAGGTTTACGCTCATGTAAGAACTCTAGGAATGATTTATTTACAGAAGACATGACCTTGTCTCTTAGCAATAAATCCGTAAGACCATCAAATGTTTTCTCTGTTTTGGATAATTCAATCCATCGTGAAAGTGTAATTCGTGCTTTTGAGATGAAATCTGAGAATTCTACACCTACCTCAGGTCTCATTGTTTTAAACAAAAGACGGTAACCTTCCTCAGACAGCTGATATCTCTTTATCAAAGCTGCCCTAACAGCATCATAATTATCTTTGTCGGCCTCTTCAACAAAATATAACTTACTCAGAGACTCCCCTTTTAGATTTTCAGACAACTGATTCACATACTGTGATTTGTCAACATTATGAGATCGACAAGCCCGTTCAAATCTAGAAAGCCAAAATGTTATGTCATCACTGGTAGGGTTAAACGCTGGTACCTTGACCTTGTACACAAAGGGTTTACCATTACCACCAGATGCCTGATTAACATTACTCATACATGTCAATTTTAATTTCTCTAATTCAAACTCATGTTCTCTTATTGCTTTTCTCTCTTCAGCTTCTCTATCTAATCTTTTCTGTTCTGCAGCAGCAGCAGCTTCTAATTTTTTCTGTTCTGCAGCAGCAGCAACTTCTAATTTTTTCTGTTCTGCAGCAGCAGCAACTTCTAATTTTTTCTGTTCTGCAGCAACTTCTAATTTCTTCTGTTCTGCCTCAAATCTCCTTTCCTCCACTTGCATCTGCAATTTCTTAAGTTCAGCAGCAGTATCAGCTTCTTTTTCTAATCTTTTTTCTTCAGCTAGAGCTTTCCTTTCTTCTGCAGCAGCTTTTTTTTCTTCTATTTGAAGTTTTCTCTCCTCAGCCGCAGCTTTTTTTTCCTCAGCAGCAGCTTTTCTTTCTTCAACAGCAGCAGCAATTTTTTTCTCTTCTGCAGCTAATGCTTTGTCATATTGAGCAACAGCCCATTGTTCTAAGTCTTTTCCAGTCTTATCAAGAGATTTTCCTTGTGCAATGAAATAATCTAATGTAGACATATTGTCTTCTTAAATCAGAAACCTGAAAAAGTAAATAAATTACCCTCTTTCACGTTAATGGGAGACAAGTCTATACCATAGACTTAGTCTTAGTCCAAACTTGTATGGTTTATAATAACCAATGATAACTTGAGTACCTGTGGACAACAATAACTGTATCTCAAATACTGTGGGAGACAAGCCTTACAAAGGTCTTGTATACCTCAATGTAATCAAAGATCACTTGAGTACCTGTGGAAAAAATATTTCCCTTTACCAATCACTTTGGGAGACAAGCCTTACAAAGGTCTTGTACATTTTGTTTTATAACAATAACAATCATAAAGTACTGATCTGTACTATACTATCAGTGTATACCACTATACGTCATATGTCAACTAAAGACATTACAAAGGACAAACAAGAAAAGACAATATGAACACATTTGCAGAGATCAAATTAAATTAAATAGGAGAAATGAAAAAAATGATCACAGAAACCGTGATGATAACTGCCATAATATAACAAGACAAATAACGCCACAGTGTATAAACATAAGGGTGTAAAAAACTGAAATGAAAGAAAAGATGAGACCTACAATTATACAAACAAATCAAACAAAAATAAAGAACAAAAAAAATGTTACAAATACAAATATGAAACAGTCGTCACAACTAACCAAATATTTGCAAACTATGTTGCATGCAAATTTCAATTAAGAAATTGCTCCCTATCGAACGCCAGAACAAGACCAATATCACTCGGTATTTCCTGTTCTAGTCACCTCCCATCCAGGCCCGCAACATATAAACACCTACACATATAAACAAATAACATGTAAGCATAAATAGCATATAGCATACAATATAATTTATGTCATGAATGGAATGTGTTGCAGGTATAGTGTTGTAAAGCAGGCACAGTTTATTTTAATACTAATAACTTGCCACTTTATTGAGTAATAGATTTAATTCTAAACTATTACACTGTCAATTTTTCTCTTTTGAGCATATGAAGATCCAACGATGAACTATGCACTTTATGTTCAACAACACTGTGATTCTTCTGTACGTTGAGAAATGTCAACAATACTGCTCCAGATATTTTCTACACTTGATACCACTGTCCTGTGTAATACTGTCTGTACAGCGAAAAACTGTCAACAAGCGCTGACCTAGATACAGCATCCTATCGGTAATACAGGTCAAGCTGACATCGACTGTATAGCTGTCCTACTGGTGTTGATGTGTTCAAACAAATGTTCTTTCAGCTGTAAACTGTGATTCTCAACACAAAACTGCGTAAGCTGGACCCAGGAATCTGGCTCGCCACTGTAAAGTTTCTTTTCTTCTTTCCACTCTGTAAAGTGTCAGTCTGTATGCTCTGTAAGGAAGAGTGGTGTGTTGTTGAGATCAGGCATGCTCCAGTCTACCCAGCTGTAAATGGGTAACTCACCCTAGTCCTGAGTTAGGGAAGGCAAAGGCTCCAGGGGAAGCAGGCCCTAAACTTGGTCACTCCAACCGACGCAGGATGGTGTATGTATGAAGTAGAAGTGTAGAGTGTGATTACCGCGAATGGTGTACTGTTCGTGTGCTGACCAATATAACCACTCATACACTTGTGTCTACAAGGCACCAATGCAGACTGCTGGAATCTTTGTTTACTCAATTTATTCAGACGTACACACTGGGACATACGAGTACATCATGGTATGTTGACATATCAATTTGTAGGTATACATAGCAGATCTGAAGTCATGACACATTCAGAAATAATGGGCAGTACATCAAAAGTTCAATGTCATGATACATTATGGCCGCATCCCCCTATCTGACTAAACGCGTCAGTGAAGGCAGATCGGTAAATAACTAAAGTTACTTGACGTCCATAGTTTGTAGTATATATTATGAAACCACGAAAGAGGGGGTTTCTAGCAAGATTGAGATCTCCCTGTCACTGTCCGATAATAGGATAAATAATCTGTTCTCTTGGCAGTGATCAAAACATATGATGACCGAAATCTAACATGGCCGCCTCCCTGAGTTGTCGTTCACTCATTCATAGGAAGGAGAATATAAGCCAGAGTTAATTTATAATGGGTATATAAATGATTTCATAAATGTTTCCATACAGCTCTACGGTGATCAGGTTAATTCACGTAGCCATAACCGCTGTAGGAAAGTCTGTCATCTTCGTCGATACAAAACACGACCCTAGCGATACGAAGCACAATGTTCCATCTAGGTCGAATCGACATGAGATCATCAAAATAGGGTCTGGCAATACATGGAGTCCGAATTATACATTGTACCGTACCTTAGGAGAGTCTCTAACATAAACTATAGTAGAGATACCATCTCCTTTAGAAGAAAACCACTTCATGAATCATATTTCCTTAAGAATCTACCAGCCCTTTGAAAAGTGCGTACCCGCCATTATCACGGTACATCGGAACTCATCACGACTTGTCAAGACAACTCATACTTCCGCTAGACCGGAATAATAAGAATCTAGTCCCGCCTACCCATCCAAAATATACAATATAGGACTGATTCTACTTGTACTAATAATATGTAATACATATGAATTCAGGCCATAAACATAATAAGCAAATTAATATATTTTCTGGCCCTCAAAAATAAGTACAAACGTAAGAGCAATCCATGCGCCGGATCAATATCAAGAACGATTACTCCTATAATCAAAAGTGTGAATCAAACATGGATTCTCTCGCTTTTACCATAGACAGCATTTTCATACACAAATGAATGAATGTCTATATTTTTTCCATATTAAATAGCCATATCGATTTTTGTAATATGTGCGTCAAAATATGCACGCAACAGATTACCACACCCCTCGGGAAAAAAAAATGGTACTTTTTTTTTTTTGAAATACATCTAGGAGCAACATACAATAGGCTCACAACGCACCAATAACAATGCGCAGATGATAAGCATAAGTTTTATGACCTTAGAGAAAGTACTTCTCTAAGTATAAATATTTCCAGAGAGGTGTCACCAACGCATACTACAATATTAGCAATGACACAATTTCCACATTAGTTTATACATAAATTTCATCTAAGATATCTTAACATCATGATCATCAAAGACGAAAAACATTGAAAGATCAGCGGTGAATAAATATCAATGAACCGCTAAGTAGTGTTACAATCAATATATGATATATTACATATGTGTACACATTTCAACATAGAAACAACTGTATCAAAGTTGTATAACAGTTATGAATCATGTGGGCATCTAGACAAAATATCTGCCATCACATTTTCTGACCCACGGATAGCTCGCACCGAAAAATGAAATGGCTGTAGAGCAATCGCGTATCGCGTTGATCTCGCGCTCTTCAGATTTTTACTCTGAATAGCCGTAAGAGCTTTCTGGTCAGTTTCCACAATGAAATGCGCGCCCAGAAGAAATCTTTGCAGTTTAAGGATTGACCAAACCATAGCCAATAATTCACGGTCTAGGACCGAGTAATTCTTCTCTGCGGCATTTAATTTCCGAGAAATATACATCACAGGATGCAGAGTTCCAGAGTACTCTTGCATTAGTGCAGCTCCAATCCCGGTGGATGAAGCGTCACTACGAAGAATAAATGTCTTATCCTTAGAAGGCAATACTAGGATAGGTGAAGTAGAAAACATAGTTTTAACCTTATCCAAAGAGGATTGACATTCTTGAGTCCAATGGACTACATTAGGAGACCCTTTCTTTAGCAAGGAAGAAAGAGGTGACATAATGGAGGACAGATTCGGGATGAATCGTCCATAAAATTGTATTAGACCTAAGAGACTTCGTACTTGCTTTTTAGTCTTAGGAATAGAAATGTTAAGTATCTTACTTGTATTATGGTCTTCTGTTTTTAGGAACCCATGACCAACACGGTGTCCTAAGAAAGATATTTCGCTAAAACCAATACATGCTTTCGATGGTTTCGCTGTCAGGTTATGCTCGCGTAAGATAGACAATAGTTCATTTATACCATTATAGTGATCGTTCCAAGTATCACTGAAAAGACAGATGTCATCAAGATACGCAATGACATCTGAGCGATGAGATAGGATTCGACGCATCATGCGTACAAATGTTGCAGGGGCGTTCATAAGACCGAAAGGCATGAAATTCCATTGGAATAGACCCCTAGGCGTCGAAAAAGCAGTAAACGGTTTGGCGTGTTCGGATAGTGGAACTTGCCAATATCCCTTAGACAAATCGAGTTTAGTAAAGAAGTGAGAATTCGATAGTCTCGTAAGTAGCTCTTCTAGTAAAGGCATAGGTTCAGCATCGAATTTAGTCACTTGATTCAATTTGCGATAATCCACGCAAAGACGTATGTTATTGTCTTTTTTTCGTACTATAACCATCGGCGAAGAATATGCTGATGTGGATGGTTCAATAATTTTTAACTCTATCATCTCATCTAACTCTTTCTCTACCTGTGCTTGAAAATGTATCGGGATAGGATACGGTCTGACTCTTATAGGACTATGGTCAGTAAGAATAATGTCATGTTGAATGACATCAGTTTGACCAGGAATGTCAGTAAGGACATCCTGAAATTGTTCTAACATAGTAGAAACTTGTTTCTGCTCTCCTGGAGATAATTCTGGAGAAATTGCAACATCTTTCCATGATTCATTAGAGTGAAGAGGAATCATTGGAAAAGGTAAATTTACATCCGAGAAACTCGTTTCCTCATCCTGTATTACTGACAGAGATGAGTACTGTCCATGTTGGACTGGAAAATCGTCCGTTGCCTGGAAAACAGGTTGTAAATAATCAGGACGTTCATGGAATTCCGTGAGCATGTTGATGTGGAAGGTTTTACGCTTCCCGTCAATATCGACGATATAGTCAACATCGGAAACTTTTGATATTATATCGTACGGACCTTTCCAAGAAATGAGAAGTCTATTTTCCCTACAAGGTAGCAAGACAAATGCTTTGTCACCTGGACAAAGTTGTCGCAAACATCTCTTTTTATTGGCAAATTCCCTTGCCTTCTGTTTCGCAAATTCAGAAGAAGCAGTTGCCAATTTGCATGCTTCAATAATCTTGTGTCTAAGTGCGATGACTTATTCATAAGAGGATTTTGTGTCATCGACAATATTATCAGCAGTTATAAGATCATGAAGTAAGGACATAGGACCTCGCGGTTTCGCGCCAAAGACAAGTTCAAAGGGAGAAAATCCTGTATGTTCGTTGGCGACCTCTCTATATGCAAAGAGAGCCGCGGGTAAAACCCTATCCCAATCCTGAGGATGATCTTCTGTTATCTTACCTAGTAGGTTTTTCAGAGTTCTATTCAAACGTTCCACCATCCCATTGGACATAGGATGATAAATACTACTCAGCGATCTCTCTATCTTCAGAGTCGACATTACTTGAGACATGGTATCCGATATGAGTTGGGTACCATGGTCGGATAATATTTCTGCTGGAAACCCCAGACGAGAAAATATTAACCAAAGAGCATCTGCGACATCAGCAGTAGTTATGCTCTTTAGAGGAACAGCCTCCGGCCAACGTGTGCACATATCAACACACGTCAAAATAAATTGGTGTCCTCTAGCAGACTTTATCTTAAATGGACCAATGATGTCTATCGCCATTTTTTGAAATGGCCGAATGGGAATGTCTGCAGCCTGAATAGGTGCATCATGGCGTGGACCTCTGGATTTAATCTCTTGACATACTTTACAAGATCGACAATAGATTCGTATGTCCTTATTCACAGCAGGCCAAAAGAAAGATTGAAGAACTCTAGCTTTAGTACGGGAAAAACCCATATGTCCAGCACACTGCGAATCATGAGCGTGCTGTAAGATTTTAACTCTCATATTTTTAGGCACAAGGATTTGAGAATGAATGGACTTAGCGGAGTCTTGTACCATACGTACAAGTACGCCATTCTTCATCGTAATCCAAGATTTACGATTTGTATCCTTATTCGGATCACCTTTTGTTGCCAGAGTAAAGAATTTCTTTAGAGTAGGATCATCTTCCTGCTGTTTGATAAAGGAATCGTGGGAAATCTCCAAGGGATCATCTTGGATCTGCGCATCATTATCTTCAGAATGTGAAGATTGTGGCATATTAAGAGCTTGAGCCCTAGTGATTACTGCATTAGCAGATTGCATATTAACATTTTCCCAATTAGAAATTTGCTGTGGAGTGCATTCTTTCACTCCATGAATGCGACCGATGATAAGATCAGCGATCGGATTCGGCAAGAGACATGCTTGCACCTCTCCTGTAAAGAAAGGCGTAGCAATATTGATAATGGCAGTGGAGTACTTCTCCAATGTGCCACCAAATGTTACACATTTGACTATATTGCCTGTAGCTCGAGAAGGATTTACGAGTGATTGCCTCACTCCAATGGTAGTGCACCCCGAATCGAAAAGAATTGATACCGGAGTACCATCTATTAGGCCCCTATTAAAGACAAGAGCACCCCTTCCATTATGCGCAATTGACGCATGGAGAGCGGGAAGCGGGTGACCGCAGCTTAAAGTAGACACTGTGGTTGGATCGAATAATGTTTTGCATTGCGAACACTCAGATGCTCTAGCAAAATCGAAAGCGGAATTTGCTACACTGTTGGAGTCTTTTTTATCATTATTCTGATTATCGGTGTCGTGGAACTCCTGTTGTGCAGAGTTAGCCTGGTAATAAGATTTACCATGTCTTTTGTGTTGTGATCTACCTCGGTTATAATTGTCTCTATAATTATTATTGCCTCTGTTATAACCCCTATTTGGGTTTGAATCATAATATTCATGATCATAATCATCATGCTCGTTATATTGAGTATCCCTGTAATATTGTTTCTGTTGTCTCCATGAAGCACTTGGGTAGTTCCTATAGCTACTCCCTTTCCGAGAATTTCTAACATTATGGGTACCCCTCGCGTGTCGAGGACTATCAGCCCGATTCCAGTTCTTCGAAGAAGAACCCTGATTTGAGTGGTTATCTTGGTTTTGATACTTATTCCAATTAACCTTTTTATCAAATTTATTTTTAGCTCCTTGGAATTTGTGTGAGTAATTCTGATTATATTCTGTTGCCGAAGCAACTGGCATACTCTCTTTAATGTTAGAGTTACTAAGAATCATGTCAGGGTGTGCCGTGGCATACTGGTCACAATATTCTTCCATTTGCTTTATTGTACCAGGTTTACGCTCATGTAAGAACTCTAGGAATGATTTATTTACAGAAGACATGACCTTGTCTCTTAGCAATAAATCCGTAAGACCATCAAATGTTTTCTCTGTTTTGGATAATTCAATCCATCGTGAAAGTGTAATTCGTGCTTTTGAGATGAAATCTGAGAATTCTACACCTACCTCAGGTCTCATTGTTTTAAACAAACAGACAACTGATTCACATACTGTGATTTGTCAACATTATGAGATCGACAAGCCCGTTCAAATCTAGAAAGCCAAAATGTTATGTCATCACTGGTAGGGTTAAACGCTGGTACCTTGACCTTGTACACAAAGGGTTTACCATTACCACCAGATGCCTGATTAACATTACTCATACATGTCAATTTTAATTTCTCTAATTCAAACTCATGTTCTCTTATTGCTTTTCTCTCTTCAGCTTCTCTATCTAATCTTTTCTGTTCTGCAGCAGCAGCAGCTTCTAATTTTTTCTGTTCTGCAGCAGCAGCAACTTCTAATTTTTTCTGTTCTGCAGCAGCAGCAACTTCTAATTTTTTCTGTTCTGCAGCAACTTCTAATTTTTTCTGTTCTGCAGCAGCAGCAACTTCTAATTTTTTCTGCTCTGCATCAGCTTCTAATTTCTTCTGTTCTGCCTCAAATCTCCTTTCCTCCACTTGCATCTGCAATTTCTTAAGTTCAGCAGCAGTATCAGCTTCTTTTTCTAATCTTTTTTCTTCAGCTAGAGCTTTCCTTTCTTCTGCAGCAGCTTTTTTTTCTTCTATTTGAAGTTTTCTCTCCTCAGCCGCAGCTTTTTTTTTCTCAGCAGCAGCTTTTCTTTCTTCAACAGCAGCAGCAATTTTTTTCTCTTCTGCAGCTAATGCTTTGTCATATTGAGCAACAGCCCATTGTTCTAAGTCTTTTCCAGTCTTATCAAGAGATTTTCCTTGTGCAATGAAATAATCTAATGTAGACATATTGTCTTCTTAAATCAGAAACCTGAAAAAGTAAATAAATTACCCTCTTTCACGTTAATGAGAGACAAGTCTATACCATAGACTTAGTCTTAGTCCAAACTTGTATGGTTTATAATAACCAATGATAACTTGAGTACCTGTGGACAACAATAACTGTATCTCAAATACTGTGGGAGACAAGCCTTACAAAGGTCTTGTATATCTCAATGTAATCAAAGATCACTTGGGTACCTGTGGAAAAAATATTTCCCTTTACCAATCACTTTGGGAGACAAGCCTTACAAAGGTCTTGTACATTTTGTTTTATAACAATAACAATCATAAAGTACTGATCTGTACTATACTATCAGTGTATACCACTATACGTCATATGTCAACTAAAGACATTACAAAGGACAAACAAGAAAAGACAATATGAACACATTTGCAGAGATCAAATTAAATTAAATAGGAGAAATGAAAAAAATGATCACAGAAACCGTGATGATAACTGCCATAATATAACAAGACAAATACGCCACAGTGTATAAACATAAGGGTGTAAAGAAATCAAAAATAGAAAAGATGAGACCTACAATTATACAAACAAATCAAACAAAAATAAAGAACAGAAAAAATGTTACAAATACAAATATGAAACAGTCGTCACAACTAACCAAATATTTGCAAACTATGTTGCATGCAAATTTCAATTAAGAAATTGCTCCCTATCGAACGCCAGAACAAGACCAATATCATTCGGTATTTCCTGTTCTAGTCACCTCCCATCCAGGCCCGCAACATATAAACACCTACACATATAAACAAATAACATGTAAGCATAAATAGCATATAGCATACAATATAATTTATGTCATGAATGGAATGTGTTGCAGGTATAGTGTTGTAAAGCAGGCACAGTTTATTTTAATTCTAATAACTTGCCACTTTATTGAGTAATAGATTTAATTCTAAACTATTACACTGTCAATTTTTTCTCTTTTGAGCATATGAAGATCCAACGATGAACTATGCACTTTATGTTCAACAACACTGTGATTCTTCTGTACGTTGAGAAATGTCAACAATACTGCTCCAGATATTTTCTACACTTGATACCACTGTCCTGTGTAATACTGTCTGTACAGCGAAAAACTGTCAACAAGCGCTGACCTAGATACAGCATCCTATCGGTAATACAGGTCAAGCTGACATCGACTGTATAGCTGTCCTACTGGTGTTGATGTGTTCAAACAAATGTTCTTTCAGCTGTAAACTGTGATTCTCAACACAAAACTGCGTAAGCTGGACCCAGGAATCTGGCTCGCCACTGTAAAGTTTCTTTTCTTCTTTCCACTCTGTAAAGTGTCAGTCTGTATGCTCTGTAAGGAAGAGTGGTGTGTTGTTGAGATCAGGCATGCCCCAGTCTACCCAGCTGTAAATGGGTAACTCACCCTAGTCCTGAGTTAGGGAAGGCAAAGGCTCCAGGGGAAGCAGGCCCTAAACTTGGTCACTCCAACCGACGCAGGATGGTGTATGTATGAAGTAGAAGTGTAGAGTGTGATTACCGCGAATGGTGTACTGTTCGTGTGCTGACCAATATAACCACTCATACACATGTGTCTACAAGGCACCAATGCAGACTGCTGGAATCTTTGTTTACTCAATTTATTCAGACGTACACACTGGGACATACGAGTACATCATGGTATGTTGACATATCAATTTGTAGGTATACATAGCAGATCTGAAGTCATGACACATTCAGAAATAATGGGCAGTACATCAAAAGTTCAATGTCATGATATATTATGGCCGCATCCCCCTATCTGACTAAACGCGTCAGTGAAGGCAGATCGGTAAATAACTAAGGTTACTTGACGTCCATAGTTTGTAGCATATATTATGAAACCACGAAAGAGGGGGTTTCTAGCAAGATTGAGATCTCCCTGTCACTGTCCGATAATAGGATAAATAATCTGTTCTCTTGGCAGTGATCAAAACATATGATGACCGAAATCTAACATGGCCGCCTCCCTGAGTTGTCGTTCACTCATTCATAGGAAGGAGAATATAAGCCAGAGTTAATTTATAATGGGTATATAAATGATTTCATAAATGTTCCCATACAGCTCTACGATGATCAGGTTAATTCACGTAGCCATAACCGCTGTAGGAAAGTCTGTCATCTTTGTCGATACAAAACACGACCCTAGCGATACGAAGCACAATGTTCCATCTAGGTCGAATCGACATGAGATCATCAAAATAGGGTCTGGCAATACATGGAGTCCGAATTATACATTGTACCGTACCTTAGGAGAGTCTCTAACATAAACTATAGTAGAGATACCATCTCCTTTAGAAGAAAACCACTTCCTGAATTATATTTCCTTAACAATCTACCAGCCCTTTGAAAAGTGCGTACCCGCCATTATCACGGTACATCGGAACTCATCACGACTTGTCAAGACAACTCATACTTCCGCTAGACCGGAATAATAAGAATCTAGTCCCGCCTACCCATCCAAAATATACAATATAGGACTGATTCTACTTGTACTAATAATATGTAATACATATGAATTCAGGCCATAAACATAATAAGCAAATTAATATATTTTCTGGCCCTAAAAAATAAGTACAAACGTAAGAGCAATCCATGCGCCGGATCAATATCAAGAACGATTACTCCTATAATCAAAAGTGTGAATCAAACATGGATTCTCTCGCTTTTACCATAGACAGCATTTTCATACACAAATGAATGAATGTCTATATTTTTTCCATATTAAATAGCCATATCGATTTTTGTAATATGTGCGTCAAAATATGCACGCAACACTCTGGCGCTTCAGTAGTAATCTTTCAGATCGTCTCGGGGCAGGACAAGCTATCGGCTGCAGGGCATACCAGCCTGGTTCGGGGATTAGACCATGTACGTCCTCCCCAGGATCTGTCTCATCTGGAAAAGCTGGTGCCTCAGGTAGGCCTAGTGTCGTATCTACCAGATCTGGAGAATCATCTTTGTCCTCATTTCGTTTCAGTTCGTTGCCAGTGACTCTAATGCTCGGACTCGCTCTATCTGTTCGTTGGATGACATATGGACCCCCTGCCAATGTGGGGGCACGAACATCAATGTACTCCTCTTCTGACCACGGTGTAGTGCGCGCGCGTAGTTATTAAGCCACGAAAATAACACACGAGATGAATGCTCTTGAAGGAGCGAAAACACAAATTTAAAACACAAATATAAAACACAAATATAAAACACAAATATAAAACACAACTATTTCTAGGCTTTAATGTGGCCCAGGAGTATCTCTTCCTCCTGAAGATGTTGTGGTAAAAAAGGTAGGGAACCACGGACACAATGGCGATGACAAGATGGCGCTGTTAAACGACAGACGCCATGGCGATGACAAGATGGCGCTGTACCAGATATATCTAAAAGAAATTTTCCTGTTGCTGCCCCAAAAAAAAAGAGAGGGGGGGGGGGGGGGGGGGGGGGTCATAGCTCGATATGTTCAGCACGTGGTTAATAATTGGTTATAATCGCTATCGTGTAATCGATAAATAATTCGTCGTACAGAAATCTATACCAACAAGCTGTAAATTACGTTTTACTCTAATATTTCCTTTTACACAACTGATTTACACTAAACATTGTCATGAAATTATAAATTATGTTTACACTACAATACATTTTTTTAAAACATAGATACACTCAGCGCGTCCGACTGACAGCGTTGTTAGAGCGCTGGTCTCTAAAGGCAAAGGTGCCCTGTTAGAATCACAGTATCGACACGCTCCAGTCTATGCAGCAGTAAATGGGTACCTGACTCTGCTCTTGAGTTAGGAAGGAAAAGGCAGCAATGAAAGAAACGAGTCATCATCACACGTCTCGATACTGGACCTAGAATAGTGAAATCGCTATCACTTTCCTCCCCTACGACAATATCTGCTATAAGACTGGCTTTACCATTTTATTTGAAATGCTTTATTCAAAAGATGTATGTGCACTTTCAAATAATTAGTTTTATTTTTATTTTTTTTTCTAAACAAAACAAAAAATAAAACATCCCACAGCCTTATGTACTAAAATACATCCTTTTATTTAAAGGTTGCTCTCTTCACAGATGCGCTGTCAGTAATTGCAACGCTGAAGAATCAGAAAAATACCGACCTGGATGACCTGAGAGTAACACTTCACAAACTATGTCAGCAATTCAAAAGTGTTGTGATACAGTAGATCTTTCATGTGTGTTTCCAGTTTCCTTCTCCGCGTGATTTGTCTGTCTCCCTCTGCCGTTTTTACTCTAGGGATTTCAGAATCAATCATTTCTTTTAACTATCTCGGTAAATTTATTGGAAAATTTATTTCCGACATTTTTCCATATATACGGTATGTCTCATTTAACCCCCCCCCTTTTTTTTATAAAATGGAATCTTGTGAAAAGATCTTCTTCTTCTTTGATCCATAACCGCCAACCGCCAAAGCAATCAGCGGCCATCACGCCTGGTGGCGTCTTGTAGGGCAGCAACACATTGATTCCACTTTGCTCGGTCGACGGCCATCCTCCGTACAGTGCCCCAACTCTGGTTCATTCTTTGCATCTCGGCTTCCACAGTTCTCCGCCAAGTTGTTTTTGATCTGCCTCTCTTTTGTTTTCCCTCGTGGGTCCATAGCATAGCTGTTCTTGTGATGGTATCAGGTGAAAAGATAGTTGATATGAATTATAATCTTCATTTATTCGTCGCGATTATGGCAAAGGACTCATTTCGACCATTTAGTAGACTTCTGATCTTTTTCTGTTTCTAGAATGTGTGGCTCTGAAACACGGAAAACAATAAATTCAACAATTAAGAAGTTACAGACTTTCATATTTGAATGAATGAATAGGAGGAATTTAAATAGTGCGACAAGATCACCGATGTGGAACTAATGACAAGAACCAGGTAAGTGCCAGTGGAATAACAGGTAGGAAGAAGACTTTGGCAATGGATAGGATATACTCTGAGATAACCTGCTGATAGCAAAACTAGGCAGTCCTTGTTCTGGAATCTCATGGAGAAGAGAAGTGGAGACAGAAATGAAAATGTTGAGGAAGATATTGAAAGACCTGATCTGATGGCATATATACAGGACATTGGCATGCAGTTGCACAAACATAAGCTCCTTGGTTGAGTTGGAGGGCAATGGATGCTGATAATGATGATGATGGTTCTTTTTCTAAAGTCTGAAATAATTTTATAAGGAGAATGTTCTTTCAAACGTCTACAAAAACTTTTTTTTGCAAAAACTCGAATTGAATTTCACGGTTCTAGAAGTACAGGTCAGGGGGGAAGAAAATTGCTTGTCACTGTTCCTACCTCATTCACAACCGTGCGAACACCCGATGCAAAAACTCGTTGACTACAGCTGGAGGTATTCAGAGAACACTTCTTGGCGAAGGTCGAGTTGTGAAGGTTATCATCTTTGTGGCAATAAAGGTCAGAGGTCTCGGTGAGATTGTCCATCAAGCAACACCAGTTTGGCACATAGTTGGCAAAAGACATCTGGCCGGAGCATATGTTTAATTCAAATATTGAAGATTGAGATATGCCATCTAAAGGTGATTGTGAACAAAACATTTACCAACAGCCGATGATAGGATAGTATGTATGAAGGTCAAGAATTAGCAATAAGAAAAACAGAAAAGCATTAATGATTGAGAGTTTGTTCAGGTCTGAGTGATGCAATTTGGCACAATTAGCAATACTGACCATTATTTTTACTTACTTAGTCGTCCGTCTTCTACCCTAGGGTGTAGAGGTTTTCCAGAGAGAGAGAGTACCAAACTAATATATCGGCTGTCTTTCTCTTGGCCTGGTTTCAATATAGTTCACAGTCCTTCAGAGATAGTCTGATGTTGTCCTCCCAGCGAACTCTGGATCATTCTGGAGGTCTAGATCCTTGGCTCTGTGTTTCACTTATTTGTGGTGGTAGCCAATTTTCTCCCATTCTGCAGACATTGTCAAAGAAATCGTAAATGGGACTGTTCTACTTGGGTCTGCAGGGGCTTGGTTTTAAGGCCATGATGTATCGCCTGGTTGCGGAACATGTCTCTTCTTGTTACTTCAACCACTTTCTTCAGAGACCTCATTTCTGAGGTTTGGATCTGTCTTTTGTAGGTTGTAGTCATTGCTCAGGACTGGCATCCATAAGTCAAGACTGGAACATCGGTGGAGCGGTGTCACATAGGTTTTATGATCATTAAATTGCCTATATCTTCTTATTTTTCTTTCACCCGTATCCTCTATTTTTATTATCGCTCTTTACCTTTTTCCTGTGTTTTTCGCATTCGTTCGTTTGCGACTATATACATTACTATTTTCCCATTCTAACGTTTACCTGTTTCCTTTCTCAAAAACTGAGAACGCAGTTATGACGTAACGTGTCAGTCTCTGCAGAGACGGGAGAGCGTTAAAATGCATTTCTAATTGCATTAGATGTCAGGACACGAAACTGTGACTTTCGCTTATCTCAGACATACGAGCAGACTATGTCTGCACTTTCAGCTGACAGGCGCAGCTTCTTCGGCTGAGCGCTCAGGAAAAGCACGATAACTGACACCTCTACGGTGCAGTTCGAGACATTTGTCTGGAAATTTCACCTGACACGACACTCATTGTGGGCCATGGTCAGCGTGAGGTGCGAAAACTGCCCCTGCATTGCAGACAAGTTGTCTACATTTGCATCTGACACTTAGCGCTACGGCCGTTTCTTAAACGGAGGTGTCAGAGACGCAGAGTGTCAGTTTTCGACAGCCTCTTGGTGTTAAACGTAAAGTGTTATAGACGAAAAGGGGGATTATTTCGGTTTGGCGAAATAAAAGTTTACCTCTTTGTCTGGTAATAGATATAACCAGAGTTTGAAACTAGATTTTCATTCTCGCTCCTAAATTCGCAGTAGACAGGACGTTTCGTGCTAAGAGAATAAGCTGTATAGCGAAGTCTGAGTTTGTTCTTGGCAAAAATTTTGCCGAACTTCTAGACTACCAATAAATATAAGCATATAATTCCAAAGTTGTGCGATCGCCTGTAAATTCTGTGTGGAGGTAAAATATTATACATATTATCTAGTATTTCGTGAAGTGTTTAAAGTGTTAAATCGCTTATTTTATTTCACTAGTTAGATTTGGTGCAGAGCGCTTAATACATAAGTCTGTATTTATTTCTAGTGACGTGTTTCAGTGGAAAGCAGAATAAATTATAATTTCTAGCTTAAACAACAATGTAGCTATAATGAATTTAATTTTACTGCTAAATAATCAGACGAGAACATATTTTTCTAAACTAACTTATAAATGCTAGAAGCCTCATGAGTGTTGACGGAATACGCACGTATCCCTAATTCATGAGGATTGATGATTTTTTAAAAATATAACTTATTCCACGGGAAGGGTTAAACTATAAGACAAGCTATACGCGTGCAGTTTAAAAAATGTAAGTTATATTGAGTACATAATATGTTAAATATTTCATATGTATTTTTCTTTATTCAGTGAATACTGTGGTACCCAAACTTTGCCAGCGTTCTAGTACGTGAACATTATCTGTGAAGAACGTAAGCACTTTCATTACATGAACTGTAACAGTTAAATGAAGTAAAAGGCCTATCGCGCCAGAATTAATTCTTCCAGAATAACACTTAAGTACAGATCAGCCGCTGTGGCAAGCAAAATATCAGTAACATCCGACAGAGTTTTGACTAGTAGTGTGGTGACCAAATATAGTCATATACTGAGATAAGGCACCCGACCTGACATTCCTCATTTCTAGAAACCTACGCTAGTGACACTGTGCTCCGCTAACTTTCGTGCCTGGACAAATTTTATGTGACTTAAACAGACATCCGAAAATAAGAACACCCAAGGAATCGTTCGCTGAGACAGAGAATTCAGTACGTCTTGTTGGAACTGGGGATTTCTTGGTCTAGACTGCATTTACGTGTCTGTGTGAAGGTCCTAGAAAAAAATTATGTTCCCAGAGGCAGCGATCAAAGCTGTAAGTATAAATGTGCGCACGTGGCCACGGCTGAATGAATAGAGTGAACGCAGGTCTGAGTGTTATTGTTACCGTTGTATTTTGGCACCTATTTGCTGTCATAACTTTCTTCATGCAAGTTTTTTTTTTTTGGCTAACAATATTTTCCCTTAAACTAGATTATAGTATCAGGTCTGTTCATACCTTAAACGGGGGAAACGCTTGGACTCAATCATATGTATCTGGGACTCTTTGTGCTATCATCTTTCTCCTAACGGGACTGTGGGCTATCCATCGAGGGAAGATCATAACTGTGGGTCTACCAGTTCTTGTAGCATTCCTTGATTTGTTTATGACTTTGTGTATATGCCTTTTTGATGTAATTTTACATGTTGTGACGTAAGTTTACAAATGATAAATAAACTTAACAATAAATTAATCAGCATGTTGGTCAGCTCGTTCTAAATATCTATATAATCATTTGTTATAGTTTCCCACGTCTGTGTGTCTACCTGTCGTCACTTGAATGTGCGTGCACGTGAGTGGATATATATATATATATATATATATATATATATATATATATATATATATATATATATATATTTAATGTATATGTGTTAGACTGTCTGACTACTTTAGATCTGTCGTAGAAGATAGGTGAGAGAGAGAGAGAAGATTTCCCGCTCTCAGAGACAGCCTCTATCACTATTCTACTACCTCACTCGTAGAAATCTATTTTGTATTTCTATCTCACACTGTGACTATCACTCATTCCAACCTATTCAGAAGGGACCAACCCAAGTCTTAATTCTCCTATGAAAAATCTACGACAAATGTGGGCTCGTTTCCGGTTTTTGAACTTAGAATAGGAAGACGAGACGACAAATATTAGCTCGTCTGAGATTTTTCTTTATTCTGATATAGAGTAAGAGTGTGATGTCTTGTGAGTTTTGTATTTTTTTTAAATAACTATCCCCTAGACATAACGATCTGTTTTATAGGCGTGCTGACCACACGGCTTATAATTGTTTTTCCACAGCATTATTGAGCATTATACACTTGGTTTACAGGTTGATTTTGTCGGAATATATGTTAATTACTGATTTTGTAATACTAAACGCTGGTAAAGTTTTGTGAGTGTATAACATTCACAGGGTTCTGAAGAAGTAGAGGTTTGAGCAAAGCTAAGGAGTGCGTTCAGACAATTACGTCCTGTAAATTGCCTCCCTTACCCTAACTGTCTTCAGGGGTGTACTTCGTAGTGGATAAAAAAAAAAATTAAGGGATTATTTTTTTCTCCTTAAAATTTTTTGCAATAATTATTTGGTTTCCACTGTAGCAACTTATTTTTCAGTGAGTAATCTTAACTACCATTTATTTGGCGTAGTCGTCTCCATTAGGTGCTTTATTGCCGATTAATAGCAGCGATAGTTAGACACTACATTTTTGGAGGAGGTATCCCAGGTTATAAGTATATCATCTTTTGTTTGGTATTTTCTCGCAAGTGGTAGGAACCAGTGTATCCTTATTCTGTCTTCTTTCTCGACTAAGGCAGCCACTGATTTATTATGGCAGAGAGGGCGAAGCTTAGACAACTCCTCAGGGACGAGGCAAGAGAAGAAGGTTTGGAAGGAGAAGAAGCAAAAGCTTTTGTCAGAGACGAACTGGAAAGATATGACGCGGAGAGGAAAGCAGCTGAAGCTAAAGAGGAAAAAAAAGCAGCCGAAGCTAGAGAGCAGAAGAAGATGGATCAGGAAATGGAAACTCGCAGGATGCAGCATGAGAAGGAGAGGGAGGAGAGACAGCAGGAGAAGGAGAGGGAAGAGAGACAGCATGAGTTATCTCTTAAAACCCTAGAGTTCCAAAGTCGTGGTGCTGCCTCTACCTCCAGCAATGGAGAGTCTTCTCCTCATTCTTCCTTAAGTGATCCTTCTAACACACAATCTACTCATCTCACCGCTATGTCTTTCGCTCTAGAATCTTTCCCTTGTCCAAATGAGAAGATTGACACTTACCTAGAAAAATTTGAGAAAATTGCAACTCTGTACGGTTTAGAGAGGTCGCGTTGGTGTATGAAACTTTCCCAGGCCCTTAAAGGTTCTGCTTATGATGTTTATTCTAAACTGGAAAGTGGCCAACAAGACAATTATGACTTGTTGAAGAAAGCTTTGCTTGAGCGCTTTGAAATGAATGCGCGTAAGGTTTTGCAACTGTTTCGCAACAGCAGGAAAGAGAGCTCGGAAACTTTCCAGCAGCTCTCTTCCCGTCTAAAGGGATACTTGACAAAGTGCCTTGAGCTTTCGCAGCTCCCCTCTACCTATGAAGGTCTTGAGGAATTTGTTCTAACCGAACAAATAAAGAACACTTTGTCTGCTGATACCCGGAGATTTCTAGCTGAGCAGGGTGCAGAAAAGCTTGAAGACATCTTAGAAAAGTCTGAGCGATATCACAATGCGCTGGCTAAACTGCCGGCCACAAAACGTAAACCGACAGAAAAGCATTTTCGAAAAAATAATCTAGACCAATCTTCTCATATTCCTCATGTTTCTAACCAAAATAACCACAGTTTAATGATCAGAGTGAGCACACCGAGCCTAAACGCAACGGATGCTTGCTAACAGTCTCGCAAGGCGGAATTATTGATAGTGATTCCCAACCTGTTGGGGATACACCCTCAACGCGAGGTACTGTTATTATGAACGGTTCTCAAACATCTTGTTTATTTGACACGGGGCTTTCGTATGATTGCATTGTTGCCAGAAACCTGGTTAAACCCGGTCAAGAGACAGGAGAGACCGTCCAACTTTGTGGAGTTCGTAAGAGTGATGCACCTACAGCGCTTCCCATCGCACTGGTGGAGATCCACTCTGATTTTGTCAGAGGAGGGATCAAAGCGGCTGTTATGGATGATCCCATCTACCCAGTCATACTTGGCGGAAGATACGTGTGTATTGGGAAACCGGAAGAGCCGATTGTTGCAGCAGTAACTACAAGAGGGCAAACCAAGAAGGAACGGGAGCCTGCGCGTAATTTGTTACCCATGGAACTTAAAGAAGCGCAACAAAAGGACCCTACTTTGGCACCCTGCTTTAGGAAACTGCCCATGGCTAAGGAACCCAGACAGCAGGGGGACATTTTTTCTAAGGATGGCGTACTTTATCGCAGAACGAGCAAGCCTGACCAAGGTTACAACCAGCTCCTAGTACCGAAACAGTACAGAAGCCAAATCCTAGAAATGGGGCACTCTCTTCCTTTCAGCGGACATATGGGACAGAACGCCACAAACCAACGGATAACCACTCATTATTGGTGGCCATGAGTAAATACTGTTCTTATCAGGTATGTCAAATCCTGTGCAAAGTGCCAACGTGTGCCATCCAAGCAACGGGCACCCCCAGTCTCTTTGGGTGAAATGCCAATAGTGGGAACACCATTCGAACGGGTTGTGATCGACATTTTAGGGCCTTTCGAAAGGACTAAAAGAAGGAACAGGTTTATCCTGACCTTAGTCGATACATGCACTTTATGGGCAGAAGCTATCCCGCTAACATGCGCAGAGGCCAAGCATGTCGCAGAAGCCCTCGTGCAGATTTTCACTCGGTTGGGATTCCCTCAGCAAGTGCTGAAGGATAACGGATCTCCATACCGAAACCTGTTGATGGATGAGATCGTCAAGATCTTGAGGGACCAGCACATCTACACTAAGCCTTATTCTCTGGCCAGAAATGGGCTAGTAGAACGTGTTAACGGAAACCTCAACATGATGTTAAGTAGACTGGCACAAGTGAAACCTGAAGATTGGGATTGTTGCATTCCGGCAGCTTTATTTGGCTACAGAGAATCTCCATATACTTCCACAGGATTTCCGCCAGCTACGCTTTTATTCGGCAGACCCATTAAGGGCCCGCTTGAAGCCTTACTTTGGTCACTGACATACCAGAAGGCTGATGAGACAGTTGTCTCAGCAAGTAAATACGTATCGGATTTAAAATAAAGGTTGAAACTAGGATGGGACCTAGCAACGACTAACTTTAAGCGAGCACGCACAAAGCACGCTAACCGATACAGGAAAGTTGCGAAAGAGAGAGAACTGGAAGCAGGAGAGAAAGTTTTGGTGTTACTCCCTACCGGAAACAATAAACTGAGGATCGGATGGCAAGGGCCGTTTACCGTCCTGAAAAGGATTTCTAAGGCTAATTACCAGATCTCTATTCAAGGAAAGGAAAAGGTTTTCTACTTAAATCTGCTAAAGAAATTCGTGGAAAGACCAGTGCCGACCTCCGACCATCTCCTGGTGATCGCCAAAACTGACGAAGATGACGATAGTGGCAGGGAAACTCCAATGCAATCACAGGAAATCTGTGAAAAATGTCAAAAGCGGCGACGCTCTTTCAAGCGCGCATGGGAGACATTCCAGAGAAAGGAAACTTTGGGAGTAGACTTGAGTAGGAATTGGACAGAGATGGAGGGGGAGATGAGATGGAGGAAGACAGACACCCTGAAGCTACGGATATAGGAAATTTTATTCCACAACGTAGACATGGAGTGCTTCCATATCTTAAAGGGGGGACGTTTTGTCACATAGGTTTTATGATCATTAAATTGCCTATATCTTCTTCTTTTTCTTTCACCCGTATCCTCTATTTTTCTTATCGCTTTTTACCTTTTTCCTTTATTTTTTCGCATTCGTTCGTTTGCGACTATATACATTACTATTTTCCCATTCTAACGTTTACCTGTTTCCTTTCTCAAAACTGAGAACGCAGTTATGACGTAACATGTCAGTCTCTGCAAGAACGGGAGAGCGTTAAAATGCATTTCTAATTGCTTTAGATGTAAGGACACGAAACTGTGACTTTCGCTTATCTCAGACATACGAGCAGACTATGTCTGCACTTTCAGCTGACAGGCGCAGCTTCTTCGGCTGAGCGCTCAGGAAAAGCGCGATAACTGACACCTCTACGGTGCAGTTCGAGACATTTGTCTGGAAATTTCACCTGACACGACACTCATTGTGGGCCATGGTCAGTGTGAGGTGCGAAAACTGCCCCTGCATTGCAGACAAGTTGTCTACATTTGCATCTGACACTTAGCGCTACGGCCGTTTCTTAGACGGAGGTGTCAGAGACGCAGAGTGTCAGTTTTCGACAGCCTCTTGGTGTTAAACGTAAAGTGTTATAGACGAAAAGGGGGATTATTTCGGTTTGGCGAAATAAAAGTTTACCTCTTTGTCTGGTAATAGATATAACCAGAGTTTGAAACTAGTAGTATACCTTGATAGGGTAAAAAACTCAAATTTTCCTTTCAGAATCAAACAACCATGGGTATAGTGTTAGTATGGACTTAAAATGTTTGTCCACATAATGACCTCATTAATTATGCAAATTAGCTATCTAATATGGCCGCCGTAGTGAATAAATTATACCCTTTTTTTAAAACATCATAACTATCTTATTTGTACAAGGATCTGACTGAAACTTGGCAAATGGAATCATTATATATAGCGTGACGTTATGAACTAAAATGGCAGAGATTGACAGAAAGGGTCCTTTTTAATGAATTTTCAAAATTTATATTTCTGGAATGTTTGATATTTGTGCCTCATTATATATGCATGATGGTCATAAAACTAAAGCTTTGAATTCAATTGTATCCATTTTAGGTCATAATCTGTAAGATTATATGATAACCAACTGTGTTAATTTTCATGTCAATTGAATGTACAGATCCAGAGATATCTTGTTTCAAAGATCACCAATTATGCTAAAAAGACAATTCCGAGAAAACAAAGAAAAACAGAAAAAGAACTCACAAAATGAAGTTTAATGAGCTCCTGTTGAATAAAGGTCTCCTTCTACTGCAGCTGCAGTGTCAATGAATCCCATTTTCAGTGCTCTCAGGGTCTTTCCATTGCAATGTCCTTACTTGCTGAATAGATCCTGTGCAGCGTTCTCCTGTATGCTTTCTTTGCCATGGGTTGACTTGTGTTCATGTATATCGAAAAATTCTGCAATGCACTGTGGCCTTTCCCAATAAAACGCACAAATGCCACCATTCGCACATTTACTTCTTTGTTTGTGAGTAGCTGAAGATGAAACATCAGAAGTATTGAAATTGGCAGTCCATTCGCCACAGTTTGTGCGCTTGATACTGATTTCATGACAAAAGCCATTCCGAGTCTCTTCGACGATCTCACAGGTCAGTGAGTACTGATAACATTTGTCACATCTAAAGTTAGCGCATAAAAACCCAAACAGTAGTTTTACATCCATAAGGATAAACCCATTTCCTTTGTTGTCATTTTTAGCTTGTCCTTCACTTTCTTGGACCTTTATGACCTTTATTTTCTTTGCTGAGGAGCACAGAGGTTTTATAGCGTCACTATCGACAATAGGTGTCTCATTTTCAGGCAACGGTTTGTTGGTGTACACGCCTCCCAGTCTTTGTCTTATTTCTCATTGTGAACAAAAGAAGCTCTGCTAACTACTATTATACAGAATCAGTACAAAACTAGCAATAAATAGAGTTGATGTTGGTGAAAATGCACTATGCATGTAACAAATGTTGAAATTTACGATCAAAGTTTTCTAGACACACACGTTTGAAAAATTCACAAGAAATCATTGAGTGATTCCCCGTGGAAAAGTTATAAATATCTTTTTCCTGTTGCCTATGTATAATTATAATTTCGCAGTTTTACAATTACGCACCTTTATGTTGGGTCATTATTCACATGGTAACCAACTATAAACATTGGTTGCTATGCAAATCACTTAAGGGGGTGTGTGTAGAAAAACATTGATTCCTATCAAACCAGAGTATCTCTAAGCTTCTATGAATTATTTTTAGCACAATAACATGTTGACGATGATTTAAAGCATGAAAATGAAAATTGTTGGATTTTTATTTTTTTAAACCGTTTCTGGGTATACCTCTACCTTAAACAGACATCCGAAAAATAAGAACACCCAAGGAATCGGCCCCTGAGACAGAGAATTCAGTACGTCTTGTTGGAACTGGGGATTTCTTGGTCTAGACTGCATTTACGGGTCTGTGTGAAGGTCCTAGAAAAAAATTATGTTCCCAGAGGCAGCGATCAAAGCTGTAAGTATAAATGTGCGCACGTGGCCACGGCTGAATGAATAGAGTGAACGCAGGTCTGAGTGTTGTTGTTACCGTTGTATTTTGGCACCTATTTGCTGTCATAACTTTCTTCATGCAAGTTTTTTTTTTTTTTGCTAACAATATTTTCCCTTAAACTAGATTATAGTATCAGGTCTGTTCATACCTTAAACGGGGGAAACGCTTAGACTCAATCATATGTATCTGGGACTCTTTGTGCTATCATCTTTCTCCTAACGGGACTGTGGGCTATCCATCGAGGGAAGATCATAACTGTGGGTCTACCAGTTCTTGTAGCAATCCTTAATTTGTTTATGACTTTGTGTATATGCCTTTTTGATGTAATTTTACATGTTGTGACGTAAGTTTACAAATGATAAATAAACTTAACAATAAATTAATCAGCATGTTGGTCAGCTCGTTCTAAATATATATATAATCATTTGTTATAGTTTCCCACGTCTGTGTGTCTACCTGTCATCACTTGAATGTGCGTGCACGTGAGTGGATATATATATATATATATATATATATATATATATATATATATATATATATATATATATATATATATATATATATATATATATATATATATATATATATTTTTAATGTATATGTGTTAGACTGTCTGACTACTTTAGATCTGTCGTAGAAGATAGGCGAGAGAGAGAGAGAGAAGATTTCCCGCTCTCAGAGACAGCCTCTATCACTATTCTACCACCTCTCTCGTGGAAATCTATTTTGTATTTCTATCTCACACTGTGACTATCACTCATTCCAACCTATTCAGAAGGGACCAACCCAAGTCTTAATTCTCCTATAAAAAATTTACGACAAGCGGTATACAGCCATCTTCGTCTTCTTGTCAATTTATCTTTTGCTGAGGTATCCTCATTTTGTGGCCTGAAAAGTCTTCCAGCTGCTGCTCTTTTGGTAGCCAGTTCATCGATGTCTCCCCTCCAGTCTATGACAACTCCAAGGTATTTCAAGTGGTTGACCTGCTCCAATATCTATTCTCCCAGCATAATCTGATGCCTTGTTTCATGATATCATCATGGTTTTTGTTTTAGAATTGCTGATGACCATCCCTCTCTTCTTCAGCTCTTCCTTCCAGGATTGTATGTTGGATTGAAGATGTACCTTTGATTTAGCCATCAAGGCAAGATTGTTGGCAAATGCCAGTTCTAAAATACAGGCCTGTCTCATCTTTCAGTACCCCGCTGAGTACTTTCTTGTCCTCTCCTTACAATGCTTTGATGACACTGTTCATGAGGAGTATGAAAAGATGAGGTGCCAGATCATCACCCTGTCTTATACTAGTGGTGGTCCTGAACTCTCTGACTCATGGTTTGCTTTCCTCACATAATTTCTACAAGTCTTGTAGAAGCTCTGTACAGCATAGATCAGAGGTTCTGAAATGTTCTTCCTTCCCAATCAGTCCCAAAGTGTTATCAGGGAACCTTGTCAAACGCCTTTTCCAGATCCAAGAAACAAAAATGCATCTCACCTTTATACTCAATGGCCTTTTCACTCAGCTGCCTGAATGTGAAGATAAGGTCTTGAGTGCATGCACTTCGGTTTCCATGGAAGCCACACTGGACCACATCCATTTGTGGCTCAGCCAGCCGTCTGAGTCTCGGCTTCAGGATTCTAGAGTATATTTTACTCAGCGTGGTAATCGCACACTATTGGTTAATAAAACATGTAAATGGTGTACGAGCTGTGAGTGGTAGCTTTGGAGAGACAAAGGATTTACTTTGATTATGAATTCAAATCTCACAGCGTTTGATAATGCTGAAATAAAAAACGTACAAGTAAGCCGTGGAGTGACGGATGAATCGTGCGAATACAATGTATTTACGTTGCTATCCTAGAGTGACTTGTTTACAGCAAGGAGTCGTATAAACAAAACTTAGTTTTTTTTTTTTTTTTTTTTTAAATGAATGAACAAATTAAGGACGAGCCTTTATTAGGGCTTCAAGAAATCTGATAGACAACAAGTAGTCATTTTCAGGGCTTGGTTATCAAAGCTATAGTTCAGGCACAGCGTTCTTTCTTTCTTCCTTTCTAATTTCTTTCTTTCCTTTTAAACAGGCGATTGCACTCTGATATAACAGATGTTTATTTGTCTATGGTTGAAGATGTCTGCTTTGCCGCAAAAAAAGAAAATAACGTCATGGAAAAAAGGGTTACAAGAAATTTCAAAGGGACGCTGCACCTTCTCAATATTTCCGTTTGTCGAAAAAAGCTGCCGCAGAAAATAAATATATAAAGGAGAAGTAGCACTGGAAACATTTACATATTTTTTAATGGCAACTGTGCTCTGAAATAACCGACGGTCTTAAATCTATGTTGAAAGAAACGGGCCTTACCATAAAAAGCCAAAAAAACTAAATCCGGAAAAAAAATATAAAGATGAAAAAAAAAAGAATTGTTTACCTCTAGCATAGTCCAGCCCATTGATATCCTAAGCAGATTCGCCAGAACTACAATAAGAATTTGAGCTAAGCCACTGCCGCCTAGATCTTGTAGAAGATCTTCGATATTCCTCATCCTTGAGTCACGTCCAGCTGAGTGCTTAGTTTAGCTGTTATTGTGTAGGAAATGAAGAACTTCTTGTATAACAATTACTTTATACGGCAAACAAAGACAAATGCAACAAAATAAAGAGAGCGATAAAGACCAATTAACATAAACGGGGGGAGGGAGGAATAGGGCTAGTGTGCTCGTTCGTAAGCAGACGATATTATGTCAGGTGTATTTCATGAAGAAAACAAAAACACGCACACAGTGTGAGTTAGCAATTTTTATTTACCCTATAAACCAAGGTTTCTCAACCCTAGGGGTTCCTCGAGAGATCGCTAGGGGTTCCTCGGGAGATCATCATTGAAAAAAAAATTAACAGGTTTTTTTCATTCTTGTATAAAGCTGTGTCTTCTGCTAAATTTTTACTCATACCCCTTTGGCCTATAGTTTTTAGTACCTTTACTATACAACGTTGTCAATAAATTTTCATGTTGTAAATAGCATTAATTAAAATTATTATTGGATTATTATATTTACAACTACTGTTCACGTGAGCTATAGATATAACAGTTATTATACAGGGGTTCCTTGAGACTTTAAAATTATTTCAAGGGTTCCTCCAGAGTAAAAAGGTTGAGAAAGGCTGCTATGGACAATTATTAATGAGGAAGGGTGATGCGTTAAAGAGGCAATTTGAATATTCTAAACAAAACTATTCACACTGTATATCCTAATTATAACATACCAAGAGTTGAGCAAAATATGTTTCTTCATCTAGCACAAAAAAACCAAACAAACAAACAAAACGAAAGAAATTAATAAAAACAAAAACAAAAAAGACATGTCAAGTTTACAAGATATGGTATCGGCCTGATATCATCATAACATCCGATGAGCATCCGATTGACAGAATGCTTGGAGCGCTGATCACTCGCGACAAAGATGCCAGGTTCGAATCATGGAACCGTCACGCTCCAGTCTACCCGGCTGTAAATGGGTACATGACTCTACTCGTTGACTTCGGGAAGGAAAAGGCAGCGAGGAAGGGAACTTCCCACTTGTCTAGACCTAGTATGGTGAAGTCTCTAACACTAAATTCCTCTACGGCAGTATCTGCTATCGGACTTTCTTTACTTTTATCATCATTGTCATCATCATTGTCCGTATTACTCCCTATGGAGCATGGCGCCACCACAGCAGTTGGTCCCCACACAGGAAGTGCGGAAACATGCTCTTGCAGGAGTGGTTTCTGTAGAAATGTGTGTTACATGATTAGGTTGCCGACCTCACCATGTACAACCTCATGTTAGTCGCCATATACGACATGCATGAGTGGGCAGTAATTCTACTCTGTATTTGTTTGATAAGAGACCCCCGGTAACTACACTGGGCAAGTCTGATGTACCGTCAACAATTTGTATCTGCTTCTTCTTTTTCTTTGTTCGCCTCCAGACTTCTACATTAATGACTCTAATAAAGGCAGTAGTCAGCTCAAGGTTCCTGACATCTCCAAATAGTTTTTCATTGATAGAAGTGGGTTGTTGTCATATGCCACTCCGTTCACTGCTGTAAGTCTGGCAGGACTGGTGCAGATGTTCAGCTGTCATGAGGCTGGAGTCACAGGAGCAGAGATCTGTTGGGCCAATCCTGTACTTGTGATATAGATGGTACCTTGACGTATTGATGACCTGGTCTCGCCTAGATAGCTGATGATTGACATCATCTATTATGTGACTTGGATGTTCTCTGTCCCATTTAGACTTGAATATGGCTTTTATAGGTGTTTTAGCCATGTCATAAGTTGTCTCTATATCGTTTTGTTGCAGGGCTCCCCCTTCTTTAGCAAGTTTATCTGAACTATTGTTTTTAATTAACAGCAAGGAAAGATCATAATGTATGATAAAAATAGTAATGTCATTTTTAATTACTGGTAATTAATTAAGTATACTAATCAGCATCATATCGTCGTCATCAATATCGACGTCATCATATCGTCGTCATCAATATCGACGTCATCATATCGTCGTCATCAATATCGACGTCATCATATCGTCGTTATCATTTCCTTATTTGCACCTAGTGGAGCATAGAGCCACCACTGTAGTTGGTCTCCTTGCAGAAAGCCTGCACTAGAGCATTTATCTGTTCTTGAAGCGGTGGTTTCTGTAGCAATTTATTTAACATGGTGAGTTTGCCAGCCCGATGCACTACATCATATTTGTCGCCTTTTACAACATGCGTCATAGAGCAGTAGTTCTATTTTTTTTTTTTTTTTGCTCTTCTCTGAGACCCTCGGAAACTACACGGGGTAATAGTAATAATAATACCAACCCCAATATTTAATTACAAAAATAGTTATGATGATAAAGACCTGAGGATAATACAGAACATTTACTGGAAACAAACAGCAATTATAGGAATTAACAGTCAAAAAGGAACTTTTCAGCAGGTAAAAAGGGGTGTTAGACAGGGATGTGCGCTGTAACCGGATCTGTTCAATTTGTTCAGTGAAAGTATAATGATTCACAGAGGACGTGTCAGGAATATCAGCTAGGGGACATAATATAAACACTTGAGATTCGCTAATTCTTCTTCTTCTTCCGTCCTTAGCCACCGACCGTCAAAGCAGTCAGTGGCCATTACGCCTAGTGGCGTCTTAGGGCAACAGCAGATAGGTTTTCTTTGCCATTGTTTCCCATCACGCCTAGTGGCATCTTTAGGGCAACGGCAAATCAACCCATTTGCTGTTGTTTCCGTAATCGAAGTGACTGGCAAACGGGTGATCAGCCCGTTGTAATGATTCGCTAATGATACTATCTTAATAGGAAATAAATGACAAGGAGTTGAAGGAAATTGTTGATACAATAGTGGCAGAAAGTGAAAATAAAGACTTTAGCCTTCATAGTAAAAACACAGAAGTAATGATCATCTCAGAGAAAATGACTACCCTAGAATGCACTGTCAAAGTAAATGAAACTGTTTTGAAACAGGTCAACAGATGCTAATAGCTAGACACGTTAATAGCATGGATGGAAAATGCATCTCAGAAGTTAAGAGTAGAATATACATGTACCTGTGTCGTAAGTTGAATAAGAAATTCTATTACTTTTCTAACCTTTAGGACCGTCTCTCTCTCTCTCTCTCTCTCTCTCTCTCTCTCTCTCTCTCTCTCTCTCTCTCTCTCTCTCTCTCTCGTATATTTGATTTTATCATCTCCCCTTTACTTCTTAGGAGCCGCGGTAGCACAGTGGTTAGTGCACTGGCTTCATAGCTCGGTTGTCCATGATTCGATCCCCAGTTGAGGTGGGATATTTTTGATCGCAAACGGCTCCGGGGTCGACCCGGCCTCATGAATACATAGCCACCGTGTACCAATAAATTCACCACAACATTGCCATTTTTTGAGTGGCCAGTGTCTTTGCTTTTTATCAAGCGCATACACCTTTCCCGAAAGGCGACGTCAAGTCTTTTTTTTTCTTCTTAACCAGCGGCACTTGGGCTTTCAGCCCTTCGGCCCAATGACATGTCATTGCGAGGCTGGGGAACCTGAGGACTTTCCTTCCAACCCGGTCAGGAGCTTCGCTCCTTCCCATCCACAGAGGGTTTATCATAGGAGCCGTTCAGGTTATTGTTGCGTACTTTTACATAGATGGCAGTTTTAAGTCCTGCCTTTGTTAAAAGATTACGCACCATTCTTATGATAGGAATATTATTTGTGCGTATGATTTATCACGCACGGGTGTGCACTATGTAGTGTATGAGACTCATAGCGCACGGGTTTCTAAGATCGGGAGATGACGTCAGAGAGTGATGTTGAAGGGTCGAGCCGGACTGATGGTCCGTATTTATATTAGTGTGTCCCTTATCAGTGGGAATTATTTCGATAATGGAGGACTGGCCTTCTTATCAGAAGCCCATGTCAATGTGGTATACGTAAGTCTCGCACCCAGATATTAATAAGATATATTATATATGAATTTTAGTGATGTCTCCACTCTTGCTGGCATCTAGCTGGAATCCACACGTCAGGATTTCATGAATGCATCAGCTGAGCTGTTAGCTTCACTTATGAAACGTAGTGATAATTCTACGAGCGAAAGTATAATACAGATGGATCTTAAAAAAATGTATTATGAAGTGCCGACATCTTGGTCTTGGCACGTATGGAGAGGTTAGCCAAAGATAGTATCTAACCTGTATTTATCTTGATGAAGAAAAGTTTGAATCTGATGATTAATCAACTGTCTGAGCATTTTATTGAAAGAGTCAATTGAGTAGGACAGTATTTATGGATGCATGTTCGAGTATTATTAATGATGTATATGATGACCGATGTCCTTGGAGAAGGTCAACGGCCGATGCCTTTGAAACTACTGTATCATAAAGACAGATTAATTGTATGAACTCTAGTTTAGCAAGGAAGTATATTGATAATGGAACTGACTGGAAAGACGTATATTGCCATTAGGAAAATTATGCCATATTAGCATCATCCTATTTTATTATTGATCGTCCATGTATCAAACGTCTAGTCTGCTATTGAATACCATGTTCGTAACTGTGAATCGTGTATGTGAATAAATTCGTTGAACTTTATGACCCGCCTTGGCAGTATACTTCAGTTAAACAAGTTCGGAATTGACATACTTGAAGTTTGATTTTGAATTCGCGTTAATAGCACGAACTGGCAATTTCACCCACCATCGTCAACACCTTCAAACGTACTAACAACATAAGAAATACGACTCCAACAATATGGCGGCACAGTGTGTCTTGAATTACGCTGGATTCAATCAGGGAACGACCTCCTGTAGTTCTACAGTATACTGCGATACGTGGATTTGCAGACTTTATACGTACTCCGGATAACGGCTGTCTCAAGGTCAAGGACTACGTTGGACCTCATCTTTCAGTCCTCAGTGTCGTATAGGAGCATTGTTTACTCAAGAAGAAGTATTGCGATTTCTCATACGTACACCTACGGAGACGAGGCATTTTATTTTTTCTTGCGCGAGATAAGTATAAACGTAGTATCGTTGTTACACTGTATTACGTTTAGCTGTGCCTCATCTTTGTATTATGTCCACCTATTATTCATGTGAGTTGCTTGTTCTATGTTTTATGTTTATCGTGGGAGGTTGGGCAGGTGAATTATGAAGGGTACATCCCAGGTTCATCTCAGGGCCTTCATAATTGTTCTATAGGTTTATTTGCAGACTTCCCGCAGTGGAATGTTCCGACACCTGTGTGTCGAAGGATTCTAGGTCCACTGTGTCTGGTGGTCTGTGACACCTGTCTGTTTAGTTTTATTGTCAAGTTTTCAGTGTAGTTTTCGTAATTATTTTTATTCGTACCTTGGTTTTATGATGTATTTTGTTTGTAACATGCGTCCATTCTCACCTAACTATCGTTGATTTTTTTTACAAACCTATGTTTATACACTGTGTAGTTCATTGTCTTGTTTATTGGTCTATTGCAGTTATCATTGCATTCTTTGCAAAATTATTTCTTATTTTTTCATTCTAACTTTTTTGATTTCTGCAAATGTTTTCAGTTGTCATTAACTATCTTGTCTTGTCACCATTGTCGTAATTGTCTATTGCTTTTGTCTTAACATTACATTATATAACTAAGTGTATTGATTAATAATATAATTGATAATTATATGAATTGCTTACCGTTCCTTGACAGGAACGAGTATCACTCATTATAGTGATAAGGAAAATTAATCTACATTAATTAATTTTCATTTAAGAAGGAAAGAGTATAGTGACTACTTATTAATCATAATGTATTCGCTTGGTTATTTTATTAAACAAGCTAAAGCCCTTCAGATGACTCCTGAAGAGGTAAAAGTATTCGCACTTTCAGAATATGAAAAGGCTCAGAAGTTGGAAACGCTAAGACTAGAAAATGTAAAATTTGAGGCAGAACAGAGAAAATTTGAGGCTGAAGAAAATGAGAAAAAAATGAAATTAGCCGCTGAATTAGAGGAAAAACGATTTCAGCGTGAAACAGAACAGAAAAGATTGGAAGCTGAAGAAAACGAAAAAAGACTTCGTTTGGAGGCTGCAGAAAACGAGAGAAAAGCTGCTGAAAAAGAAAGGCAACTCAAAATTGAAATGGAGTGTAAACAAAAGGAAATGGAAGAGAGGAGATTGATAGCTGAAGAAAATACAAGAAAATATCAGCTTCAGTTTCAACATGAAAAAAAAATTAAGGAGATGGAATTTGAACAATTTAAATTAGCTCATGAAGCTAATTCTCAGAAAACTCATGAAGTCCAATCTTCATCTAGACATGATAATTTTAATGAAGTTCACCTAAAATTACCCAAATTTAATCCACCATCCGACGACGTAATATTCTTTCTAGACAGATTTGAGGCCACTTGTAGGTCTTATAACGTGGATAAAACGCTATATTGTACATATTTATCCAGATTACTTACAGGGGATGCTATGGCGGTATATCATACAACTAGTGCTAATGAAAAAAACGATTATGATGCACTTAGAGACGCTCTTCTTAGGAAATATCAAATGACTGAGGATCAATACAGATTGCGTTTTAGAACTTTATTACCACAGTCAGGAAAGAACTTCAGTGACTTTCTTTCCCAAATACGGCTAACCTTGGAAAGATGGATCGAATTGTCCAGGGTAGAAAAGTCTTATGACGGTCTTTTCGATTTATTGCTGCGCGATAAAGTGTTATCGTTAGTAAATCCTACATTTCTGTCATTTTTGCATGAGCGTAAACCTTCTTCAATAAAAGAATTAGAAGAACATTGTAAAAATTTCTGCACCACTCACCCAAACATGGATATTAGTAATGCGCAGATCAAAAATGAGTTACCAGTTGCTTTCGCTATGCAACAGAAGAACGTTTCACGCCATCGTTCAATTAGTAATGACAGATACTTTAATAAGGGAAGTAATGACAATTTTAACAATGGTAATTTTTATAAGGGGAAACAATACCAGCAATCTGCTCCATTTAATGTTTCTTGGGGCCAATCTCATAGATCACGAGATTTTGGTAACCATAATTTCAGATATAATCAAGGAAACAATAATAAACAAAATTGGCGATCACAATCACAAAATCCTCAAAATAGACACGGTTCTTGGAATAGATCATTTGGCCAAAATCACAACAGTGAGGACAATAATTGGCGTACTCATCCAGATTCCAACTCAGGCAGAAATAGTAATTATAGCAATTTTAATGCCAATAGTCAGATTCGATCGCGACGAAGAGATAGATCTTCAAGCAATTCACGTCGACATGCTAATATGGCTTTAAGAGATACACAGACTAACAATGAACAAGATAAAGATGCTAATACGCATAATGCCATGTCTTGTTCTCTTGATTTTAATCAGGTAAAAGCTTGTTCTGAATGTACGACTCTTTTCCAGCCAAAGGCGATCACGACGCTGCGATGCGGACATATTTTGCCTAGTCTACCTGCAGTCTGCACGGCCACTTCTGCGTCAGTGCACCAGGGACAGGGTTGTCTTAAATTTAATAGAGGATATGTAAATTCCATTCCATACTCTATTTTATTTGATTCAGGTTGTAGCACAGTCGGTGTACGGACTTCGCTGATCGACCCATCGTGCGCTACAGACAATGTTGGGAAATGCGTCACCTTCGTAGGCACTGTGAAAACCTTTCCCACAGCTATAATTAATTTACATACACCATTTTTTTCAGGGAAAATTCATGCGTGCCTGCTTCAGAATCCGATTAGCGACGTGATAGTAGGTCAAATACACGGTATAAAAGAGTGTACCCCTCAGCAAATTTCTGAATGGGAAGAGCGACATATTCAGGCTGCAAATGCAGTAGTCACTAGAGCGCAAGCTACTGTTATGTCGCGTGATACACCCGCTGAACCTACAGTTAATGCCACTTTTGATGATGACTCTCCTATTTCACGGGAGATGTTTGCGACTTTGCAAAAGAATGATGATTCTTTAAAAAAAAAAATTTCAATTTGTGAACAAAAATAATACCAACACCAGAAATGCAAAATCTAGACATGACTTTGCTCTTAAAAATGGTATTTTGGTTAGGCTGATACGGGAAAAGGATTCATCCTTACGTTCACATATTCTAGTCCCGTCTTCTATGAGAGCTAGGATATTACAGCATGCACACGACTCGCAATGCGCAGGCCATATGGGTTTTTCGCGAACCAAATCTAGATTGCTATCTGCATTCTATTGGCCTGGCGTCCATAGAAATGTCACTCTCTATTGTCGTTCATGTTTGATATGTCAAGAGGTTAAAGTACGGGGTCCATTTCATGCGGCTCCTATTCAGGCTGCGGACATCCCTATTAGACCATTTGATAAAATGCTACCATCTGCCAGAGGACATACACACATACTTACTTGTATTGATATGTGTACGCGTTGGCCTGAGGCCATACCTCTGAAGAAAACTTCATCGGCTAGTGTAGCAGAGGCGTTGATGTTGATCTTTTCACGCATTGGTTTTCCGCGTAAGATCTTATCGGATCATGGTGTCCATTTTATTTCCGAATCCATGTCTCAGGTTATGAAGACGTTAGGAATAGATAGATCTCTCAGTTCGATCTATCATGCGATGTCCAATGGGTTAATTGAGCGTCTGAATAGGACACTCAAGCAGTTGTTGGGTAAGATAACTCAAGATCACCCTCAGGATTGGGACCGAGTCCTGCTAGCTGCTCTTTCTGCTTATCGCGAGGTACAAAATCAAGCCACTGGTTTTTCTCCATTCCAAATTGTTTTTGGCATGCAACCACGCGGACCAAGGTCGTTAATTCACGACTTACTGGTTGAAGAAAATATGGAAGAGGAAACTCAATCCTCTTATGAGTATGTTATCTCGTTGAGAAAGAGAATCATAGATGCTTGTAGATTAGCTACTGCATCATCAGAACAGGCCAAAGAAAAAGCTCGTCTATTTGCAAACAAGTATAGACGTCTTCGCCAGCTTCTTCCTGGTGACGATGCATTTGTTCTATTACCTTCTCATAACAATCGTCTTCTAATTACTTTGGAGAGGTCCTTTTAGGATCATCTCGAGAATATCCGATGTTGACTACATCGTGGATATTAATGGCAAACATAAAACCTTCCACATTAACATGTTGAAGGAGTATTACTCACGTCCTGATTATCTACAGTCAGTGTTCCAAGCAACTGACGATCCCATCCCTCCTATTCAACACTACTCTAATTTATCGGTTATTCAAGAAGAAGAATCTTCTTTTGATGATGTACAATTGCCTATACCAGTTGTACCGCTTCATTCCACTGAGAATTGGAATGACGTCACTATTTCTTCTACTCTCTATGCTGATCAACGCCAGCAAGTCTCTTCAATTCTGCACTCGTATGAGGATGGTCTCACTGACATCCCAAGTCATACGTCAGTTATCCAACATGATATTCTTTTGACTGACGATACACCTATTCGAGTCCGTCCATACCCTATCCCTTTAAACTTTCGTGATAAGGTTGATAAGGAATTGGATGAGATGCTTCGATTAAATATAATTGAACCATCTTCATCACCATACTCATCATCTATGGTGATCATTAGAAAGAAAGACAACAATATTCGTCTTTGCGTAGATTACAGAAAATTAAACAAAGTGACAAAATTCGATGCCGAACCTTTGCCCCTCTTGGAAGACTTATTGGTCAAATTAGCACATTCTACCTTCTTCTCTAAATTTGACCTTTCTAAGGGATACTGGCAAGTGCCACTCACACCTAAAGCAAAACCACTCACCGCTTTCTCGACACCGCGTGGTCTATTCCAATGGAATTTTATGCCATTTGGTTTAGTAAACGCACCTGCTACCTTTGTACGCATGATGCGTCGCGTGCTTTCTCATCGTCCCGATGTCATTACTTACATTGATGACATCTGTCTCTTTAGCGACTCATGGGATGAGCATATTCAGGGATTAAATTCTTTACTGTCTACATTACGTGATTATACTCTAACAGCGAAGCCATCGAAGGCATTTGTCGGTTTTCACGACATTTCCTTTCTGGGTCACCGTATTTGTCATGGCATGCTGTATACAGAGGACAGTAATGTCTCTAAAATTCTAAACATCACAGCACCTAAGACAAAAAAAACAAGTTAGATCTCTTTTGGGACTAATACAGTTCTATGTTAAGTTTATCCCTCATTTGTCTACTATAACTGCTCCTTTTTCTTCTTTGTTGAGAAAAGGGACAGCTAACGTAATTAAGTGGTCTAACGAGCATCAAATCGCGTTAGATGAAATTAAAAGATTTTTTTCACATGCTCCAGTTTTAAGGTTGCCTAACAAAAACCTTATTTTTATTCTTCGTAGTGACGCGTCATCATACGGGATCGCCGGTGTTTTGATGCAAGAATATTCTGGCACCTTGCACCCCGTGATGTACGTTTCGAGAAAATTGACGACCACCGAACATAAATATTCAGTTCTGGACAGAGAGCTCCTTGCATTAGTCTGGTCTATTACAAAACTAGAACGTTACCTATTAGGCTCTCATTTCATTGTTGAAAGCGACCAAAAGGCTCTCACAGCTCTGAATACGAAAGACGTTAAATCTTCAAAGTCAACAAGGTACGCTATAGCCTTACAACCTTACAGATTCGAAATTCGTTCAATACCTGGAGTTAAAAACGTGTTTGCGGACTGTTTGTCACGCTGTCCGAGCGAACCTGTCGAACCAGAACAACTTCCAGAAATGTAAACGTTTCTACAGAGAATCGTTCAATTGGAATATGATGATCATGGAACTATGTTCTTTACCTAAACTCTATACAGACTTCGTGTGGATCAAGATCATTCGTACGGACATTACTATCAAGATAGACTAATTGTTTGCATTGAAACATGATTTTTTAGATCTTGCAATTTTCTTTTTACGGGAACACTGTTGTCTGTTGTATACAGATATAGTCAATATTCATAATGAACATACTGGACTACGTAATGTGTTAAATAAATATTTTTTCATCGTGCATGGAAAATATATGAACAGATTCTCATATTTTATTAACGATTTTAATATAACAGGAACACTTAGTAAGACTGTTATCAATTAAATGAATGAGTAATTAGTGACTGTTTTTAATTAAGAAATTTATTGATTAGTTAGAATCAATTTAAGTTTTCAAGTAGTGGTTTAGTTCACATTCACTAATAGTTTATATGTGTCTCCTCATACTTATATCTACCACTCATGGTACATGATCTTAATATTTATAGATGATTAGTTCGCCTTAGTAATTTTAGAAACATTAAGTGTGTTGTTCTCTTAGCGTGTTGAATTATGCATTGTTTATTCACTTTGCGTGTTTTAATTTCATTTTTTCGGTTTATAATTCACTTGTCATTTGTTACACATCATCATTGTTTTTTCTTGTTTTTCATTTGAAATCATGTCTTAGTTTTGTTTTGTTTTCTTTTGGAAACTTAGTTGGATGTGTTACAATTCTTCTGGTTCTGATTTCCAACTTTCTTTGCATTTTTTTCATTGAATTTCACCACAACGTACCAAAGTAGGTCGATTGTGGATGTATGCTTTAATGCATGCTATGGTTTAGTTGTCTTGATTTCTATTTAATATTCATTTTCTTTTTATGGTATAATATTTTAACTATGAATTATTTTTCTAGATATCGTTGTAGTTTGACTCACCTCTCCGAATTACTTAGAAAAAAAAGATTAATATAATTAACTTTTTTTTAAGGGGGAGTGATAAGGATACTGTTACGTACTTTTACATAGATCGCAGTTTTAAGTCCTGCCTGTGTTAAAAGATTACGCACCATTCTTATGATAGGAATATTATTTGTGCGTATGATTTATCACGCACGGGTGTGCACTATGTAGTGTATGAGACTCATAGCGCACGTGTTTCTAAGATCGGGAAATGACGTCAGAGAGTGATGTTGAAGGGTCGAGCCGGACTGATGGTCCGTATTTATATTATTGTGTCCCTTATCAGTGGGAATTATTTCGATAATGGAGGACTGGCCTTCTTATCAGAAGCCCATGTCAATGTGGTATACGTAAGTCTTGCACCCAGATATTAATAAGATATATTATATATGAATTTTAGTGATGTCTTCACTCTTGCTGGCATCTAGCTGGAATCCACACGTCAGGATTTCATGAATGCATCAGCTGAGCTGTTAGCTTCACTTATGAAACGTAGTGATAATTCTACGAGCGAAAGTATGATAAAGATGGATCTTAAAAAAATGTATTATTGTCGTAGATTTTGGATAGGAGAATTAAGACTTGGGTGGGTCCCTTCTGAATAGCTTGAAATGAGTGAGAGTCCCAGTGTGAATTAGAAAAAAACAATAGAATTTCCACACAGGTGAGATGATAGACAGTGATATAGAGGCTGTCGCTGAAAGCGAAAAGAATTCTTCTCTCCCTCTCACCTATCCTCTACGACGACTTTTACAGAGTCCGACAATCTATTCCACATATATATTACATATATTTCTATCTACTCACGGGCACGCACATACACGTGACGACAGTTAAACACACAGACTTGGAACATCTATAACAATGCTTATACAGATAATTGGAATCGAGCTGACCAACGCACTGATTTTTTTTTTTGTTCAAGAGAGATATTTTAATTATCATATCAAAATTTCTCACAACACCTAAAAATACATAAAGAAAAAAAACATATACAAATAGTCATAGAATTCAAGGAAAATGCTACAAGGATGATAGCCCGTTAGAATCTTACTCTAGGTTTAGCCCACAGCCCCGTTAAGAGAACAGATGATGGCTCAAAGAGTTATAGATACATAGGGTTGAGTCTAAGGGGTTTCTTTCTTTCTCGTAAATGTATGAACAGAGTTGGATAATCTGATTTAGCCTAAGAAAAAAAAAACTCTAGCATTTGTAACAAATTCTGCAGATTTAAAAATTTAAGACAGCAAATGGGTGACAATAATACACCGGTAAAATAACACTCAGACCTGTGTACTCTCATTCATCCAGCCATGGCCTTTCTCTCACATATATACTCACAACTTTGCTCGTTGCCTCTGGGAGCATAATAATTCTAGGACCTTCGCACAGACCCGAAAAATGCAGTCAGCGACCAAGAAACCCCCAGTTCCAAAAGACGTACTGAACTCTCTGTCTCAGGGAACCGATTCCTTGGGTGTTCTAATTTTTCTCGAATGTCTGATTAAGTCACATAAAATTTGTCCAGGCACGAAAGTTAGCAGAGCACAATGTCATTAGCTTTGGATTCTAGGATTTAAGGAATGTCAGATCGGTGTCTTCTTTCAGGCAGGTACTATATTTGGTCACCACAATACTAGTCACAATCTCTGTCGGAATGATAATGTTATTCTTGTAATATTTTCGCCGCCAGGCAGCATGTACATTTAAATTTGTGGAGCAATATGAACTGGCTCAAAAGCCCAATATATATTTCTAGTCTTTAGAAACCGTTAGTGGGATTGCTGTTACTGTCTCTCTCTGATGGCATATGCACTGTCAGATCCAGTGTTACTTGAAACAAAAAAAAAACCCACGTGGTTAAAAATAGGAACTGTCTATGCTTCACACAAATATGTCTCTTTACTAAACGCTGGCAAGTTGGGTACCACAGTTTCACTATATAAAAGAAAGAACACATATCAAATAATTTACATATATGTACTCAGTATAACTTACATTTTAATAGCAAGCCTACAGCTTGACTTATCTTTAAAACTTCCCGTAAAATAAGTTATATAAAATCAATCATCAGGAATTTGGAATATTTGCGCATTCCGTCAATATTCACTGATGTCGCATCTAGCATTATAAGTTAGTTTTAGAAAAATATGATCTCGACTGATTATTCAGCAGTAAATTAACTTCATTATAGCTACATTATGGTTTAATGCTAGAAATATAATTTATTCTGCTTTCCACTGAAACGCGTCCCTAGAAAATAATACAGTCTATATAGATTAAGCACTCTGTTCAAAAGAACTAGTTTAAAATGAAATCGGCGATTTAACACTTAATCACTTCACAAATTCTAGAGAACTACTATATAATATTTACCTCAAACACAGCACTACAGGATATCGCACAATTAAGAATTACACGCTTATATTTATTGAAGTCTAGAAGTTCGACAAATTGTCGCAACAAACTAAGAAACTTCGCTTATACAGCTCTACTCTTCGCGAACCACCTGTCTACTGCGAATTATTGAGACAAGAATGAAAATAAAGTTTCAAACTATGTTTAATATCTATGAAACGGACAAAGAATCCCACTGTTTCGAAACCACGAAACAGCGCCCGTCTCTCCCCTTCTCTAACACCCTACGTCAGCTTCCCTCATGTCGTAACAGCCATCAGTACGATTACGCACCTGCGTTAACAAACTGACCGGGAAAAGCGCGTGTCAGTTGCAAATCTCAGACAACCGTCTGAAACTGCGACTATAAGGTGTAAATATTCGCTCCTACTTAAGCGTTCGGCCCGGAAAACCCGCGCGTGACAGGTGCAAATGTAGACAAAAAGTCTGCTCTATGTCCAGCGAAACGAATTTTTCGCACATTCACGTCTTACCTGCGCGACTGACATCTGATGCAATAAGGTTACTAGTCAGTATGAGAAAGAAAAACGATGATGGGAAAGAAATATATTTTTCGCAACGAGTGATGCGAAAAAATACAGGAAAAACAAGTACGGAAAGATAAGAAAATAAAAGGATGCGGGTGAGAGAATAGGAAGAAGATGTAGGCAATTTAATGATCAAAACCCACGTGACAATTATGAAGTGCCGACATCTTGATCTTGGCACGTATGGAGAGGTTAGCCAAAGATAGTATCTAACCTGTATTTATCTTGATGAAGAAATGTTTGAATCTGATGATTAATCAACTGTCTGAGCATTTTATTGAAAGAGTCAATTGAGTAGGACAGTATTTATGGATGCATGTTCGAGTATTATTAAAGATGTATATGATGACCGATGTCCTTGGAGAAGGTCAACGGCCGATGTCTTTGAAACTATCATAAAGACAGATTAATTGTATGAACTCTAGTTTAGCAAGGAAGTATATTGATAATGGAACTGACTGGAAAGACGTATATTGCCATTAGGAACTGTTGATGTTGTATATATCTGTTTCGATATTTAGTTTGTTTCCCACTAGAGTTACTTGCTCTTATGGGAACTCTTCTTCCGACTTCCTGTTTTCCAAGATGTCCGATTAAATATGTGTCCTGTATTCAGTGTGTTCGCCTTTGTGATTAAACTCCATAACGTGAGAATGTATGACAGCCAGCCACGTCTCATTTAATTTAACAATATTTACTACACACGACGGTAAAGATCAACATGGTGGCAGCGGTGTTTATTTCTACAGAATTCGAACTATTCTGCTGACACGTGTGCTGAATGTCATTAGACTTTAGGTGATATTACTGATTATTGCTTGCATACCATTATTAGACATTTCGTCATGGCAGAACGGCCCTTATTTCGGTTACCACCCTGCCTAGACATAAATAACGTCGAACCAGACACATTTCGTAAATGGAGACGACAGTTAGAACTATATATGGATGCAGTAGAAGCGGCCTCTAAACCTGATCCTGTTCGGGCGGCAATTATTCTTCACTGTGCTGAACCTCAAGCTGTTGAAGTTTTTGATCAACTTGCAGAGGAAGGAGACCACTCTAATCCTACTAAAATTCTCGATTTGCTCCAGAACCATTGTAGCTCACGAAGCAATGAAGTATTACATACGTTCAGATTCTGGAACACACCTCTTCAAGATCCTTTTAATTCCTTTTTAACTGAGCTGTGAACTAAGGCAGATTTGTGCAACTTTAACGACAAGGATCGTATGATAAGAGACAAAATTGTCTTTACTGTCAACAAAAGGTTACAAGAGAAGCTCTTGAGAGAAGCTGACCTCGATCTAAAGAAAGCCATTCACATCTGCAAAGTCTTCGAGCAAACTGGAAACGACATAAGAGAGATGAGTAATACAGTTCAACCTTCTGAGGCAAGGGTTGAAAAGGTACAGAACAAATCACTCAACCATAAACCTCCCAAGAGAGACACTGGGCGTGCTGCTGGTAAAGCCTGTCAAAGTAACACTGACAGTGGGTACTTTGAACCTAGAAAGGAGTGTCATTACTGTGGACAGAAACATCCATTAATTAAGAAAAAGTGTCCTGCATGGGGAAAGTTTTGCTCAAACTGTGGGGGAAGAAACCTTCTCAAAGTTAAATGCAAGAAAGTTCACACTGTTCACACAGAGTCAGTGGAAGATTCTGAAGTTTTTCTTAATTGTGTGAAATCTAGCAAAGCTTGTACATCTGCACAACTCATTGTCAATAGAAAAATGGTAAAATTTCAGTTAGACACAGCAGCTGATGTGAATACAATCTGTCAACGCTTTGTGATGCAAGAACAATTGTTACTCACTAAACAGAGGCTTGTTATGTGGAATGGTACTAAGATGACTCCACTGGGAGAAGTTATATTAACTGCTGAGAATCCTAAGACTAGGACAAAACACAATATAAGGTTTACTGTTGTGAAAAATAGATTCACATGTTTGCTGGGCAACAACACACTGCATGATCTACAGTTTGTGACAGTCAACACAAATAAATTTATTGCTAAGGTGGCTACTGACAGTTTAGATAATGATCATAACTCTGATAACAATCTAAGTGTCCTGGGTGAAGCTGTGTTGCATATTGATCCTAATATTCGTCCAAAGGCACTGCCGTGCAGAAAAATACCATTTTCACTTAAGAGCAAGGTAAAGTCAGAGCTTCGAAATCTAATAAACAGAGGCATATTAATACCAGTAGAGGAACCGACTGAATGGGTTAACCAAATGGCTGTTGTTGAAAAGTCTGATGGTTCTTTAAGAATATGTATTGATCCTAGACCCCTGAATGAGGCTTTGCAGAGAGAGCATTACAGATTGCCAACTTTGGATGATGTATTGCCTGAACTCAATAATCCCAAGATTTTCACAAAGCTGGATATCAAGGAAGCATTCTGGCATATCAAACTTGATGAGAAGTCTAGTAAACTTACAACAATGATTACACCTTTTGGTAGGTTCAGATGGTGTAGATTACCATTTGGCTTGAATGTAAGCAGTGAAATTTTCCAGAGGCATCTAGCACAAGCTCTTGAAGGTCTTCATGGTTGCATCAATGTTGCTGATGACATAGTTATTGCAGGTTGTGGATCAAACAGACAGCAAGCAATTAAGGACCATGATCTGAAGCTTAAAGCACTGAAACATAGGTGTAAAGAGAAAGGCATTAAACTGAATGACGCTAAAGCTCAAGAGAAGAAAGAAGAAATTACCTTCATGGGTCACTTTATTACTGCTCGAGGTGTTGAACCAGACAAGAAAAAGGTTGAGACAATACTAAACATGCCCGTTCCTAAGGACTGTCATGAGGTTCGCAGATTTTGTGGCATGATACAGTATCTAGCAAAGTTTCTCAACAATCTTTCAGAAGTTCTTCATCCAATTAGAGAACTTACACGTAAGGATACTCCCTTTATCTGGTCTGCTGAATGCGAACAAGCTTTCAAGAGAGTCAAGAAACTGATTACTTCTACTCCAGTACTCGCATACTATGATCCTGATGAATCTTTGTGCATTCAAGTTGATTGTAGCAGCTATGGACTTGGTACTGTCCTCCTACAAAATGGTCAGCCAATAGAGTTTGCTTCTAGAGCTCTAACTGAAACAGAACAACGCTGGGCTCAAATTGAGAAGGAGCTCTCAGCTGTTGTATATGGTTTGGAACGCTTTGACCAGTACACTTATGGAAGGAAAGTTACAGTCATCAATGACCATAAACCTTTGGCGGCCATCGTTAAGAAACCTCTGAGTCAAATTCCTCGAAGACTGCAGAATTTACTGATGCGCAGCCATCGATATGACTTTGAATTCCAATGGGTAAAAGGTTCCGATCTTCTTATGGCCGACACACTGTCCAGAGCTTGTATTCATAATGTCACATTGGATTCCTTAGCTGATAGAGAGAGCAATGCAGGAGCTGATGCACCTGTAAGATTACCTGAAATACCAGATGTGATTATGGAAAAGATTAAAGCTGAAACTCTCAAAGACAGCGTGCTCCAGAGGTTGAAGTCGACCATTTTGGATGTGTGGCCTAAAAGAATGTCTGATGTACCAGCTGAGCTTATGCCTTATTTTGACATTCGTGACACCCTGACAACAGAACAAAGCATAATACTTAAAGGAGAGCGTATTCTTATCCCAAAAGCACTGAAACCTGAAATCAAGCAAAAGCTACACGCTGCTCATCTTGCATTTGACAGCATGATGCGCCGGGCCAGAAGTTGTCTGTTTTGGATCGGCATGACGGCTGAGATTCGACAGATAGCTGACAGTTGTCCAGAATGTCAAGAAACGAAGGCAAGGAATACTAAATAACCTTTAAACCAACACTCAAGAGGTTTATCACCCTGGGAGAAAGTTGGCACTGACATCTTTATTATAGAAGGCCGATATTATTTAGTCCTGATTGACTACTTCTCCAACTTCATTGAAGTAGACTTTCTACCTACCATGACAGCACAGTTAGTCATCAGGAAATTGAAGTCTCATTTTGCTCGTTATGGTGTCCCTAAAGTTATTGTATCTGACCAAGGTACTCAGTTTACGTCTGCACAGTTCAGATCATTTACTGCTAGATGGGGAATACTTCATGTTAAATCAGCACCAGGTCACCATAAAGCCAACAAATTAGCTGAATCTGCTGTGAAACTCATCAAGGGTATGATGAGAAAGACTGTTCAAAATAATACAGATGCATATGAGGCACTACTTGAACTTCGTAATACGCCGAGACAAGGGTTTGATCAAAGTCAAGCAGAAATACTGTTCAACAGGAAACTGCGTACACTGATACCTTCTGCAGTGAAACCCGTTGCATCTCACAGTAGAGTTATTGAAAGTAGAGGCAAGAGAGACAGATCAGTGAAGACGTATCATGATAAAACTGCTCATGATCTGCCCAAGTTGTCTCACCAGCTCACACCTGATCCCGCGGACTTGGAAACTGATTTCTCCTCTCCAGGTCTACCCGAGCAACAGGTTGCTTTGCCAGACATGGAGAACACTAGTGAAGTGAACGGTTCCAATCCTCCAGAAGTTGATCCTTCAACTCCAGCTACTTCTAGTCCTGGGAAAGCTGGCAAAGAACATTCTCTCCTACCATCTAGCCCAAGAGACCTCAAAGAGATCGCAAGAAACCCTCTTGGATGAATGACTTTGTTCACTCATAAAGAAGGGGGGATGTTGATGTTGTATATATCTGTTTCGATATTTAGTTTGTTTCCCACTAGAGTTACTTGCTCTTATGGGAACTCTTCTTCCGACTTCCTGTTTTCCAAGATGTCCGATTAAATATGTGTCATGTATTCAGTGTGTTCGCCTTTGTGATTAAACTCCATAACGTGAGAATGTATGACAGCCAGCCACGTCTCATTTAATTTAACAATATTTACTACACACGACGGTAAAGATCAACAGGAACATTATGCCAGATTTGCATCATCCTATTTTATTATTGATCGTCCATGTATCAAACGTCTAGTCTGCTATTGAATACCATGTTCGTAACTGTGAATCGTGTATGTGAATAAATTCGTTGAACTTTATGACCCGCCTTGGTAGTATACTTCAGTTAAACAATTTCGGAATTGACATACTTGAAGTTTGATTTTGAATTCGCGTTAATAGCACGAACTGGCAATTTCACCCATCATCGTCAACACCTTCAAACGTACTAACAACATAAGAAATACGACTCCAACAGTTATTCAGTCAAATTTCCGGCCATAAACATTTCTTCAAACGCTGACGCCCAGGTTTGAACTATGAACACCTGGTCGCCAGTACAACGCCGAAGCCATTACACCAGTGCGGCTCCATACGTCAAGTCTTCAATTCACATCAGCGAGTTAGGTAGCGGTAAACCACCGATTCCCCACACACTCTTTTCCTGTGGATTTATATATTACCCTCAATTGATTCAACCAACTGTGCAGAAGGGAGATATTTCCTATTCACTGGATTTCCTAGTTACACTATCACTTAGAAGTTACACTGACACAGGAATTATAGTGTTTTTCACTAAAGAGGCGTACCAAACCTCAGGAAAAGTTATATTAAAACAGACTTTGTTGTCCTTATGCAGAGGGCTGCATACGTTATTTCTAACATTCTTTCTAGGTTTTCTTTTGCTCACTACTAACTTTTATAACAATTTTTGTGATGTATATCTATATTTTTCTTTATGACTTGTTGAATATATATATATATATATATATATATATATATATATATATATATATATATATATATATATATATATATATATATATATATATATATATATATATATATATATATATATATATATATATATATATATATATATATATACACAGTAAAAAAAAAATGGCAGTCATATTTTCGCAACGCAGCACACTCATAGAAGCAAATGATAATAAAAACTGTATGTCCAGAGGAAGATTGGTATCTCCTCTATCTATTAACAGTGGTTTCAGTACAATATAGTGTTGCCTTCTCCAGCAAGGCAAGCCTGGATGCGGCGAGGCATACTTCCCACAAATGTTTGTAGGTAATTGTGTGTCAGACTGTCCCAGTATTTTTCAGCTACCTTCTTCAATTGTTCAATGTCTCTGAGTCCACTCTTTTTTAAATGATTATTGAGTAGTGCCCAAACGTTTTCAATTGGGTTTAGGTCGGGACTGTTGCTGGGCCACTTCAGCACTATCACATTCTTCTCTTGCAGCCATGCTTTGGTGGTATGAGCTGTATGCTTTGGGTCATTGTCATGTTGAAATGTGCACCCATCGGGGTACATGACCTGCATAAATGGCAGAAGGTCTCCCTCTAGTATGTCGACGTACCTTTCTTTCGTGAGAATTCCTGTGAAAACACACAGTGGGGTGGCACCTCTTGCTGACACCCCTCCCCAAAGATGGAATTTCTAGGTATGTTTCGGTCGCTGGTACACAGGCGTTACAGTCTTTCATCCAAATATTTATTTGGGCATGATAAGACCAAACAGAACATTCATCTGAAAAAATCACATTGTCCCATGACATATTTTGGTGTTCGTGGCACCAGTTCAAGCCCATCTGTTTGTGAGTCTCTGTGAGCAATGGTGACAAAATTACCCGCTTTTTTGTGTAATTCATGCTGTGTAGCTCCCGGTTGACAGTAGCATTAGATACCTCTGGGCTTCCCAACCCGATAATGCGCTGCCGTATGTTTTCTACACTCTTCATTGGCCCAGCCCGAATGATTTGGGAGAGACGCCGATGGTCCTTTGTGTCCAAAATTCTTGGCCTCCCACTACCTTCTTTTCGCTCGATTCCATTACCTGCTTTTAATTTACTCACAACTCTGTAGACAGTCCGCTCAGGAATGTTCAAGGTTTTAGAAATGTTGGAACATCTTTGATTTCCTTCATTCCAAAGCTGTGAAATTAACATACACTTTGACTTTATATCCATTTTCTGCCACTAGCATTAGAAATTGTCGTCTGCTCTATTATCAAGGGACATTATTCTCCGCTAATTTTTTTTTTACTTTTGGTAGTGTTTGCTCACTTAAATTGAGTGCAAATTTGGTGCAGAACATGCATATTTAATTAGATTTCAGCATATTTAGCTGAGCAATATGACTGCCATTTTTTTGCAAAGTACTGTATATATATATATAATGTTCTATCTGTCAAAATTTACTTACTATTGCACCAGAATTTTAACTTATGTTTGTCCTTACTACGAGATTTCTCATATCTCGGAGAAGAAGAGTGCATGTATGACATTTTAAAGAATTGTGATTGTGGAAGGATAGAATATATATATATATATATATATATATATATATATATATATATATATATATATATATATATATATATATATATATATATATATATATATATATATATATATATATATATATATATATATATATATATATATATATATATAGAAGGGGATTGACATAAGTCTTGGGCCTGATCATGAAGGACATGTCACAGACAGCTGAAATTTTGTATAGTGTTTATTCCTTTTCAATATAGCCACCGTCTGAATTGACACACTTCTGCCATCTCTGCTTGACCTTGAAAAGACCTTGGGAGTAGAACACCCTATTTTTCAAACTAAACCAGTCATCACATGCCAGTATAACCTCTTCATCGCTGTCAAAATGATTTCCTTTTAGCTGTTTTTTAAGATTTGATAATAGAAAAAAGTCTAATGGAGCCAAATCTGGAGAATATGGTAGGTGTGGAAGAATTTCAATATTCAAATCGTTGGCTGCTAACTGCACAAGCCGTGCTTTGTGAGAGGGCGCGATGTCTTGAAGCAAAGGAAGATTTTGAGTGCGCGTTATCCCTCAGTTTCCTGGTCACAACCTTTCTTAGTTTTGTGAGAAGATCTGCATAGTACTGTCCATTAACTGTGTTGCCACGAGGTAGATAATCTTTCAAAAGGACACCTTTGCCGTCCCAAAAAACAGTCAGCATCACTTTTCCTGCAGATTTCTGCGCCCTCGGCTTGACAGGTGTTGAGGAGCCCGGGGTTTTCCATTGCATGCTGGCAATTTTGGATTTGGGGTCATAATGGTGTTCTCAAGTGTCATCTACTGTCACCATGGTCTCCAAAAAAATTTTTGACAGACACTTTTTGAGCAACTGTTGACAGCAATTTACCCTCGTTTGCTTCTGTTCACGTGTCAACAGTCGCGGAACCCAGCGTGCACACACTTTTCTCATGTTCAGTCTGTTGTGTAAAATTCTATAAACTGTTCTTTCATTTAGTTTTACTCTACTAGCTATCTCCACAATTGTCATTTTTCGATCCTGGTCAATGATTTTCTTCACTCTCGTTGCATTTTCATCGTTGCACTCTGAGGCTGGTCTACCAGATCTTGGCAGATCAGCAACATTTGAGCGGCAGCACTTAAACTGTTGACACCAGTTTTTTACCGAAGTATATGAAGAAAAAGAATCACGAAACCCTGGTTCCATCTCCCTGTGTATTTCTGTAGGTGTTTTTCCCTGAAACATCAGAAATTTTATCACAGCTCTGGCCTCGTTCTTTTCCATTGTTTTGTCAAATCTTTGGAGCAGCAGATCCGGTCAATAGGGTACATTGCGCCGTGCACCGTAGCGGGAAAACCCATTGAAGAAACAAATGCGTACTTTACAGATTTAGTGCAAATATGATGAACTTTAAATGTGCCAAGTTTCATCTTCCTTCTGTGACTCCTTCATGGTCAAGCCCAAGACTTATGTCAATCCCCTTGTATATATATATATATATATATATATATATATATATATATATATATATATATATATATATATATATATATATATATATATATATATATATATATATATATATATATATATATATATATATATATATATATATATATATATATATATATATATATATATATCACCCGTGTGTTGCCGGGGCCCGAAAGGGGAGCAAAGAATAGTAACACTGCACCCTACCACGCATGTCGTAAAAAGCGACTAAGGAGGGTTGGGCATGGGGCTGTTTACCCCATCCCGTAAAAACTTCGCACAGTGGGCTGATCACCTGCTTGCCAACCAATCTGATTACGGAAACAACGATAGATTGTTTGGTCTGTTTCTGTTCCACAAAGACGCCACTAGGCGTGGTGGAAACAGCGATAGATTGATCAATTTGTTGTTGCCCTAAGACGCCACTAGGCGTACTGGCCACATACTGCTTTGCCGGTTGGTGGCTAAGGATGGAAGAAGAAGAGATATATATATATATATATACATATACACATATATATATATATATATATATATATATATATATATATATATATATATATATATATATATATATATATATATATATATATATATATATATATATATATATATATATATATATATATATATATATATCGGGAGCCTGTGGACTTTCCTTCCAACCCGGTCAGGAGCTTCGTTCCTTCCCATCCACAGAGGGTTTATCTCAGGAGCCGTTCAGGTTATTCCGTCAAAATCCCGGTCGATGACACTACGTCAAATGCCCATGCTCGGGCTTGAAACTTGAACACCTGATCGCTAGCGCAATGTGGTAACCATTACATTAGCGCGGCTCCCATATATATATACACACACACACACACACACACATATATATATATATATATATATATATATATATATATATATATATATATATATATATATATATATATATATATAATAATAATAATAATAATAATAGCCCCTTCAGTCATAACTGACTATGGGAATGCGCCCCTGAGGTGACAGCCCTCAGCTGCTTATTTTCCTGGTGCTCCTTTCGACGTTTTCTCCCCTCTCTGCTTGTTGTGTGAGCCTCTCTCTTCGCCCAATCTGAGGTGGCGCCGTAAATAGCATCGCCACGTAGTGCGATCGGCAGCTTCATCCTCCCATGTTGCTGGATCCATGTCCACTGCCCTCATATCTCTCTTGCACACATCTTTGAACCTCAGCTGTGGTCGCCCAACTGTTCTCTTGCCATCTGCTAATTGTCCGTAGAAGATATCTTTTGGGATGCGACCATCTTCCATGCGGCGAACATGGCCAAGCCAGCGAAGTCTGCGCTGTCTAAGCAGTGTATACATACTTTGAAGGCCAGCACGTGACAACACCTCGACATTTGTCACTTTATCTTTCCACGAGATGCCGAGGATGCGGCGTAGACACCGTAAATGGAAGGTATTGAGCCTTCTTTCTTGCTTAGCATAGGTCGTCCAGGTCTCGCTGCCATATAGGAGTGTGCTGGTGACGCAGGCATTATATACCGCAGCTTTGGTCTTCATTGTGAGTTTAGAGTTTCCCCAAACACGCGATGTGAGGCGGGCAAAGGTAGCTGCAGCTTTGCCAATGCGGCTGTCGATTTCTGTATCCAGTGAGAGTTTGTCATTGATGGTAGACCCTAGGTATGTGAAGTGGTGCACCACTGCCAATTCATAGTTATCGATAGTGATAACTGGTGCAGCACCCACATCCTGACTCAGCACATTCGTTTTCTTTAGACTTATTGTGAGGCCAAAGTCCTTGCATGCTTTAGTGAAGCGATTCATCAAGCTCTGAAGCTCCTGTTGGCTTTGAGTGACGACTGCAGCATCATCAGCGAACAACAAGTCTCTTATATTGACCCTTCTGATTTTTGTTTTTGCCTTCAGCCTTGAAAGATTAAACAGACGGCCATCTGACCTAGTGTGAAGGCATATTCCTTCAGTTGCATCTCTGAATGCATGTTTCAAGAGTAAGGCAAAGAAGATCCCGAAGAGGGTCGGAGCCAGAACACAGCCTTGTTTAACGCCACTTCGTATATCAAAGGGCTGTGACGTGCTTCCAGCATATTGGACTGTTCCCTTCATGTCGTCATGGAATGACTTTATCATTTCCAGCATTTTAGAAGGGCAGCCTATTTTCAGGAGGATTTTGAAGAGTCCATCCCTACTAACCAGGTCGAATGCTTTTGTGAGGTCTATAAAGGCGATATATAATGGTCTTTTCTGCTCTCTTGATTTTTCCTGAAGCTGGCGGAGAGAGAAGATCATGTCTGTTGTTGATCTACCAGCTCGGAATCCACACTGTGACTCTGGATATATGCGCTCAGCTAACTTGTGTAGTCGCATTAAGATGACTTTGGCAAAAACCTTACCAACAATACTAAGAAGAGAGATGCCTCTGTAGTTATTGCAATCACTTCTGTCTCCTTTATTTTTATACAGTGTTACAATCTTGGCATCTCGCATGTCTTGAGGAATAGTTGTCTCTTCCCAGCACTGGCACAGCATCCTATGCAGGGGATGTAATAGCGTGCTCTTACAGCATTTGATTAAATCAGGAGGAATCCCATCACTGCCTGGTGCTTTGCCAGAGGCCAAGCTATCAATGGCCTTGCTGAGTTCCTCTAATGTTGGTTCGGCATCCAGCTCCTCCATAGTTGGCAGACATTTGACAGCATCAAGGGCTGCAGGCGTAACGGTATTTTCTCTAGCGTAAAGCTCAGAGTAGTGCTCGACCCACCTCTCCATCTGCTTACCCTTATCGGTTAGCTTCTCTCCGCTGATGGTTTTTAGCGGTGCCGTCTTACTTTTTTGGGGGCCAAGTGCTTTCTTTATACCGTCATACATTTGTCTAATGTTGCCTGTTTGCGCTGCGATCTGGATGCTCTCACTGAGCTGGAGCCAATAGTCATTTGCACAGCGTCGAGCAGTTTGTTGAACTTTGCTTCTCGTAGCCTTCAGGATCTGTAGGGTTCTGGCACTCGGTGAACGTTTGTATTCATTCATAGCACTGCGCTTAGCTTCAATGACAGGTGCCATCACATCTGATGAAGCATCAAACCAGTCATTTGACTTTGCTGTTTTCTTACCAAAGGTGGCAAGTGCAGTACTTTGAATGGTGTTCAGTAGATGCTCCCAGTTCTCTGTAATAGTATCACCATGCTGAGGGCTACTGAGCACTTTCTTGAAGGTCGCAGTAAATTGAGCGATCATGACAGGGTCTGACATCTTGCTGGTATCAATGCGTGGTTTCCCTTCATGTCTGACACGATAGAGTTTTCTTGGTTGTGCTCTGATTTTGCAGCAAACCAAGGAGTGATCTGTATCACAGTCTGCACTATGGTACGAGCGCGTGGAGAGCACAGACCTGAGGAGTGGCCTTCTGACGAGAATCAGGTCCAGTTGGTGCCAGTGCTTGGATCGTGGGTGTCTCCATGACACCTTATGCTGGGGTTTTGTCTGAAAGTAGGTGTTGGTCACGCAGAGGTCATGGTGGACACACAACTCTAAGAGCCGTTGTCCATTTTCATTCATCTTGCCAATACCAAACCTGCCCAGACATGAAGGCCATGAAACATTATCGGCACCCACTCTAGCGTTAAAGTCACCAAGGAGAACAAGCTGTTCTTGCCTAGGTATGCTTTTGATGACTGCTGCTAGATTCTCGTAGAACTCATCTTTAGCTTCTGAGGCAGAGTACAGAGTAGGAGCATACACACTGACAAGGGTGATGGGACCTGTGCTAGTTTGCAGGCGGAGCGTTAACAGGCGTTCTGATCCATTCTCGCCTGGTTCAACCATTTTAGTTAGCGATTTTTTGACCGCAAAACCTACTCCGTGTTCTCTAGTTTTATTAAGATCTTTCCCTTGCCAATAAAATGTGTAGTCCTTCTCGCTCACCGTTCCAGAGCCCGCCAGGCGCGTTTCCTGAAGTGCAGCTATATCCACCTGAAGTCGTTTAAGCTCATCATTAATTATGGCTGTCTTCCTTACATCGTTTACGTCCTGTAGGTTTTCGGATAGTCCAGTCAACATAGTCCGGACGTTCCAGCATCCCAATCTGAGAGTTTGCTTATTTCTATTTTTTCGATAATTGCTTGGTGCAAAATTTTCTGTCCACAGTTCGGGTTTGACCCTAATCCCCATGCACCCAATGGGGAAAGCAGACAGTGGCGGGACAACACCTTATTGACTGGGGGCTGCCCAGCTTGAAGCGGGCGGTAGCTGTCCAGTGAGATCCTAGAACCTCTCCCACTGTCGGAAGTAGCCCCTGGCGCCATGCCCTACGCCAATTGGGCAAAATGCTTATAACCGGTAACTGCTACTTCCCGTGTTTTGCCGACACCTATAGGGTGAAGCTGGAGTGTCCTCTCCAGGGCGCGAGCTTGGGCACAGTTATATGGAGATCAAGCTGTTGCCCATGCAGCATGTTCCCCCTCTCCACACAGCTGGTAGATCCAAAGGAACGGCAGTAGCCGATACAGTTTGGTACCAGCCACGTCGCAGGAGTTGCCAGAATAATGTCGAATCGACATTAGACTGCCTTAGGGACTCCGACTCCGGATTTATCCTCAGGGTTTACTCCCGAAGCCAATTCCATAAATGGATATTCCCGCAAGGCAGCGGTGGTTTGAATTCAGAGTTCCTTCTCTTAGATAAGCTACCAACCAAGGATCACGAGCCCTATCTGCCCGAAGCTGCTGGTTTTAAGGCGCCAGTCGCTCGCCTTTGCCCCTTCTCCCGTCAGTGAAAACAGTTCCGCCGGGCTCAAATTGAGCCACACGTGAAGGCCGGGAGCTGGACTTGGTTGTCAGAGGCTGCTTGAGGCGCGTGCCATAGAAGCATTTATCTGCAGTGAGAGCTTATCCTCACTACAACTCCCGGCTGTAACAACCTTTCGAAAAAAAAAAAAAAAAAAAAAAATATATATATATATATATATATATATATATATATATATATATATATATATATATATATATATATATATATATATATATATATATATATATATATACATATATATATATATATATATATATATATATATATATATATATATATATATATATATATATATATATATATATATATATATATATATATATATATATATATATACACACATAATAATAATAATAAATTCTTTAAGCACCAAACACGGCGCATAAGGCAGAAACCAGTGCTCACCAGGTTGTTCGTTGTGACGCCACTCCTCTTAGCTCTTGCACATTATTTAGGCCCAACGTTCTTCCTTCTCTTATTATTGTTCTTCTGAGTGTTTCTTTTGGTCTTCCTTTTTTCCTCTTACCCTCAGGAACCCAAGTGAGCGCCTGTAGTGGTATTCTGTTGTTTTGCATTCGTAGGACATGACCGATATATGACCATCGTCTTTTCCTTTTATAGTCGGAGACATATTTCTGCCTAGAGTCTTCTCTTATTTGTCGATTAGTCTTGAATAATGTATATGCTATGTCATCTCCTGACTGTCATACACCACTCTCTATTCACATTCGTGACTCTATGTCTGTTCACTATCACCCATCTCCCTCAAAATTTTTATTACATCAGACATATTCTTCAACTACCTTGCGACACACAGGCAAAAACAACGTTCTATGAAGATAAGAAAGAATGTTTTTCAGTGTTATATAGAACTAATCTTGACATACGGGAGTGAGTCATGGGCAAATTAAGAACTAGAAAAAGCGGAAAAGAGCGCAGAAGAATGTTAAAAATATCACGAACAACCAAAGAGAGTAATGAGGATGTCCTCAAAGATGCCAGTGAGCAAAGAAAGCGTATTCCTCATGCTAAAAAGAAGCAATGCACTTTCTTTGGGCAAATTATAAGAAGATGAAAGCTGGAATATATAGTAACAACAGAGAAAGATTGAAGGACAATTAGATAAAGGAAGACAAAGAGGACAGGTACTGGACAGTTTGATATCGTGGAATGGAAAGAAGTCAACAATATAATTGATAAATAGTACTGGAGACAAGAAGTTATGGATAGACGTGATCGCCTACGCTACCAGGAATAGTACTTGAAGAAGAAGAAATAACGTAACGCTTTTATTACTGAAACAGTATTACTTTGTAAAATGACATGCACATAATAATATTCTTCGTAAAATTGTCAAAGCTACATTTTTCTTCTTCTTCCTCGTTCGCCCTGAAAAGGACGGTGGTTGCGTTGTGTCTGTTTACGCCTAAGCTGTGATATCTGCACCTTTCGGTCGACACATCCGACTTCTGCACGGCATTTTTTATGGACCGGGTTTGCCTTCCCATTTCGATCCGTACTTTCTCAGCCAGACTGCACTACTGCAGACTGTTTCCAGGACCACCACGTGGAGGTGGAGTACGGTCTTGATCAGCTCTGGTTCGCTGATCCTGATGCAAGCAGTCAAGCTATGGGTCGCTGACTGCATTCACTATTGTTGCATCTTGGGGTCCTAAACGCTACATTCAACGACATTAGACAGATACTAGCATCTAATTAAATAACTCAAAATTTCAATCTGAGAATCATAATATGCTATACATAAATGCGCCAAACAACAGAGGGCAGTCCAAGAGGAATAAGATGGACTACATTTTCTACATTGGAAGATCTGGAATATGCAGATGACATTGCACTACTAGCACATTCACATCAACACATCCAGGAAAAAACGGATAGACTTAATAAGTATAGCCAGTAGGTGGGATTGAACATCAATCTAAAGACGTCAGAGGTCATGACGCTCAATGTGAGCAACCCTGAGCCCATATCAGCAAGGAATCAGCAACTGGAACATACAGACACCTTCACATATCTAGGATGCATAGTAACACCAGACGGCGGAGCAAGCAAAGACATCAACAACAGAATGAACAAAGCAAGAACAGCCTTTTTTAGTCTAAACAACATCTGGAAGTCCTCTCAGTACAGCACAAGCACAAAATTAAGATTATATTATAGCTGTGTGCTTTCTGTGCGTCTCTATGGTGCGGAATGCTGGAGAGTTACAGAGAAGGAAATGTCGAAATTGTCTTCTTTTCACACAACACGACTAAGAAAAATTCACCGAATCTTTTGGCCGAATACCATCACCAACCAAGATCTGCTTACTCGAAGCAAGCAAGAGGACATGCACACCTTCATAGCTGGCAGACGCTGGAGCTGGGTTGGCCATGTCCTCAGAAGAGACCCAGATGCCATCACAAGAACAGCTATGCTTTGGACCCCTGAAGGAAAACGAAAGAGAGGCCGACCAAAAACAACTTGGCGGAGGACTGTGGAGGCTGCGATTCAAAGAATGAACTAGAGTTGGGGCACTGTACGAAGGATGGCCGCCGACCGAGCAAAGTGGAATCAATTTGTTGTTGCCCTACAAGACGCCACAAGGCGTGATGGCCACTGACTGCTTTGACGGTCGGCGGTTGAGGATCAAAGAAGAAGAAGAAGAATACATAAATGGGATGCAGAGCATCCAGGTCACACACAAAATGATGCATATTACCAGCTCAACAGAAGAGAACAAGTTGTAATGTTCAGACTCCGCAACGGCCACAACAGATTGAGATACCATCTGTTCAACAAGCTAAAGATAGGAACTACCGATGAGTGAAACTGTGGCACTGATAAAATGACTGCTGAACATCTGCTTCAAAGATGCCCAGAATATGTGGAACAGAGAAAACGCATTTGGCAAACACCAGTACCATTCCTGGAAAAGCTCTACAGAGATGCAAATAGCCTCAAGCTGACTACTGCTTTCTTTGAAAACATTCAAGTAGACTTCTGAGTGTACGAAGAAGAAGGAATGCTATATATATATTCTTCATTTCTGCTCGGTGTAGAAACATGGACAGTGAACAAGCATTTTGAAGAAAGAATTGAGCCCCTTGAGATGTGGATATATAGAAGAATAGGGCACGTCTCATGGAAAGAGAAGACAGCAATTAAAGAAGTCCTAGAAAACCTATGAATGAAAAGAGAGTTAATGAAGTAGATCAAAATTAGTTAAAATATTTTGGCCATGTAAAAAGACACCTTACTGAAAATTATAATAGAAGGTAGAGTTAAAGGCAAATGTACAAAAGGAAGACAACGCTATAAGTGGGAAGATAACATCAAGAGATGGGCAGGACAGAGTCTATCAGTGTGAAGATAACATCAAGAGATGGGCAGGAAAGAGTACGGTACGTTAAGACAAGGGACAGAAGACGTTCGAGATCAATTGCAGCCGACCTTCAATGTGAAGAATGAACCTGATGATGATGATAAAAATGCAACAAATGACATTAGATAAGAGGGCCTGGCATCAATGATGTGTATGTTCATGCTTCAATGGAAGCTGAAAAGCAAGAAAAAAAATTGCTTAGGCCCTATTATTTTTACTCTCCCAAACTAATCGTAAAAAAGCGAATATTAGTTACAACGACGTACGAGGTTTCGTTGAAGTTTTTTTTACTGCTGTACTGACCGAGTGTTATGTTGTGGTAAACACTCAAGAGCTTTACAAACCACGAAGCGGGTGAATTTAGGATTAAGATTAGTAGCCTACTAAATTTAAGACATTTAAGGTGTTTTTCTTTGACACCATGCTGGTCGCTACTGCTGTTCAAATTATAGATAGGCCTATTCAATTTTAAGAATATGACTGCAGCTGAGAGTTTGGGTCAGAATGAAAAGTTGAAATTAGTGACAGACACGGAAACAGAATTGGATAGGCCTAGGCCTAACGTTAGTCAAGTGCTCAACTGAAAACAAGAATGATTGGTTAATATCGTCCTCTTTTTTTAATTTTGAACGATTGCAACATTTTTCACGCTATGGGCATGGAGGCCGAAGGGAAGGATAGTGAACTGGAGGCTGCCATATTGGTCTATAAGTGGCTATGATTACGAATAATATTTGTAATTACGGCATTTACAGGGTTAGGCCTACGTACGAGAGGATATATGTAAATGCGAAGGTAGGCTATATAGTTTGGGCAGTTTATGATGGCATTGTGAAGGGAGAAGAGGGGGGCGACAGCACTGGGGGGTGGGAGGGGATGTTAGGGTTAGGTATATGTCTGCATTTTCGTTTTAGAGAACGTCTGCTATCATTTTGACACATTGTAGTTTTGCTGCGATTTGCGCTCAAACCTTGACCCAAAATTCGAGCCCTTTTCAAGCTTGCAACATTGGAAAAGAAAAAAAGCTTATAAACCGAGGAGTTTTTACTCAAGGTCAGGTCAATCAGAAATAGGGCGGCGGTGTTCGGGTTAGCGTTAATAATGGGTTTTTTACATTGTTTCGAAGCGATACGGTTACGTTTCATCATATTTACCATCATGGATGGTAGAAATTTGAAACAGTAGACTGTGTCCACCATGTTGCTCGAAATGCTATCCCTGTGTATGTTACAGCTAGCCATAAGTCAACCCCAACTCAGCTGTGAGCTTTGTCAAAAATAATAATGTTTAACAAACACTGAGGCCATATTAAAAATTATAAAATTCCAACGTGAAGCAAAAAGCTATGTTTTTGGTCGAGATGGGGGTATGCTGTCCCCTGCTTGAACCTAAAGTAAAGTGGCATGTATGTCTGGTTTCGCCCAAATGTCTATAGATCCGGTTGCCAATAATGTCGCCATGTTGTTAGGGTAGGCAACAAGGACAACAGACGAGGTTCGCCATATTGCCCTGCTAGCTATCCATATTTACATTACAGCTAGCATGAACCTAACCTCAACCTTCTTTTGAGCTTTGTCAAACAACTAGCCTTATCCTAACACCAACCCTTTTTCAAGCTTTGTCAAAATGTATAATGCCTAACAAACACTGAGGCTGTTTTAAAAATAAAAACTTAAAAAAAAAAAAGAATTCAAACTTGAAGCGAAGCGTCACATTTTTGGCCAGCATGGCAGCCTTCAGTCTACTGTCCCCAACTTGAGCTCCTTATCACTTATTACTGTGCCTCTGAATTCTTATTCTAGGCCATATCGATCTTGGCGACTTGATTGGCTACTGGATAGATAAACACTTGGTTGCAATCAGACACATACCAAACTGTTCTTCATTTCAATCTTTTGAAAGTTATAAATGCTGTTGTTCATGCTTCTCGTGAGGGACGGTATCTTGAGATTTCAGACTTTCCGCTAACTCTGATATTAAATATATGTGGTATTTCTGGTTTTTTTGTTGTTGAATTCTTTCCATCACAGTATAGAGTGCTGATATATTCAAGAACAGAAATACAGAATGAAGTCAGCTCTGATATTGTGTTTTTGGCACTCTCGTGTGGGTGGTGTGTTCAGTGACCACTTTAGTTATTCAGTTTTTGCAACAGATTCTGGGCCTTGACACTTTAATTGTGTTGATAGAACTCATTTTCAAACACAGTGCATATTCTGACCGCCCCAACATCAACCAACAACCTGTCCAAAATTACAACAAAGAGTGACTCTCCGTGATGATGATGAAATATGATGGTTTTATCAAAATAATAAATCTACACAAAAATTAGGAAAACAATTAAAATCTTCAACCCAGTTCTATCGTGCGCCTATGAAACATTGAGAAAAAAAAAATTACAGCCAGATAGGTATAGATTTTCATAAATGGATGCTTGTGCAGAATAGAAGGCATGCAGTGGTATGACAGGATTGCCAACGTGGAACTGATGGAAGTACCATACCAGTCAAACAAGATGTGAGAAGAAACTGGCATTAGATATGACAGTTTGAGATAAACGAGCTGATCACATGATAGTGTAGTACTGGCTCTAGAATCTCCAGTATAAGAGAAATAGGAGACTAAAAAACACAATGTGAAGGGAATTAAGACATAGACAAGGTGAAGTGAATTAAGACATAGACACGGTGAAGTGAATTAAGACATAGACAAGTTGAAGTGAATTAAGAAATAGACAAGGTGAAGTGAATTAAGACATAGACAAGGTGAAGTGAATTAAGACACAGACAAGGTGAAGTGAATTAAGACACAGACAAGGTGAAGTGAATTAAGACACACATGGTGAAGTGAATTAAGACACAGACAAGGTGAAGTGAATTAAGACACAGACAAGGTGAAGTGAATTAAGACACAGACAAGGTGAAGTGAATGAAGACACAGACAAGGGGAAGTGAATTAAGACATAGACAAGGTGAAGTTAATTAAGAAATAGACAAGGTGAAGTGAATTAAGACATAGACAAGGTGAAGTGAATTAAGACACAGACAAGGTGAAGTGAATTAAGACACAGACAAGGTGAAGTGAATTAAGATACAGACAAAGTGAAGTGAATTAAGACACAGAAAAGGTGAAGTGAATTAAGACATAGACAAGGTGAAGTGAATTAAGACACAGACAAGGTGAAGTGAATTAAGACACAGACAAGGTGAAGTGAAGGAAGACACAGACAAGGTGAAGTGAATTAAGACATAGACAAGGTGAAGTTAATTAAGACATAGACAAGGTGAAGTGAATTAAGACATAGACAAGGTGAAGTGAATTAAGACAGGAAGACTTAGTGGGTATTTGTTAAAGGCCTGTGTAGGAAGCTGAAAGGTAATGAATGAGTGTGATTGTTTTGTTTCCTTATTTAGTCATGTTAGTGAAATATAAAACAAGTTTTTTTAACAACCTAACTTCATTACACAGGCATGGGGACTTGGAGCAAGATCACGGTTGCTGCAGGTTTTGTGTTTATTGTCACACTTGGGATTTATATCAAGTGTTTACATCCATCATTACCTGGAGGAGATTCAGGTTAGTGGTTACCACTTTGTTTCTCCACTTTGATCAATTATTATCTTTGTCTTCTTGCTATTTTCACCATTTGTCTTAGTGTAGCTTATGAATTTGTCAATACGTATTCACATTTCAGTGAAGTTAGAAAAAACAGAATTTCAGCAAGTGCCAAACACAAAATAATTAATACAAATATTATTCTAATGTTTATGTTGAAGCCCTGAAACAGACAGCACAAACTCTTATTGAATGCAAAGCACATGTGAAAAAACAAATAGTAATCTTTACAGATGCCCTCTCAATAATAACAGCTCTGAAGAGCCACCATGCTAAGGGGTTGAAAGATCTGATAAACTTTCTTGAGAGGCTGGCCAAATGTTTCAGCAAGTGCACAATCCAGTGGATACCAGCCCATTGCAACATACCAGGAAATGAGGAGGCAGACAAACTTGCTAAGGAAGGAGGAGCCTTATAACAAAATGATATAGAGAAAACTTAAGAAATGGCAAAAACTGCTATAAAAGCTACATTCAAGTCCAAATAGGAAAAAAAGCACCCAGCCCATTTAAAAAATGATGCATATCATCAGCTATCTAGGAGACACAGGTCACCATTTTTCGGCTATGCACTGGACACAACAGATTGAGATACCATCTATACCACAAATACAAAACTGGTGCAACAGATCTCGGCACCAGCCCGACGACAGCCAAACGCTTGCTGCAGTCCTGCCCAACCTACAGAAATGAACGGAGTAGCAAGTGGCAACAACCCACTTCTGTCAATGAAAAACTGTTTGGAGATGTCAGGTACCTTGAGTTGACTACTACTTTTATTAGAGTCATTAATGTGGAAGTCTGAAGCGGAAAGACGAAGAAGGAACATATCTCTTGTCACTCTCAGCTTACCGTTATCCACCTTATCATGCCATCTCTAATCTTATTAGAGAAAGAAGTTGAAGGAATGACAGGACAGCATGGACTGGTGTGAATTGGTTAAATGTCTGCACTCTGCAGGACGGGGTAATGATAATGGGAATTCTTCATGCATTGGTCTCTGTAACTTCATTTTTATTGATGAGGTTGCTATTTCCATGCACAACCCCAATAGTATGGCATGTTATTATACGGGAAGAAATATTTTTCTTCTGCACTGACATCTTGCCATTGTTGTTGCTGTTATCATTTGAATTTGCAGTCAATAATCATATGAAATATTTCACCTAGAGCTACACACTTTAGCACTTCTATTTCTTCTTAATAAGAACAACCCTTTCTCTTGGCATGTATTGTATCTGAAGTTATTAGTCAATGCTTTTTAGTGTGTGCATATTATCTAGGAATTGGTTATTTGAAGAAATACAAATTCCAAATCAAAAACATCAAAAAGTTCTCAATCTGCCACATAAACATATGAGATTTCACAATACAAGCTCTAATGACAAAACTACTAACTAATTGTTTGCAGAAAGATAGGGTTGTGCATCCCTTGAACACATATTGGTCACTGAGGAATTAACTAGTACTAATTTTTGAGTTGTCTATCCATAACTATTACCAGGTTTTGGAGCATGTTATATAATTTGATGCACCGGATAATAGATATGTTACCAATGTTTTGTACTTTACTTTACTTATGATATTTGAACTAAATTATTTTTCAACCACAGGAGAGCTAATTGTGGCTGCCCATGAATCTGGGGTATGTAAATACGAAAAAAATTATTGTTATATTTCTTCGTTAACTTCACTTTATGGCTTGACATACATCTTATGATTTAGCAATGATATTCATTAAAAATGCTCCTTTGGCAATGATTCTGGCAAAACTGTGGATGTATATAATTTAGGGTGGCCATATTGTTCAACACAAAAAGGAGGACAAATGCCATTTTTTGGTTCTAAAAAGGAGGACAAGGGAGGACAATATTTGTAAAAAGTAGGACGAAAAGTAGGACACCTTTGTTCTATAAATACAAGACGCTGAAACATATTTTTTTTACATTCAAACAATAAGCTAATGAAATCACATTGATTTTGTGCCTTCTTATATTTTTCTGATGATAAAATCTTCAACAAAGTTGGGCTACGTTTTAAATATGCATAGAAATCAGAGCACGAAAGCTCCTTGAAATTTTACTGCACAAGTAGAGTGCCTTTAATGGAATATACACTCAACATGTTCCTTTCTTTTGTCCATAGACCCTGCATAAGTGAAAAAAGTCTCTCAACATTGGCGTTGTGCCCAGGAATTGCAAAAATAAATTGTGCAAGTCTTAAGAATTCTGAATGCAGTTCAACATTTCTCGATTTTTCAAAATATTTAGTCCATTTCTGATGGTCCAGTAGCTGACTGAATCCTTCGTGACTGATATGACTTTCCACACGTTTTTTTAAATTGTTCAGTTGGTCGAAGCAATTTGTGTCATCAATGTGAATGCCTTTATCATTTAGATATTGTAATGAGGCTACCACATCTTTCCACACAGGTACTTCATGCAAGGTCATCCAGGAAAAAATTGCAAAATCTTGTAATGGCTTTGTCCATTTATCTAAATATTCAATATAACTGAAATAAAGGAGCTTCACATCTTTATGAAAACTGCCACACAAATGATCGCCCCACTCTACGTTTCTATGCAATTTCTGACTTAACTTTAAGAGGCACAAATTCTTGACCTAGACGTTCAGTAAGAATGTCTTTCACTGCGTTTAATCTGTTGCTTTCTCTTTCAATCTGTTCAATATGGCACTGAAAAATACTCATAAGTGAATGGTCCAATCACAGATACACCTCTGCCAAGTTTTGTTCAAAAAACGTTTTGATGACTCTAGGTGGATTGTCTTGTGACTGAAAAAAAGCCTTCAGTTCCGGAAACATCTGGATCATTCTTGCAACACATGGGAATAATGACAGCCACCTTGTTCTGCCTTGGTTGAGGAGTTGTCTGTATTCTATGTCCACAAAATTCCTTCAACTCCTCCGTTCGAAGTGTATGAATATGAAAATATTGGTCAACCTATATATCAATGTCAAAATATCAATGTCAAGTTTTTCAACAGCATTGTGAATGCAGTTGTTCAAAACATGTGCTAGACAGCCTACACTAAATAAATTTTTCGTCTGTAACACAGTCTTTAATTTTGCAAACACATTTCGCCCAGTTCCACCAAACATTGTCTTACAGTTATCCCTAGTAAATGCAACACACTTCTCCAAGAGGTCATATTTTATCATGGCGTCTGTTACATATTTTGAAATTGTTTCTGCTGTCTTATTTTGTGTATTCTGCAACTCAATTAACTTAGACTGTAGACCACCAACTTTCCAGTCAAAATACTGAATGATTATTGGAAATATTTTGATAGAGCCGTGATTGCTTCCATCAGTGGAAACTCCATAGTATGGAATGCTGCTTTCCTTCAGTGCTTCCAAAGCTGCTTCAGTAGAATGCTGTGCAATCACAGAAATGATAATAGCAGCTGTTTTTGTTTTGGCACATGAGAATTTGCTGGCAATGTCTGAATCGTGGAAAGCATTCTTGAGTAACACTGAAGTACAATCCATTGATCTGACAGAGTTGTGATGTTTTACAGTATGAAAAGCAAAAGCACCCTCGGCCGCGGCAACTTCAAACCTTTCCTCGCTTTTTTCTTTAGTAAGAAATGTCAGTTTTGATTGCAAACATTCAGATGCAAGAGCTTTCTTGTGCTTTTCTGTTTCTATATGTTTTTTTCAAAATCAGATGCACCTTTATTTGCTACTGATACAAATGTGCCGCCTCTGCATACAAGACTTCTTTTTCTTCTTCTTTGATCCTTAGCCGCTGACCGTCAAAGCAGTCAGTGGCCATCACGCCTAGTGGCGTCTTGTAGGGCAACAACAAATTGATTCCACTTTGCTCGGTCGGTGGCCATCCTTCGTACAGTGCCCCAACTCTGGTTCATTCTTTGCATCTCGGCCTCCACAGTCCTCCGCCAGGTTGTTTTTGGTCGGCCTCTCTTTCGTTTTCCTTCAGGGGTCCAAAGCATAGCTGTTCTTGTGATGGCATCGGGGTCTCTTCTGAGGACATGACCAACCCAGCTCCAGCGTCTGCCAGCTATGATGGTGTGCATGTCCTCTTGCTTGCTACGAGTAAGCAGATCTTGGTTAGTGATGGTATTTGGCCAAAAGATTCGGTGAATTTTTCTTAGGCATGTTGTGTGAAAAGAGGACAATTTCGACATTTCCTTCTCTGTGACTCTCCAGCATTCCGCACCATAGAGAAGCACAGAAAGCACACAGCTCTGATATAATCTTAATTTTGTGCTTGTGCTGTATTGGGAGGACTTCCAGATGTTGTTTAGGCTAAAGAAGGCTGTTCTTGCCTTATTCATTCTGATGTTGATGTCTTTGCCTGCCCCGCCGTCTGGTGTTACTATGCTTCCTAGGTATGTGAAGGTATCTGTCTGTACCAATTGCTGATTCCTTACTGATATGGGCTCAGGGTTGCTCACAGTGAGCGTCATGACCTCAGACTTCTTTTAATTGATGTTCAAGCCCACCTGCTGGCTAAACTTATTAAGTCTATCCGTTTTTTCCTGGATGTGTTGATGTGAATGTGCTAGTAGTGCAATGTCATCTGCATATTCCAGATCTTCCAATGTAGAAAATGTTGTCCATCTTATTCCTCTTGGACTGCCCTCTGTTGTCTGGCGCATCACCCAGTCTATGACTGTTAAAAATAGAGTGGTTGATAAGGGGCATCCCTGTCGTACTCCTGTCTTCACCTCAAAGGTTAGGTTGCTCTGACCAACACTACACGTAAAGTTGGCATAGAGGCTTTTTATGATTGACACTATGCAGCTTGGAATTCCATAAGCCCTCAGTATTTTCCATAAACTGTCCCTATGTATGCTGTCGAAAGCCTTTTCAAAATCAACAAAATTAATGTAAAGCTGTCTTTGCCATTCTGAGCACTGCTCTATAATGTTCCTGAGAGTGAATATATGATCTACACATCTCCTGTTCTTTCTAAATCCTGCTTGTTCTTTCCTCAGTTTGTGGTCTACTGCCTTTGAAATTCTCTGTATAATTATCCTGCCTAGTATTTTGCTGGGAACTGAGAGAAGAGTGATTCCTCTCCAATTATTGCAGTCTGCAAGATCTCCCTTCTTGGGCAATTTGACAATTATTCCTTTGTTCCACTCTGATGGTGTTGTCCCCGTTTTCCAGACTTGTGCAAATAGTGGTTCTAATAGTTCTGCTGCTAGCTCAGGGTCTGTCTTAAATAGCTCTGCATTTAAGTTATCATGGCCCGGAGCTTTGCCGTTCTTTAACCCTTTGATTGCTGTGATGATTTCTTCTTTTCGTGGAATGTCTGTATTCACATCTAGATCGTTTTCAGCTTCAGGAACATTCAATTGTGTCTCTGGTGATTCCTTGTGCAGAGTTTCTCTGAAGTGCTCTGCCCATCTTGTTTCCTGTCCCTCTGCTGTCGTGATGAGATTACCTTGCTTATCTCTTACTAATGTAATATTGTTTGCACCTCGTTTTCCGCTGATGAATTTAGTTATTTTGTACACTGTGCTTTGTTAATTTCTCAGTGCTGCCTCCTCTGCCTGTCTTGCAAGATTGTCTAGGAAATTTCTTTTGTTGGCTCGGTGTTTGGCGTTTAACTTCTTTGTCCAGCTGACTGTACTGTTCGCTATATAGTTGCTTTAACCTGGGGGACTTCGCTTCTGTTTTCTTTCTTTTCATTTCCTTTCTCATCGTTATGGTGTTTAATGTTTCTGGTGTTATCCAGTCTTGCTTCTTCCTTTCCTGGAATCCCAAGCATGATTTGCTGCTTTCTTTGTATATTGTTGAAATGGTGTTGAAATTCTGGTCTATATCATCAGTCAATGTCTTTTCCTGACTTTTGGCAAATTGATATCGTTTCTTTATGTCGGCTGCAAAAGCTTTTCTGGTAAGGGAGTCCTTCAATTTGCTGATGTCAAACCTTTTCTGTGTAGTTACAGTTGGTGCAGCCCTTCTTAGTTTCACTTTCAGTTTTGCTACTACTAAATGGTGATCACTTCCCACATCTGCACCTCTTCTTACCTTCACATCTTGTAATGCATGTCTCCTTCTACCGTTAACCATGATGTGGTCTATCTGGTTTCTGTCCTGACCATTTGGTGATTCCCATGTTAATTTGTGAATTTCTTTATGTGGGAAGAGTGTTCCTCCAATGACCAGGTTGTTAATGCTACAGAAACTTATTAGTTTATCCCCATTTTCGTTTGCTGTTCCACTGCCGCATTTCCCCATTGTTCTTTCGTTATATGTATTGTGTGTACTAACTTTCGCATTTAGGTCTCCCATTACTATAACAAGATCATATCTAGGTGTGTCTTCCATTTCTTTCTGCAGTTGTTGATAGAATTCATCCTTGACCTCCTCATCGCTATCATTCGTTGGTGCGTAGCATTGTATTATTGTAGTGTTGGTGAATCTCCCTCTCAATCTTAATCTTATCAGTTTGTTGTTGATGGGTTTCCATTCCAGTAATGTCCTTTCTATTCCTTTCTGTAGAATAATGGCTACGCCTTCATTGTGCTGTCCATCCTCTCTTCCAGAGTAAAGTACTGTTTCTCCTGTTGCTGTTTTAACTTTTCCTGCCCCTGTCCATCTGCTCTCGCTTATCCCTAGAATGTGTAACCTATAATTTCTCATTTCTGCCGTGACCTGTCTTAGTTTACCTGTCTCGTACATTGTCCTGACATTCCAAAAACCTATTCTTGTATCCTGTTTTGCGGTCAGGACATCCGTTTTCATGTCAGTGGCTTCCTTTCGGCTTTCACCACTGACAGTTATACGAGCCACAGACTCCGAATGTCCATCCCGCAGCAAAGTTTGTTCATTTATTGTTGTTTCCGTAACTTCTTTGTTTTTTTTACACAGACAGGGGTGTCAGCCCTATGCTTAAACCCCCAACCTGGAGGACCAGGGTACCAGCTTTTGTCTGACCCCTACCCACACAGACCAGTCCAGCTTGGTTGAACCTACCAGGAGTAAAACTCCCACTGGCATAGCTCTGGGGATTGTCAGGGTACGCAAGCTGCCATACCGCTACAAGGTATAGGTACCATTGATGGCAGTGCATACAAGACATTCTGCTTCATACTCTTGTTGACCACTGGAAAAGCACTGAAATATTTTTTCAGTTCATTTATAATATTATTTGTAATTTGCAATAGACAACGAAGTTATAATTCACTAAATCCAGCCCCAAGTTCTTATACATGCCGTTTTGTTTGTTATGTTTTCCCGTAACAAATGCCAATAAACATAAACATCGTTTAACCTGGGTTAAAATATGATAGTAATCTATTATAAACTATCGAACAACATGACAACTTACGGTAGTGTTGTTGGCAATTTGCGCGATCCGTCGATTTTGCGGAGATAAAAATTCTTAATTCTGGCAGAATTTCTGTACTCAGAAATCGGATTCCAGTAAAGATTTTTCAAAATGGTGTCTTTCACGTGAGTAATTTACCTATCACATAAAAGCCGGATATTTCAACATTTAAAAAAAATCCGGCCGGACGCTCAGTTTGGGCGCGAAAAGCCGGGCAAATCCGGATGTCTGGCCACCCTAATATAATTCCCTTCTCTGTGAGCTTATTCTTCCTCCATTTCTTTTACCCTGGTGAGTCCAGAAGAAAGATTACAAAGCAGTTTAATCAGCTGGTTTTTTTTTTTTTTTCATTGTGTGTCCTAATCAACATCTTTGGCTTGTTTAAATTTTAAAGTTTTTGTGAGGGCTTAAAGTTTCTGCAAAAGGGGGGGGGGGGGGGGGCGCAGGGTATAACCCGCCCCGTGCCCAGAACTCCTTATTCACCTGTTGAAACATGCCAGGCTAGTTACAGTGTTTCAAAGCAGGAAAGGTATGTCAAGCAATAATATGTGAATTATATGAGATAGTTCAAACTGTTCAGCCCACACTAAAAACTGGGAAGAAATGTGACAAAATGTAACAGATTCAAATACACTGCAGCAACTTGAAATACTGAGATAATGCTATTGCAAGAAACATTTTTTCTTTTAAACAGACCTTTGCAAGGCAGATTAGAATATTAAAATAGCAAAATTGAAGGAAGGCTTAAGCACATTTGAAGACACTAGGCTGAGTTGTACAGTTAAGGTGGTGGACGGTACTGAAAACTGGATTTTACGTACAAAATATCGATTTTTTACTTTTGAGCTTATTTTATTAAATAATCATCGAGGAATCGAATGAGCAAGGTTTTATAACATAAAAAATGCATTTGATGTATCAAAAAGCATATTTTCTGTACTACCCCCAAGCTATGATTTGCAAATTTGTGCCGAAAATGCAAGATTTGTCGCTCAATAATACCTTAGTTACGCTGTCCATATTGTGGACTATTTGGTATCGATACACAGGGAATTTCTTTGTCTGCCGTAATAAAACAAATTCGAATCTATTTTTTCTCATAGCTCTGAGTGATGTGTGTTTGAAAATTTCCGTAATTTTACGCTAACTTCCTTATAAGGAGTGGTCACGTGGTGACCTCATGCCCTCATTCCTGACCCATTGAAGACGCAAACGTAAACACCTGTTTTGATTGGTCATAACAACATTTTGGCTGTGTGCACAAACATGGAACATAACTACAGCAATTTCCGCCCCGCCCGTACACAAAACATTTGTACGCTGCCTGTAAACGTGGTGTTCGATATTTTTCTCTTGTTTAAATTTCAGTGAATTGTGTTCTATTACTTCAAAATGGGAAGAATAGGTAAGAGATCAAAGCAAATATCTGCTGCCAGGTCGTGTCGACAGTGTGTAATTTCTAGCAGTGGTAAAGGTAAGACAGAATCAGTGGTGAATGATACACAAACAACATGGAATTTCTGCATACCAGTATCCGATAGGCCTATAGTTCAAATTGCTGATATAGTAGTGCCGTTCACCACTGGCCCAAGTTGATCTGATATAAAAATTAACTTGAGCACGAGCAAGAAGGTTGCATCTCATAATACTGTCTGCGCCCAGCCTAAACCTATGTACAAAACCATTGTGGACATTTCTTTCTTCAACAACCTTCTTAAAAATGTGTGTTGCAATGTGTGTAAGCAAAGCACATTGCAAACAAGAACTGACAACACCAAGTCTAAGGGTTTCTCTTCCTGGAAGTTGTGTGTCACATATGTGAAAAAGCAATTTCTAGAATGTACACATCTGAGAGGGAACCAGAAGGCTGCGGCCCTCATGGACATGCAATCAACAAATCTGCTGTTCTTGGTGCCCTCATGTCTGGAATGGGCCCATCTACGTTCAATCTCTTCTGTGAGAACCTAGACCTCCCTGGCATGCACCAGAAAACATTTCATAAATATGCAGATCAAATTTTTGATCATTTGGATACCATGCACTCTACAGTATTTCAACGTTCCGTCAGCATCGTCCGAGCTGAGCACGCTAAGAGACAGCATCGTACCATTAATAAAAAAGAAGTCATTGACATCGCTGTCAGCTTTGATGCAACATGGCTAACTAGAGGTCATATGTCACTGATAGGTTTTGGCAGTGTTATCGACATCTTGACTGGCATGGTCATTTATACGCATGTTATGTCTTCCTTCTGTCACACCTGTGAGAATACTGGACAGTGGCAACTGAAAAATCAGCCTGACAAATTTGAAAAATGGAAAGCAGAGCATCAGATGGACTGCTTCCGTAATTACGAAGGATCAGCCGGAATCTCTCATCTCATAACCCTCCACTCCCAAAGGAGCATAGGCCTTCAACAAACACATGCCAAGTCCTCCTGTCCCGTGCCATCATCTCAAGTTCTTTCCATGTTCTCCTCATCATTTTCACCTCTGTTTCCAACTCTCTTCTCCAGTTACTTCTTGGTCTTCCTCTGCCTCTCTTGCCCTGGGGGTTCCAGAACAAGGACTGCCTTGTAATGCTATCAACAGGTTTCCTCAGTGTGTGTCCTATCCATCGCCATCGTCTTCTTCTCATCTCGTGTTCCACTGGCACTTGTCTAGTTCTTGTCATCAGTTCCACGTTGGTAACCTTGTCATACCATTTTAATCCCTCTATTCTACGCAAGCACCCATTTATGAAAGTCTGTAGCTTTTTGGTTGTTGTCTTTGTTGTTCTCCATGTCTCCGAGCCATACAATAGGACTGACTTCACATTTGAGTTGAAGATTCTTATTTTCGTGTTGGATCCAATTTCTCTTGATCTCCATATATTTCCCAATGCAATGAAAGCTCCTCTTGCCTTTTGTATTCTTATTTTGATATCGCTGTCTGTCCCTCCAACTTTGTCTATATTACTGCCAAGATATGTGTATGATTCTACATCTTGAATTGGTGTTTCTTCAAGTTCAACCCTGTTATCATTACCTGCATTTATTCTCATTATTTTTGTCTTTTCCCTGTGTATTTTCAGACCCAATTGCTGTGACCTCTCATCGAGTGTTTTCAATTTGTCCTGCATCTGATTACGGTTATGGGACAGAAGAGCCAAGTCATCAGCAAAATCCAGATCATCCAACTGCTTAGTCAGAGTCCACTGGATTCCATTTCTGTTGTGTGTTGTCGATGATCTCATAACCCAATCTATTGCCAGCAAGAAAAGAAATGGAGACAAGAGGCATCCCTGTCGCACTCCTGTTCTTATCCCAAACGGTTCTGTAAGCTGTCCTTCGTGAAGAACTCTGCATGTCATGTCTTCATATGTTTTCTTTATTAAATTAATGATCTTCAGGGGAACTCCATAATGCCTCATCAATTTCCAAAGTGATTCTCTGTCTACACTGTCAAATGCCTTTTCGTAGTCCACAAATCCGATGTATAGTGGTGAATTCCATTCCAGACTTTGTTCAACTATTATTCTCAAAGTGGCTATCTGGTCTGTACATGATCTGTTTTGTCGAAAACCTGCTTGTTCATCTCTCAGTTTCTTGTCTATGGACTCTTTTAATCTCTCAAGGATAATCCTGTTTAATACTTTTCCTGGCACTGATAGTAACATTATTCCTCTATAATTTGTGCACTCTTGTAAATTTCCCTTCTTAGGCAACTTAACCAGATATCCTTCCTTCCATTCTGCTGGTATCTCTTCCTTTTCCCAGACTTTACCAAGTAATTTATATAACATCTCTGTAGCCGTGTCGATATCTGCTTTGATGGCCTCTGCTGGAATGCCATCAGGTCCAGACGCTTTTCCTCTCTTAGAAGCTTTATGGCTTTCTTTATTTCTTCCTTCGTTGGTCTTTCACCGTTAATTTGTAGCTCTTCTTCTGCTGGCTGGATGTCCGGCGGGTTTTGTGGAGCTGGTCTATTGAGAAGGTCCCCAAAATATTCTGTCCACCTCTTCATTTGCTCTTGTATATTGCTGAGCAGTTTCCCATTCTTGTCTTTTATGAGGCAACTTGTTTGCTTGTATTTCCCTGTTAGCTTCTTTGTGCTGCTATACAGTTCTCTCATATTTCCTTTGGCTGCAGCATCTTCTGCCTCTCTTGCCAACTCCTCAATATACTTCCTCTTGTCTCTTTTGATACTTCTTTTTACTTCTTTGTTTGCTTCTGTGTACACTTCTTGAGCCTTGGCTTTGGAGCTTCTAGTTTTGCTTGTGTTTAACTCTGCTTTCTTGTTTTTTCTGTCTTTTATCTTATTGATGGTTTCTGTTGTTATCCATGCTTTTTGTTGTCTTTCCCTTTTCCCCAGTATTTCTTCACATGTCTCCTTCCATACTGTTTTGACCTGCTGCCAATAGTCTTCTGTATTCTCTACATCTTCCAGCTGTTGGAGCACTTGGAATTTGTTGGATACTGTGACCGCAAATTTGTCTCTTGTTTCTTGATTTCTTAGCTGTCCTACATTAAACTGTTGTCTATAATTTTGCATTGTTGCATATCTCTTGAGTTTCATTTTTACTTTGGCTATCAGAAGATGGTGATCTGATGCCACATCTGCTCCTCTATATACCTTTACATCCTGCAATGATGATCTAAACTTCTTCTTTATGCATATATGATCTATCTGATTTTCTGTTCTATGGTCTGGTGATATCCATGTTGCCTTGTGTATTCTCTTATGTGGAAACATGCTTCCTCCTATAGCCAGTTGATATGAAGCACAGAAGTTTGCGAATAGCTCTCCATTTTCATTCATTACTCCTAGCCCATGTTTTCCCATGACTTCTTCGAATCCAGTGTTGGCTGTACCTATCTTTGCATTCATGTCACCCATCAAAATTGTGATGTCTCTTCTTTTTACTTTATCCATAATTTCCTGTAGTTTAGTATAAAATGCTTCTTTCACAGACTCTTCTTTGTCATTAGTTGGTGCATAAAATTGGATGACATTTACATGAATTTTCTTTTTAGCTGTTTTGAAAGAAGCTGTTATTATTCTGGGTCCAACAGCTTCCCATTCAATGAGTGCTTTCTGTGCTTCTTTAGATAACATAAGAGCTACCCCTTCACTGTGGTGTGAACTTTCGTCTTCATGTCCTGAGGACAGCACCAATTCACCTGTGATGAGTTTCTTCCTGTCTACCCCCTTCCACTTGGTTTCACACATTCCCAGAACCTCGATTTTGTATTCCCTCATTTCTGCTGCTACTTGCGCCACTTTCCCTTGTTCGTTTAATGTCCGAACATTCCAGGTGCCAAATCTGGAAGTTCTCCTAGAAGAAAGAAGGTTAGTCAGCAACACAGACTCCTTTCGGCTTTCTCTGTGTTGCATCATACGCCTCCCCGCGAGAGGACCTTCCCCTGTCTTGGATGGCTGTGTTTTATTTTCCTTATTTGACTTGTCCATATTTGTTGAAGTTTTTTGTGGTTTAAATTTTTTACAGGATGGTGTAACCGGCCCCATGCCCAACCCTCCTTAGTCGCTTTTTACGACATGCTTGGTAGGGGACAGTGTTACTATTCTTTGCTCCCCTTTTGGGCCCCGGTAACACACGGGTGGTCAGCCGGAATGATGGAGGTAAAAGCCTGTGAAGTTCTCTTTCTTCGTTCAGTGGCAAATCACAAGCTACGCTAAACTGTTTTGCTATCAGATGGCTATTCCAAGGCCTACAACATAATCTGCGACATCAAACTGTATGGACCAGAAGTTGACATTACCAAACAAGAGTGCATCAACCATGTTGCAAAGAGATTAGGCACTGCACTGAGGACACTGATTACTGACTGCAGGAAACAAAAAGTCACCCTTGGGGGAAATGGCCGTGGTCGTCTAACCCAAAATGCCATACGAAAATTGTATATTTAATACACCAGGGCCATCCGCAAGCATAGTACAGCCCCAGAGATGAAACAAGCCATCATGGCTTCTCTCTACCATGGGTATTCGACAAACGACAAACCCCAACATAATTTGTGTCCGCCAGGCAAAGACTTCTGGTGTTTCTATCAGGCTTCCATCGCCAAAGGAGAAACTGCCGGACCACACGAGACCAAGGTTCACACTCCGCTAGACTACAACCTGCTCCATAAGCACTTAGCCCCTATTTATGAGCGTCTTACTGATCAGCATCTGCTCAAGCGGTGTGAGCTAGGTGCAACATAAAATGCAAATGAAAGCCTACACAATGTTATATGGAGTCGTTGCAGCAAGCGGAAATTTGTGTCATTAAAAAAAGCCAAATTCAGTGTCCTTGTGGCCGTTGGAGAGTTCAACTTTGGTCCATCAGCCAGTGCAGAAATAAAAAAGCTGTATGGTCAAGCATCTGGAACAAACTCAATACGCCTTGGACAGGTGCGATTGAGGAAACGTCTGGCCAACAGCCAGAAATATGAGGCTGACAAACTTGTAAAAAGAAGAAAAATTTTCAGCCCCCCAGAATGGATTATATTGGACAAGACAAGGCACTCAGTGAGTAAAATGCATTTTTTTTAAAACTAACATTTTATTAACCAAAAATTGTATTACTAACAAACTATCTAACAGAGCAGTCTAATATTTGGCATGCATGTAGTACACATCTATATCTTTAAAGTAACACATCTGCATTTTTGATATTTTGGTAATTTTCTTTTATAAATTAAAAAAAAATATTTTTAAATATTTTTTCATACAAATATAGTGTTTTTGTTTTTTTAAATCATTAAAAATAGAATTTTAAACTTATCAAAATAATCATGAGTAAAACTGTTTTAATTGTCAGTCACAACATGTGGGTGCAATTTGATAAAGTTTGGTCAATGGGAAACAAGATTTTTGTTCTTGAAAATTAGTGAAAAACCAAATAAAGCGGTTGTTTTTTTGGTTACCATGGTAGAAGACAGAAGAAAAATTAGGCTAGACAAAGGGGCGAGGAGGAGCTGCAGGAAGCTGAAGGAGGTGCAGTATATAGTTGTTGCTGTCATTTTCGACGGAGTTTCATATGTCAAGTTATTTGTCGTATTTTTCTCACCCTGGTCAAAGTTTAGTAACTATGTCTTGACTTTGCTGTGTCAGGTTGATTAGGGGTTATCTCCCTTGTTTGTTCATTCATTGTGTTTGACCTTTTGGGTCAAAGGTAATACATTTCTGGTGGACCAGTTCCGTGGGCTCTTCTGCTAAATTTATGATGTCTCCAGTGTGGTCCAGAAATTTACATTTCTGGTAGGCCAGATCTGTGGGTCTAAGCTGGACAGAGCGAGAAATTAAAATTTCTGTGGACTTTGTGCTACATGTTTTGATAAACAAGGTGGACATCTGAGAATAACACACATACTCGACACTTCCAAGCTTTGACTACACAGGACAGTATAAACAGTGTTAGCATTTTTGTTATAATGCTACATAAACCACAACATGACAAGTCCTGAAGTTAGCATCGAGGCGTTTGTTACGTGGACCACAGCTGCATACGAGTCAAGTCCCTTTTTGTAAATGGTACCGCTGGTCATTTACACGTCTCAGTCAACAACAGACTTTTCTACGTCCGAGCATTCAAGTTACATTGTTTGAGGTCAAGTGTTTGTAAACAGTACGTGAAATTGTCAACATTCGATGTGCAAGACTCAAGTTTCAAGAAGGTCATAGTAACTCTATGTTCTGGAAGACCACTTCATGCTACAGTGGATCTGACAATCAGTGCGCGCTTGACATTTTGTTTCTGTGTTCGCAAGGAGCAAGATAGTTACTGTAACATCATGTGTGACTAAGCTTTATTTTGCAACACATTCAATTGCTATGTATGTTACTTGTACTATTGTTGTGTATTTTTCTTGTGTTTTTCAGCGAACTGGTTGGGTAAGGTGACTCCTTTAGATAAATACCACGTAATAGAGGTTATCTATTGAGAGCGTGTCGTTAGGGACTGCAAATTTCCTTAATTGGAATTTGCTAGCGACAATTGTTGCTATTTACGTTTAGCTGTGACGACATGAGTTAGTGTTGTTTTCGTTATTTTTCCATTCTTTGATTTTCGATTTGTTTTGTTTGTATCTGTTCTTCTCTCCTTCCTTCCGTTTATTTCTTTACACCTTTTTGTTTATAACAGTGTTGCCATTTGTCTTGTTTACTTTTCGCGGTCATCAGTACACATTTGTGTAACATTTTCTTTACTTTTTGCTGTATTGTTTATTTGACTTCCGCGAACGTTTTCGGTTATTGTTCTGTATCTTTGTCTTTGTATTTATGATTGTACTACATTATTGTCATACACAGTCTACATACATAATTTGGTCATGTATTATTATTATTATTATTGATAAGGTACACTCTTCATCTAGAGATTGTTAATAAAATATTATTATATAAGATATTTATACAAGTTCTTTGTTAAAAGACTTGTTGTCCAAAGATTGAGACAAGGTGGAATACATATGAAAGTTCTTGATAAAAAAGACTTGTGATTGGGATATAAAGGTATTATTTTCCACAGGTACTTAAGTGATTATTACAAGGTCTTTGACTAAGACTAAGAGAGTGAAATAAAGTGAAGTGATTATACAAGTCTAATATTACAGACTTGTCTCCCATTGAAGTGGGATAAGGTAATTTATTTAATTTTTCAGGTTTCTGATCTCATTAGACAGAATGTCTAATTTGGATTTCTTCATCCAGCAAGGGTTAACCCTTGGTAAATCTGGTAAAGAATTGGAAGAATATTCAACTGCTCAATTCACCATGGCATTAAAGTCAGAAGAAAAGAAACAAAAAAGAGGAAATTAAATTGAAAGCAGAAGCTGAACTAAAGAAGCTAGAAGCTGAGAATAGAAGATTAGAAATTGAAGAAAAAAGGTATCAAAGAGAAGCTGATGAAAGAAAATTCCAGATGGAAATGGAGGAGAGAAAACTTCAAGCTGCTGCTGAGGAGAGAAAACTTCAAGCTGCTGCTGAGGAGAGAAAACTTCAAGCTGCTGCTGAGGAAAGGAAACAGAAAATGGAACATGAGGAAAGACTCGCGACTTTGGAATTAGAGAAATTGAAAGTGAAAAATATGGGTACTCATCAAGCAACTTTGGATACAACAAAGAAGAGATCTAGTAAGATCAAATTGCCTCATTTCAATCCTTTAAAGGACGATATAACTGATTATCTTGATAGATTTGAATTTTTATGTGGTACGCGTAAGATAAAAAAGGAAAACTATGTTGAACAACTGATGGAATTTTTTACAGGTGAAACTGTGACTACTCTTATGACTATAGAAGAGCATAATAGAACTAATTATGATGTTGTCAGAGCAGCATTATTAAAAAAATATCAACTAAAAGAAGAAGATTATCGTCTTCATTTTAGGACAATGTTGCCAGAAAATGGAGTAGATTTTTCTGATTTTGTTACAAAAATACATCGTACATTTACACGATGGGTTGAGTTGTCTCAAACTGAGAAAACATATGAAGGTCTAATGGACTTATTACTTAGAGACAAAGTTTTGTCATCTGTTAATGATTCTTTCCTTGCATTTCTTCATGAGCGTAAGCCTAGAAACTTAAAAGACATGGAGGAATACTGTTGTCAGTATGCCACTGCACATCCCCATGCTACAGTTAGCAATTCTAAAGTGAAAGAAGGGTTGCCAGTTGCTTCGACAGCACCATATGGCTCTAATTTCAATAAGAAATTTCAGGGTGCTCAACAAAACTGGAATAGGAAAAGTAATCAAAATTACACTCACAAGCAGAGTAATCCAACATATGAAGGTTCTTCTTCTAAGAACTGGAGATGAGATGGGAGTTCTCATAATTTTGGTGGTAATAATTTAAGACACTTTCGCAAAGGTTATCACAATAAAAACTACCCAAGCTTTTCCGCTCGGGATAACCATTCTCGACGTCAAGAATATGACGATGGTGAATATACAAACCAGGATTCAAACCGGAATGATAATTACAATAGACAATATGATAACAATTACAGGGGAAATGATAATCGCGGTAGACCTAGATATAACAAAAGAAAAGCTTTCCAACAGGCAAACTCTGCACAACAAGAGTTTAATGGAGCCTGTAATCAAGTAAATGATAGTGGGAACTCTAATGCTATCACTGGTTGTGCTTTCGATTTTAGGAGAGCAACTGAATGCCCCCAATGCTCAACATTGTTTGAGCCATCGTCTGTATCTACCTTAATTTGTGGTCACCCTCTTCCCGCTCTTCCTGCTACAGTGGCGCATGATGGGAGAGGATCTCTCATCTTGCATAAAGGTCTAGTGAATGATAGGCTAGTCTCAGTTCTTTTTGATTCTGGTTGCACTACTGTCGGGGTTAGGCAGTCTCTGATAGATCCTCGCTGTTACTCGGGAAAGGTGGTCAAATGTGTTACATTTGGTGGTACCATGGAAAAATATCCTACTGCTTTCATTAGCATTGACACTCCTTTCTTTACATGAGATGTCCACGTGTGTCTTCTTCCTAATCCTATTTCGGATCTTATAATCGGTCGTATTCATGGGGTTAAGGAATGCACCCCGCAACAAATTTCTATGTGGGAGGAACAGAATATCCAAGCGGTCAATGCAGTGGTAACAAGAGCCCAAGCTCTTATCCCTCCAACTTCATCTGATGATAGTAATGGAGTTGATAGCCAAGATGATCACTTGGTGATTTCGCATGACACGTTTGTTAAATGACAAGAAGAGGATCCTTCTTTAAAGAAATTCTTCCTTCTCGCAAAGAAAGGTGATCCTAATCAGAATACGAATCACAGATCGTATATCACTATAAAGAATGGTATATTGGTACGAATGGTACAACACTCGGACAAGTCTATGCATTCGCAAATTCTTGTGCCTAAATGTATGAGAGCCTTAATTCTTCAACATGCACACGATTCTCAGTGTGCTGGACATATGGGTTTTTCCAGAACTAAGACTAGAGTCCTTGCGTCTTTCTTTTGGCCATTCGTTAACAAAGACATACGAATTTATTGCCGGTCTTGCAAAATTTGCCAAGAGGTCAAGTCTAGAGGTCCAAGACATGCTGCACCTATTCAGGCTGCAGATATTCCTATTCGGCCGTTTCAGAAAATGGCTATAGACATTATTGGCCCGTTTAAGATTAAGTCAGCCAGAGGACACCAATTTATCCTCACTTGCGTTGACATGTGCACGCGTTGGCCAGAGGCTATTCCTCTTAAAAGCATATCAACTGTCGATATCGCAGATGCTCTTTGGCTCATATTTTCTCGGCTGGGATTTCCCGGAGAAATACTATCAGACCACGGCACTCAATTGATATCGGACACTATGTCTCAGGTGATGGCTACTCTGGACATTAAAACGGTTCGTAGCGACCTGGAAAAACCTGGAAAACGAAAAAAAAAAAATTCCAGGCCTTGAAAAATGGCTAAAAGCCTTGAATTTTCCGCATCGGACCTTGAAAAATAATACGAAATCGAAAGTTCGTTACTTTGTGCCCATTTTTTGGTTATTGATGGTATTTTTCGCAACAACAGACGCGACGAGTCTAAAAATAAATCTGCGTTTACGCCATTAACGCAAAGCGCCGAAAACGAAACCGCCGAAAATTTCTGGAAATGGAAGTGCTCAAAGGGAAGTAAAAATTGTAAAGTTACCGTACAATTTTTACTTCCCTTTGCGCAAAGTTACCATACAATTTTTACTTCCCTTTGTGCATTAAATCCATTTCCAGAAGTTTTCGGCGCTTTGCGTTAACACGTAAACGCAGATTTATTTTTAGCACTCGTCGTAAGTAATAAATTTATTTATCTCATTTATAAAACCTATTTAAATAAGTCCAGTTTATAGATAGACCTACTGTACTTGCGTCTGTATTTACAATGTAGGCCTATTTACAGTTTAATTTTTAACCATGGCCAAAATTAGCCTATAAGCAAGCGTTTAACGAAATTTCTTGGTTTACCTCTGCATACGGGAATATATTTGACACAGTTTAAGATGGTCAGGAATAGAAATTGATGGCGATTCCATATCCTATAGCCTACCCTGTTATCAGACCCATGTCCCACTGTTCATTTCACCACAGTTTTTGGAAATAAATATATTTTGAATGCTTTTTTATTATATTTATGATGAAAAGACTTATCCCATTCTACCTCTGAAGGGTTATAGGCTAATTAGGATAGGCCTAGGCCTACATGTTTTCAATTTCAGATAACATGAATAACTGCTGATACACGAAAGTGGCTTCACATCTGTCAAATCACTGTAATTAGGATAAATGAAAATCAGCAATTTTGTGGATAGGCCTATGTTATTTAAAAAAAAAAAAAATTAAATTAAATAAAAAAAAAAAAAATCTAAACAAACAAACGAAACAAAACCCAACAAAAATAGTAAAGATGTGGGGGGGGGGGGGGGGGTAAAGGTCTCCAGTTAGATATTTAATAGATTTTCACTTATCATAAGTATTACCCTCCCAATTACTATATATATTACCTTTTGTTCTAGTTAAATATTGTTTTGACTGTATTATGTATGCGTTTAGAATTTTGAATTGGTAAATATACATAGCTTAGGCCTACTCATAAGTTATTTGTGTTCCATTTTTTTTTTTTTAAACTAACACTACTAGGAGACCTACATTTGTGACCAAGGAAAAAACTCTTGAGAGCTGAGATTATTTGGACTCTTTTTTTTTCCAGTGAATAGTCACCATAGTTTTAATTCAAATTTCATATGCAACAAGGGACATATTCTCTTCTGTGGTAGTTTTGATTCAGCCTTCAGCTTTATTTCAAGACCTGAAATTCAGATTGGTGCATTTGGAACAGTAGCGGAAAATAGGAAGCATTTTCCTGTAGCACTGAAGAAAAAACAACTCAAATTGAAAAAGACAAATCATCCTGTGTTTTGTGCGACAGAAGATAAGGCATGCCGGCAGTCACCTGGCATGATACGGAAAGATTTAACCTTATATCCACTGTTCACTCCAATGATAATATAAACAAGACAGTTAGAAAGACAAATTCTTTAGGGCAGAACAATTCAGAAGCCAGTGCTTGCAGAAAAATACAGTAAAAGTATGGGAGGTGTGGAAACTTCAGCCAACTAGGAGCAAGCTACCCCTACCCACACAGATCCTATTTTTATATTATTTCTTTGTTGAAACTGTCCTGGTCAATGGGCACATAACCTACAACACTGCCAACTCTACAAAAAAAAGATCAAAGCGAAGATCAGGATGTCAGTATGACTCTTATTGAACCTGCTATTCTTCGACGCAATGTGACACCTTCAAAACCACAGGTCACAACAACACGACTTACTGAGCACCACTTCATTGATAAATATGAAAGGGCAAGGTACAAACCAGACTGTAAAGTGTGTAAGGCTGCAGGGAACAGAAGCCAGACTTGCATGTACTGCCCAGATTGCAATGTACCTCTATGCCTGATACCCTGCTTCAAGTTATACCACACAGTCAAAGATTATCAACGTGGATCGTTGACAAAGACTCTTGCAGAGGCCTACAGCTACAACTTCAACCCCAGTTAATGAAAAGAGCAGCTCAGACTCCAACTAGAGGTACTTAACTACTCAAACATTTACAAACGCTCATTGTCAGATGCCACAAACGCAGAATACATTCAAAAAAGACAAACACGAAAAATACAGTTTTTTTTAAACATTTTATTCCAATTTTATTAGCCTTTTATGTTGATATACGTGGTTAATCGTTAAATCAATACGTCAATCAAGCTTATTTTATTCATTACCATCCATGTCACTAACATTTTATTGCGCTGATGTTGAACAAATTCACTAAAAACATGGAAAAGATGTCTGTTTTTCAATCTTTTATGAATTTAAAAATAAAAAAAAGTTCTTTTTAAAGAAATCTGCAAACACCCTTGGTAATGGGAGACGATAATGCTCCGGAATGCTGATCAGCAACGTGATAATTATATCTGAGAAAATTAGATGAGGAAAATATTAGAGTTTCCCATCCTTGAAAATCACGTGCTGGACCTGGAAAAACCTGGAAAAAGCCTGGAAAATGCTTGAAGAAATTTGCAATGAACCCTGTTAAAAGGTCTCTCAGTAGTATTTATCATCCAATGTCCAATGGATTGGTTGAACGTCTTAATAGGACACTAAAGAACTTACTAGGCAAGATAACGGAGGATCATCGTGATGATTGGGACAGGGTCCTACCTGCAGCTCTCTTTGCTTATAGAGAGGTTCCCAATGAGCATACAGGATTTTCTCCTTTTGAACTTGTCTTTGGCGCGCAACCGCGCGGTCCTATGTCCTTGTTGCACGATCCGATCACTGCCGATAATATTGACGATGATACACAATCATCATATGAATATGTCATTGCTCTTAGGGAGAAAATTATCGAATCATGCAGGTTAGCTACTTCATCATCAGAATTCGCTAAAGAAAAGGCTAGGCGATTCGCTAATAAGAAAAGACGCCTACGTCAACTTTGTCCTGGAGACAAAGCGTTTGTCTTACTTCCCACGAGGGAAAACAGACTTCTCATTTCTTGGAAAGGTCCATACACTATAGTCTCTAAAATTTCAGATGTCGACTATATTGTCGATGTTGATGGAAGGCATAAAACCTTCCATATAAATATGCTTACTGAATTTATTGAACGACCAGACTATTTACAGCCTATTTTCCAGGCGACGGACGATTCTCGAGTCCAACATGGTCATATCTCATCCCTGTCTGTTATACAGGATGAGGAAACTACTTTTTCTGACGTTAACTTACCTCTTCCCGTGATTCCACTTAATTCTACGGAATCATGGAAAAACGTTACCGTCTCTTCGAACTTGTCTTTTGAGGAGCAACGTCAAGTATCTTCTACGCTACAATCATTTCAGGATGTCCTTACCGACATTCCTGGACACACACGTGTCATTGAACATGACATCATACTTACTGATCGTAATCCGATCAGAGTAAGACCATACCCAATACCTATTCATTTTCAAGCACAAGTCGAGAAAGAATTGGATGAAATGATTCAATTGAAAATAATTGAACCATCCACTTCAGCTTATTCTTCGTCAATAGTTATTGTTCGAAAGAAAGACAATAACATACGTCTTTGCGTTGACTATCGCAAATTAAATCAAGTTACGAAGTTCGATGCTGAACCTATGCCTTTATTAGATGATCTACTTATTAGACTTTCTAAAGCTAAATTCTTTACTAAACTAGACTTGTCGAAAGGTTATTGGCAAGTCCCACTGACGGAACATGCCAAAACTCTCACTGCTTTTTCGACACCTAGGGGTTTATTTCAGTGGAATTTTATGCCTTTCGGGCTTATGAACGCCCCAGCAACTTTCGTGCGCATGATGCGACGAATTCTATCGTATCGTACAGATGTCATCGCATATTTGGACGACATCTGTCTGTTCAGTGATACTTGGGAAGAATACTATTTGGGTTTAAACGAGTTACTATCTACTCTACGCGAGCATAAGTTAACAGCAAAACCCTCTAAAGCTTTTGTTGGGTTTAGTGAAATTTCTTTCCTAGGTCATCGGGTTGGTCATGGTCTGTTGAAGACAGAGGACCAAAACATTTCGAAGATATTAAATATCTCGGTTCCGAAGACAAAAAAGCAGGTGCGTAGTCTCTTGGGATTAATACAATTCTATGGAAGATTCATTGAGAATATGTCCTCCATTATGGCACCACTTTCAACGTTATTGAAAAAAGGTTCTCCTAATATGGTGCGTTGGTCCCAAGAATGCCAATCGTCATTGGATCAGGTTAAGAATTTGTTCTCATCTCATCCTATCTTAAGACTACCAACGATTGATAAGACTTTTGTCCTCTTCCACTGGGTTTGGAGCGGCACTAATGCAGGAGTATTCAGGAACTCTGCATCCTGTAATGTATATTTCTAGGAAGCTGAATGCGGCAGAAAGGAATTACTCGGTTTTAGACCGTGAATTGTTGGCCATGGTTTGGTCCATTCTTAAGCTACAAAGATTCCTTCTGGGCGCGCATTTCATTATGGAAACTGACCAAAAAGCTCTTACAGCTATGCAAAGTAAGGATTTGAAGAGCTCGAGATCTACTCATTATGCTATTGCTCTTCAACCTTTCCATTTTACGGTGCGAGCTATCCGTGGTTCGGATAATGTGATGGCAGACATATTGTCCAGATGCCCACGTGATTCCATTTATATCTTATGTCCTAGATCTCCTGATATACTTCCAGACTTATGTCTGTTCTTAATGTTAAAATATATATTAACACAATTGTGTCACTAATTGGATGATGTATAATGACTTTAATAAATTTGATTATGTCCATCCATGATATATATCCATTAGATATGCTGATGGTATAGTATTGTAGTTCATCATATTTGTATATTGTTATAATGATAGTATTTGACAATTTTTGATATCTATGATTGGTATTGCCAGCAACTTAGTTTTCTTTAATGGTACCTCCTGAGTTTGTTTGGCTTAGAGGAAATATTTTCTCTTATGATGGGGGATGATTTTTACTCTCTCCAGACGCTTTATTTATGCGTCTATTGTACCTGATATTAGGTTCATTCTTTCATGAGCATAATTGATGCTTGTGCTATCTTGCTCATGAATATATTTGGAAAAAAAATGTGTCATTTTTTTTAACAGGGGGGGTGTAGTAATATGTTGCTGTCATTTTCGACGGAGTTTCATATGTCAAGTTATTTGTCGTATTTTTCTCACCCTGGTCAAAGTTTAGTAACTATGTCTTGACTTTGCTGTGTCAGGTTGATTAGGGGTTATCTCCCTTGTTTGTTCATTCATTGTGTTTGACCTTTTGGGTCAAAGGTAATACAGTTCTGGGCTATATGCGATGCGCAGTGGAGAGCGCGAGATTAGACTTCCGTCTTGTTGAGTTGTGAAGTCCTGGCTTCTGAGGGACATGATGTCCATTGTGTTTTTGGGGATAATCTTCGAAGTGACTGCGTTGGCAGTTCTACCAAATGATTCTCTGTACGTCGGAATGACGACAGAGTTCGTTATTTTGTTCTGAGGATTCTGTGCAAGGTAACACCGACCCTTTTACATTATTACGCGTTCGGTGGCAGAACATGTTTAATGCTTACCAAGACTGTGAACTACAGCTCACCGATCCTAAATTTCAGAACTTATATTTTGTGCTCAAGGGAGCCATCCAAGACTATTAGTCTTTAAGTTATCCAAAAGTCCAGTGACGAAGTTATATTGTGGAAACCGCAGATTGGCGGTATATATATATATCTACATAAGCATTACTGCAGGGTTGATGTTAGCCTGCTTAATCAGAAGTAAATAGCTGACGCCATTTTGAGAACTGTCTTACGGTTACTGTACTACAGCCTGATAATGTGCAAGTGGCATGTTAGACCAAGTTAGACTTAGATGTCAAAGTTATGAAGGTATCTGACGCGTTTAGTCAGGAATACCAAAGCGGCATTATGAACAGTACATGAAAAGAACATAACACTATTGACATGCATACATATATGAATGTTCACCAACCTTTTGAATGCCTGATGTATACCAAACGAATTCCTGTTATCATGACCATGTTTACACTGACTGTTCCTGTTGATGCTACTGTGTGTTTCTGTCAATAAATGTTTTGAAACGTGCCAGCAGTGTCCAAGCATCCTTGACTACTGCATGTGAGTGTATGGGTTGCATTGTTTACATCTATACGAGCCTAAACACATTCGCGCCTCCATCCGCTCCCACACTCAGCACATCATCTTACAAGTACCACACATCTAACAACATGATGTTTACTGTCTTGTGCAAGTGATCACCTCAAGAACGAAAAAAAAGACAGTTACAATAGTGCTGGACAATTTTAAACACATTCAGCCCCCCAGAATAAAGTATATTGGACAAGACAAGGCACTCAGTGACTAAAATGCATTTTTTTCAAAACTATCATTTTATTAACAAAAAATGTTATTTTTTACAAACTATCTAACAGATCAGTCTGAAATTTGGCTTGCATGTAGTACACATATATACTTTTAAATTGTCATAAGCTTTTTTTGATATTTTGGTAATTTGCTTTGATATATTTTTTTAAATATTTTTTTTCATACAAATATGGTGTATTTTTTAAAAAAATCATTAAAAATAGAATTTTAAACTTATCAAAAAAAGCCTATGACAAATTGTTTTAATTGTCAGTCACAACATGTGTGTGCAATTTGATAAAGTTTGGTCAATGGGAAACATAAGTTTTTAGCTCTCGAAAATTAGTGAAAATCCAAAATGGCGGATGTTTTTTTTTTGGTTACCATGGTAACCACATGTTTTTTACCAAAATAAACTATAGAATTTGGTTCATGGACATACACTGTGTCTATTGAGCACATAAAAAGTTTAAAACTGTTATTAGAACAAAAGTTAGTTTTCACTGTAGGATACCCCCTTAAGAGAAATAGGGTTGAACTGTCAGTACTGTATTTTGAATGATTCAGTGGGTCAATGCATAAGAAATGTATCTAAGGTAATATTTGAGATATGAAACCTATAAACCATTTGATAACAGAGAATCTGAAGTTTTATCAAATACAGAAATCTCAAAATTGATATTTTTAACCAGATTCTTTCAGCTGTGCTGACAAGTGACTAATTTTGCCAGAATGTACCACACACCTGAACTAAAAGGAACTGTCAGAAAAACTCTCAGGCTACAGGAAATGTTAGTTATGAAATATTCTTGATGATGTGGGTGGCACTAGACCTACCTGGATGAGGGATATACTCTGAAGTCATTATTAAGTCTCAAAGACAACCAGATTATTTCATATAGTTCTGCAGTCTCCGTTATCACATCAGATTATAATGTAGAAAATAATTTCAAAGAAAAATGGAGTCGCTTTCCATTATCATTAAGAGTATCTTCTCCATATCTTCCGATAACTTCCTGGAGAACACCCAAAATCAGATATAAGAGAACCATACTATCTCTTGCCTCGTGTCGTTCTCAGGGGATGTTTTATAAGACAAGGACAGAATATAACTACTGCTCCCTGGGGCGACTGTATGAGGCAACTACTATGATGTTGTCATGGCAACCTAATCATGTAAAACAAATAACTATAGAAACAACTGTTGCACGAGCGAGTGAATGCTGGGTGCAGATTTTGTGTAAGGGGATCAGCTTTAATGGTAGCTACATGCTCCATAGGGAGCAAAGTGGAAAATGATTGATGATACTATGTCTAACAGGAAGTGATCAAGTAGTTATTCTGGGACTGAAAACTGGCCACTGCAATACCAATACTATTTGCTAATGTAATTAAAAATTGTACATACATTGGTCCATGTGAGGAAAACAAGCTAACACTAGATCTTGTCCTTCAAGAGTGTAGGCTCCACTAGAAGAGCATATTGACAGGTTTTAGGAGAGCCAATAGGGTAGAAGTAGACACCAGATTATAATTATTGAACTGACAGTGGCATTTGAATCCAGATTAGATTAGAAACATTCTTTCAAAATGGCCAAATACTCGTATAATGATCTGGTTATGGAACTGAAACACGATGGCTTCACAGCAGAAGACGTAGATGTAGAAATAAGCGCTAGAGATCTGGTGACCACCTCATTCATTATATGACCTACTGAAACAGCTGGGCTGGAGCAACAATCAAGAACAGGGCAATTAAAAGACTTGGCAGAACTGCCAAAAAAGTCATATCATGGCTGTGGATCAGCTTTTCAGTGGAAATCAGGACCGTAAATTTGTATACACCAAAATAGTTGCTGTCACAACCATCTCATGTTAGAAGAATGGATAATACCAGGAGTAAACAGCCATTTGAGACACTGAGATAAAGGTGGAGGGAAATGTATGATTTCAAGTTTACCTCCTGTTCTAATGCTCAAACCATATTCAACCTTGTCATTGTGTATGGGGCAAATGAAGATAAGCGAGCAGAGGTCAAGGAGGAATTCTTCAAGCTGCTTCAAAGGACAGTGGACGACTGCCTAGATGAAATTATTATGCTCGGCGATTTCAATGTCAGAGTTGGAAATGACCATACTAGATGGGTTGGAGTTATCGGAAGATATTGAGAAGATACTCTTAATGACAATGGAAAGCGACTCCTCAGATTCTGCACTGAGCAGAATCTGATCATTACAAACACAAAGTTCCTCCATAAGTGCATACATGTATACACTAGGTGTGAACCAACAACGAATGAGAAGTCAGTGATCTTCCATAGTTAGGAAGAGCTCATTCAAGTATGTCCGGGATGCTAGAGTGTGGAGGGGGCCAGAGATTGGAAGTGACCACTACTTGTTAACAATTAAAAGAACAACTGAAAAAGTTACTCGGCCTAGGAACTGCCTAACATCATGCAAGAAGCTCAGTAAATGAGCATTAAGACCTACAAGCTGAGAGAGCCAGAAGTGAAGACGAAATACCAGGGGCTTATTGCTACAGCAGTGAGAAACACAGAACAAGAAACTGGTGACCTGGAAACACTCTGGCTGAAATTCAAGGACATCATAAAGACTCTCTGGCTGAAATTCAAGGACATCATAAAGACAGCTGCAGCGGAAGCATGTGGTGAAATTCGACTTGAGAACAAGAGAAAGAGAACACCTTGGTGGACAGATGATGTTAAAGAGAAAATAAGAGAGAAGAAAAAGGCATGGACACAATACTTGGGAGCTAAAAACACAGCAGGAAAAACAGAATATATGAACTCAAAACAGAAGCAAAGAACAAGGTGCTAGCAGCAAAACAGAAGTCCTGGGAAGAATTTGGAGTAAAGCTAGAAAGCGATGCGCAAGAAAACTACGAGCGGCGTTCAGAAAGTAATGCATCACATCGTTTTTCTCAGCTAATAATGAAGATAGAAGCATGAAATTTTGCACCCTTCAAATACGGCATGTGCCAATTGTGTGCACCAAATTGCACCACAACCGGCCAAATAATACGGCTGCCCTAAACCGTTGAAATGGAGCGTGTTAGCAACTTGCGTTATATGCAGCGAATTGTGATAGAATTTCTCGTTGCAGAGAAGGAAACTGTTGTGAACATTCACAAGCATCTATGTGATGTGTATGGAAGTTTTGCAGTCGACAGGAGTACAGTCAGTCGCTGGGTTCAGAGAATCAAAGAATCAGGAAGTGGAGATAAGGAGCTGCTTGATCGGCCGCGCTGTGGACGTCCTGCCACAGCCACCAACGCAGAAATGTTGAAATGCACTGAGGGCATTATACTTACTGATAGGCGAATCACTACTCAACAATTGGCCTTACAGCTGTCAGTCAGCATTGGTAGTGCAAATGCAGTTATAAAAACTCTCGGATTTTCTAAGGTTTGCGCAAGATGGGTTCCTCGAAGTCTCACAAATGACCACCGATTGCAAAGGAAAGCAATTTCTTCTGAATTGTTGGAGTGTTTCAATGCTGATGGAGAGAATTTTTTGGCTAAGATCATTACAGGTGACGAAACCTGGGCACATCATTTTGAACCTGAGAAAAAAAGACAGTCAATGGAGTGGCATCATCTGCAATCACCACGAAGAAAGAAATTCAAGACAGTTCCTTCAGCTGGAAAGGTCATGATCACTGTCTTTTGGGACATTGAAGGTGTGATTCTTGTGGACGTTATGCCAAGAGGAGAGACAATCAATTCGCAAGCTTACATTAAGACATTGAAAAAACTAAATCAACGTTTTCGCAGAGTTCGGCCGCACAAGAATCCAGCAGACCTGCTTCTCCTTCACGACAATGCGCAACCTCACACAAGTCTGGCAACACGAGAAGCAATCACCAAATTGGGTTTGACTGTACTACCCCATCCACCCTATAGTCCCGATTTGGCACCTCTGATTTTCATCTATTTGGTCCACTTAAAGATGCACTCCGTGGGACAAGGTTTGAAGATGATGAAGGAGTGATTCATGCAGCGAAGAAATGGCTACATGATCAAGACAAAATCTGGTACGGGCTAGGAATACATGCACTTGTTTCATGCTGGCATAAAGCCATACAAGTTGATGGGGATTATGTTGAATAATACCGATGTTTACATGACATATCCATGTTTATTGTATATAAATTTCATGCTTTTTGAATCAACAGCTCCTGAGAAAAAGGATGTGGTACATTACTTTCTGAACGCCCCTCGTCGAAATTGTTCTATAGGACCCTAAAGAATATGAGGAAGGAAAAACAGTGCCCTCTTAAATTTATAAACGACAAGCAAGGCAAGTAATGGAAAGATGGAAAGAATATTTTTCAGAGCTCCTGGATGGTGAGCAAGGTCAAGCATCAGAAATGATAACCACTGGCACAGAAGAGGACACCAATGGTGATGAAGATGACATATAGATGGAAGAACTGAAGGAGCACTGGAGAAAATCAAGATGGGCAAAGCAGCAGAACATGATGGCATAACACCAGAAATGGTTAAGTACATGGGAGCAGCAGGTGACTTATTATTCCTAAGGGTCCTACAGGCAGCTTGGTGCAACAAGACCATACCAAAGGATTGGGAGATTGCCATAATAACACCAATTTTCAAAAAGGGTGACAACCCACAATGTGGAAAACATAGAGGCATATCCCTTCTCAGTGTCCCTGGTAAAATCTACTCTAGAATACTGGAGCAGAGACTCAGATGCCTAGCTGAGCCACAAATGGATGAGGTCCAGTGTGGATTTCGAGCAAATTGAAGTACTCAAGACCTAATCTTCACTCTCAGACAGTTGAGTGAGAAGGCTCTTGAGTATAAGAGTGAGATCCATTTTTGCTTAGATCTGGAAAAGATATTTGACAAGGTCCCCTGGAACAAACTCTGGGACTGTTTGGCAAGGAAGAACATTCCAACACCTCTGATTCATGCTATACAGAGCTTCTACAAGTCTTGCAGAAATTATGTGCGGACAGCAAACCATAAGTCAGAAGAATTCAGGACCACCACTGGTCACAAGGTGATATCCTGTCGCCTTATCTTTTCATACTCCTCATGTCCGATATCATCAAGGCATGTAAGGAGAGGACAGGAAAGTATTCAATGGGGTACTGGAAGATGAGACAGGTATGTATTTCAGAGTTGGCATTTGCTGATGATGTTGCCCTGATTGCTAAATCAGAAGCACATCTTCAATCTAACCTGCAAGTCTGGAAGGAAGAGCTGGAGAAGAGAGGGATGAAAACAAAAACCAGGGTGATATCACGAGAGGAAAGAAGACATCAGATTAAGCTGGGAGAACAGGTCCTGGAGCAGGTCAACCACTTTAAATACCTTGGAGCTGTCATTGACCGGAAGGGAGGCATCAAAGAAGAATTGGCTACCTGAAGTGCAGCAGCTGGGAGACTTTTTCAAGCCATAAATTGAGGATTCCTCAGCAAAACAGAAGTTGGTAAGAAGCCGAAGATGGCTGTATACCTCTCCACCTATGTCCCAGTCTTGATGTATGGATGCGAGTCATGGGCAATGACTAAACCCACAAAAACCAGATCCAAACCTCAGAAATGAGGTATCTGAGGAAGGTGGTTGAAGTAACAAGAAGAGATATGGTCCGCAACCAGACGATACGTCAAGGCCTAAAAACTCAACACCTGCAGACACAAGTAGAACAGTCCTAACTGAGATGGTTTGGGCCATGTCTGCAGAATGGGAGAAGATTGGCTACTGTGGCAAGCATGGGAAACTAAGAGCCAGGGATCCAGACCTCTAGGATGACCCAAAGTCCGCTGGGAGGACAATCTTTGAAGGACCGAGGACTAGAATGGAACCAAGCCAGGAGGAAGACAGCTGATAGAATAGTATGGCGCTCTCTCTTACAAACCTTTACATCTCACGATAGAAGAAGAACGACTAAGTAGTTGTAGTACTTATGCTCTGTAAAAGGTAACGGACCCCACTACATGCCCATTGAGGCATATTGGGAATATGGTATTAGGCCCATATTTTCTTAACCATTAGAACACTAAGGGTGTATAAGTATATAAACTAATAAAATGGTATTGAATCAGTTTTACAAATAACAGTTCACATGAAACAGGGACGTTTCGGGTTTTACCCTTCGTCAGCCACAAACAGGTGACAAACACAAGAATTACATATAGGGCTAGGTACTACAAAAACATACGATGATAAGAAACAATACAAAATGAGCGATACAAGCAGATGGAAAAAGTACAATGATAATACAAGAAAATCAAAAAACCTAACAGAAATACCGAAGCAAGAAAGTAAATAATAAACAAAACGAAAAAAAAAAGAGAATGAACAAAACTTCAGAACAAGTAAAAGTCACTTAGCTAGAACCGAATATGCTTGGAATACACAAGACCGTAGTACTCTCTCCAAGAAATCTCGAAGGAAGTGGAAATGTGGTCAGCATCACGCCAGCCGCCTTAACCTTCCCAGAGTTGCTCTGGTACCCAGTTCATGATTCTGGGTCGACCCCAGGGCCATTTGCGGTCTAAAAATCCCACCTCAACTGGGTATTAAACCATTGAGCTAGGAAGCCAGTGCACTAACTACCGTGCTACCATGGTACCGCTCTGTATAAGAGCTTCCTGTTATGTGATTGCTGTCAAGATATTTATTTATGAATCTACAGTTTATACCACCAACGCTGTTTCTTAAAGTACAGTTTGGCTATCATAAGCCACATTTATTCTCATTATCTTTGTCATTATTCTGTGGATTTTCAAGCCTAGTTAAATTAAGTTGTTGCCCATATTTTCAGGGCTGTACTTATATGCATATTAGTTGTAAACTAAATTCTTTTTTTTTTCTAGAATGATTATTACTTTTTATGTGACCTAATTCCTCAGGTAGCTCATCCACCAGGATATCCCTTGTTCACTTTGCTCGCTAAATTGTTTATGAGAGGCATTCCTGTCGGTTCGATAGCATGGAGGATCAACCTGCTCTCTGCTTTCTGTGGTGCTGTGTGTGCCTATTTTCTTTATTTGCTTGTTTACAGGTGAGTTTTATTATTTTCTGTCTGTTGGAGATTTTTTTTTAAAAAGTTATTTTTATTCTGTATATATATCTTATTCAGAAATTCTTTTTAAATTTTTTATTGTGTATTGTAATTTTTGTTTTCTACTTTCTAGAATGTCAGTTTGTTTTATTTAGCTGTCATGAACGTAAATCTGTGAATTAATTTAATTGACACATGTAGATTGTTATGGTTTTTTAAATATTTTTAAAATATAGTATCCTGTTCAACCCTTGATGGGTTATAATTAGGACATATGGTATACTAATTCAAGTAACTAAAGTCAGGTTTCCAATACCCAAATATAGTACCTTCTTCCCCCCTCCACTCAGTCCAAATAGAGTAAATCAAAACCAAATTTGTGTGAATGTTTTTGTGTGTGACCTCCCCTTTGCAAGAAACAAACAAACAAAAAATTAAAATGAAGTTTCTCATAAGTTGCCCTGTTGTTAACAAGGTGAAAAGGGGTGGGAAAGCCGAGGGTGTCAGAGATTACATCATATCCACCAATTATTGTTATGATGCAGCATCAGACACATTTGGATTTTGTATGGCTGATATTAGAACATTTCAAAGAGAATGATTTTCATATTCTGTTTGTTAGAATTGAATAATTTATTTACTTATCATATATGAGGATGTAAATATTGATGAATTTAATGGTCATATAACAGCATTATTTTTTGTAATGTCCCATAATTGAGACTTAAAGTTGAATATGCTTCTAACATAATACATATTGTAAGCAATGTAATAATGGAGATTTTGTGTGTGTGTGTGTGTATGGCTTCTATTTGGAAATTGAGAACTCTGTGGCTGAGTGGGTAGAGTGTTTGATTCTCAAGATAAAGTTACCAGGTTTGAAACCAGGTAGCATCATGCTCCAATCTACCCAACTGTACATGGGTACCTGACTGTGCTCTTAAGTTAGGGAAGGCAAAGGCAGTGAGGAAAAGAGCTGGTCACCCCCACCTCATAAAGCTGAGACTTAGCATAGATAAGTCTCAAACACTTCGCTGCTCTATAGCAGTATCTGCTATGTGACTACCTTTAACATTTGGAAAACATGGGACATGACTGTCATATTTGCAGGTTGACTCTTAGTCAACATGACTGTCTTATTTACAGGTTGACTCTTAGTCAACATGACTGTCTTATTTACAGGTTGACTCTTAGTCATGGAGCCAGCATGCTGGCAACATATACATTTAGTTTCAGTAGGCTGGTGTGGACATGGTCTGTTACAGCAGAAGTGTTTTCCCTTAACAATTTACTTGTTTCTGCCTTAATGCTTGTAGCAGTCCAGTTTGATGCTGCAGGGAAGGAGTCATCAGTTAAGGTATGTAAGTAGTGCACGTCTTCTGCTAGTGATTTTCTGTACAGCTGCAGGTAAAAGCAGTTCTCGCTCTGCAGCAAGAAGCTTGTGGTAAGAGAGCTCTTTTGCATTATGAAGCCCAAAGTTGTGGTCAAAGGTTATTGAATTTGATTAACCTAAAACATTGTGAATGAATTACCATATTTTCCAGATCATAAGATATATCAAGAATTAAGAAGGCAAATTCAGAAGAAAAAAATAAAAATTACACACATTTTAAATTTATTTGAGGAATTGAGAAGGCAAATTCAGAATAAATAACCAAAAATTATCCACATTTAAAATTCGTATTCTTCTTCCTCTTCTTCCTCATTCGTCCTGAAAAGGGCGTTGGTTGCGTTGTGTCTGTTTACGCCGGAGCTGTGATATCTGCACCTTTCGGTTGACACATCCGACTTCAGCACGGCATTTTTTGGGACCGGGTTTGCCTTCCCTCTGCGATCCCTACTCTCTCTGCCAGACTGCAGTGATGCAGCCTGTTTCCAGGACCACGACATGGAGGTGGAGTAGGGTCTTGGTCAGCTCTGGTTCGCTGACCCTGATGCAAGCAGTCAAGCCATGGATCGCTGACTGCATTCTCTATTGCTGCATCTTTGGGTCCCAAATTGATATTAAGAATTAAGAAGGCACACTCAGTACAAAAACAAAAAATTACCCACATTTAAAATTCATATAAATAATTAAGGATGCAAATTCATAAGAAAACAGAACAGTTACCCGCATTTAAAATTCATATGAAGAATTAAGAAGGCAAATTCAGACGAAAAAACAAACAAAAATTGCCCACACTTAAAATTCAAGCTAACAAATTCTTAAACGTTATTCATTCATGTGTAACATCATTCACTGGAGATGGACTAAACTCTATCAGCTGATCTGTTACTGTGCTTCTTAAAAAACGTGATTACATTTAATTTGAAACTTATAACAATATAGAAATCAAACTTTATTTAACAAATGTTAAGTATACACTTTTTATCAAATGTTTTTTACCAAATGTTAAGGGTAAATTTTTTTGTCATAAATGTTGTCTTTAACTTAGAACTTGTGCTGCTAAACAAAGTTTCATTTCTCTGTCTAGATAGACAAGTCAACATAATAAATAAATAGTTAACTTAGTACCTGTGCATTAGTTATAAAAGAAAACAAAAAAGGCCTTCTAACTGGTGGAGGCATAATCTGGTGGCTGATACAAAGAAACTAAGGATCCAGTTACACGCCCACTGAGGTATATTAAGAATATGGTGTTAGGCCCATATTTTCTTGACCATTAGCACACAAGGGATGATGTGGTCAGCATGATGCTGACAACCTTAACCTTCCCAGAATTTGCTCTGGTACCCAATTCATGAGGCTGGATTGACCCCAAAGCTGTTTGCTGTCTAAAAAATCCCACCTCAACTGGGGATTGAACCATGGACCAACGCGCTATGAAGCCACTGCACTAATCACTGCGCTACCGCCGCTCCCAAAGAAACTTAAAGTGCCTAAAATATCTGGAGAACATTTTGCCCAGAACTTAACCTGCTGAAGAGTTATGGTGTCTATGCATAGAGAGAGAGAGAGGCAGCTACATAATTAAAAGACAATTTCCTGACTGTTGATATTGTGACAGCTTAGAAAAGCAGCTGTTCCAAGTTCATTTGGAAGAAAGCAAAGCTACACAGGGTGAATGGTGCTGACCATAGTGTCAAACAAAATTTGCTACAAAAACCATCACTGTAAGAGTACTTAGACGCTTTGGCACAGGCTTCTTGAATCAAGACTCTTGCACTAGTAGCCCTATGTTTCATTAGGAGCAAAACAGAGACGGAATTCTACACAGGTGTTGTAAACAAAACAAAAAGACTTAACTGGGAAATTTGGAATAAAATATTTATTGGGATATTTGAATTAGACTTTAAACTGAGAGCTATGGAATTAACTTACATAGCGGGATTTAGAATAAAATGCACTCTGGGGGCGGGGGGGGGGGGGGGGGGGGGGTGTAAATATATACTTGGGAATTTTGACTACACTTACAATGGAAGATTTAAAATGCAATTATACTGCAAGATTTGGAATACAATTTACACTGGGAGATGTGGAATAGATTTATCTGTGCTAACTATACTAGGGAATTTGAAATGAACTACATTGGGAGATTAGAAGTAAACTAAACAGAGATATTGAAATTTGAATAAAATGTATTCACGGAGAGTTTGGACAAAGTTTTCTTTTGGAGATTTGAAATAAATGTATTACACACAAATAATACACTGGCAGATGATTCTATTAAAACTTAATTGGGTGGTTCTTGAATACAGTTAAACTGATGGATGATTCTGCTAAAACATAATTGGATAATTTCTTAAAAATAGTTACACTGGCAGATGATTCTACCATACATGTGATTAATGAACTGCTTGGATGAATAGCATTTAGTTTTACTCACCAAAGATCTTTTTCTTAACTGATTGTTTTCCTTTCCCTTGCCCCTAAAATGATGACTGCCTCAAGGCTGGGATAGATTATAAATCTTAACAATTAACACCTACTGCCACCAGTGCCATCTGTGTGTCTAAATGAAGACTAACTTGAGAGAAAAACCAAACTGGGGCTGTTTGAACTTCCCATTTTAAGTAAACACTCTCATGGCATCTTCATTTGTGTCTACAGTTATAATTATGAAGCTTGATCCCAGGCATTTTATTCCATCAATGATAACACTCGTAACACTTGTGGTTTATAAGTGTAGATATGTGTATGTATTTCTGTATCAGGTAATGCTGGATCAGGTGTTTTTCTTAGGGAGCATTTTTGTTAACTCTTTGGCAATGAAACAATGCTCACAGCTTTGCTCTGTTTTGTCACAGTTTCCGCAACAGCGTTGCTTTATATTATCAATAATAAATGCAAAAATGCATGCGTTGAATCCAGTCCATATTTTAAAATTGTAAAGTGACTTCTGTTAGGGTTCAAGCAAATTATCTGAGCATGGTTAAGCATCAAATGTACATGTTTTGATGCAATTAATGTATATTTTTTTTAGGCGAATCAACAATGTGTGATTTTTTTCTTCTTTTATATGACACAGCATATATCTACAAATTCTAGGCCTCCTCGGCAAATGAATACATCAAGTTTACTAAGAGGCATCGTTGACAGTGATGACAATTTGTTGGATAGAGACAGCGTGTCATCAAATGATGGGAGTTATGCATGAATGTCAGGAATCTCAGTTATAGTTGTTGAGTGGGTGTTGCCCTAGCCTGGCCCATCAAAAAGGAACAGAACTAGATCTACAGTTGACGTATTTGACTAGTCACAGGTGGAAGATGAAGCTAGGGGTGTGTTAAAATATCTAGAAACTGTTGCAATTTTTGCGTGTGAAATTATTCAGTTTATTTGTAGGAAAATTACATAATACAAATACTATTAAACATTTTGCTATTTTTGTAAGTGACCTTAGTATAAGTGATGTTAATTCACTAAATGCTGCTATGATGTATGTTATGTCATGTCATAAATGGTTTACCTTGATGTCCCAAGGGTAAAAGGCAAGTTACTAAATTAAACTTGGCAACTTTTTACTCTACTGTTAACATTTTGCTGTCTTTCAATTGCATGCATGCAAAGTATTTTTATGTATACCAACTGTAGTTTTGTTAATACTAACAACAACAATATGAATTATTGCTCTCTATCCATTTTCCTTCAATTTGATATAGATTATGTGCATTTTCACATAAACAATTCACATAAAGTATACACTAAACGATGGTGTACAATAATTTTTTAGAATTCTTACTGGAACAAAATTGTGGCACTCCATGAATCTGCAATCTTTGTTCAGGAATCCCCATGGTAAAAGCAGTAGGGGACCTAAGAATATACATACTACATGGAGAAGACAACTAGAGACATAAATGAAAGGGAAGAGGAAGAACATGAAAAGACCTGAAACAGACAGGAGGACTAGACACGAGTTTGTTGAAGTCATGTGCTCCTTGGGGAGCTGAAGGCAGTGATAATAGGATGAATAATAATTGTGGAATGAAAGAGTTAAAGATAGGCATACTTGCTTGTCTAATCACAAAGTACTTTAAGCATAAACAATGTCTTTTTTTGTGTATCTTCCCTGACACTCAGTTATCTTTGAGTGGATCTCTTCTGTGTGGCCTGTGCTTATCCAATCAGCATACCAGTGTTGTGTACATTGGCATTCTAGTGCCTTGGGCTCTTTACCAACTTTTGAAGAATAAGGTAACTGATGGTGATGAATTGTGTAATATCTATGTGCTTGGGCCTTGTTCTCGTAGTTAGTTAATGAATCTGTAATATAAACATTATCTTCATTAACTTGTCCAAATCTTCATTCTGACATTTGCATGTCATTTTTAATAACATTTATATGCCTTGAGTTTGGGAGCCGCGCTGGTGTAATGGCTATGACGTTGTACTGGCGACCAGGTGTTCATGGTTCAAACCCGGCCGTCGGCGTTTGAAGAAATGTTTACGACCGGAAATTTGACTGAATAACCTGAACGGCTCCTGCACATAAATCCCGTGTGGATGGGAAGGAGCGAAGCTCCTGACCAGGTTGGAAGGAAAGTCCACTGACCCCCCAGTCTCGCAATGACATGTCATTGGGCCGAAAGAGCCGGAAAGCTCGAGTGCCGCTGGTTATAGAAAAAAAAAAAAATATATGCCTTGAGAGTGGCATTGATATGCTTTGAGTTAGTTAGTTGCTTATCCTTTACAGGACATGGCAATCAACCCCAGCTTTTATTGGCTGTTTGTGATTTTTCTAGGCAATTTTTTCATTCAGTAGTTTCCATTGCTTTCTGATGCTTTGAGTGTGGCATGTAAATGCCTTGAGTGGGACATTGATATGCCTTGAGTTTGGCATTGATATGCCTTGAGTGTGGCATTTAACATTTGATTTCTTGTGTCATTTTGTATTTTATATTTATTATTCATATTTAAGCAGCTGTATGTAGTTCCCAGGGATCTCTGAACAAAGAATGGGACTACTGCACACACACAGGCATGTTGTACAAGGCAACTAATTTGAGGTTGTGAATGAGGCTGGCAACCTCATCATGTCAAACAAACTACCACATAAACCACTAGTGCTAGAGCATGTGAATACTTGACGCAGGCCTTCTTGCAAGAGGACCAGCTGCAGTGGTAGCTACATGCTCCATAAGGAGCACACAGGACAATGATGATGATGATGATAGTTAAGGAGCTAAGCATTTTATTTTGATATTCTTCAAGTCTTGATTTTTATTGGTTGCTTAATTGTCCAGTGGGAGCCACGGTAGCATAGTGGTTAGTGCACTGGCTTCCTAGCTCAGTAGTCTATGGTTCAATCCCCAGATGAGGTGGGATTTCTTTTAGGCCGCAAACGGCTCCTGGGTCGACCCAGCCCCATTTGGGTACCAGAGCAACTCTGGGAAGGTTAAGGTGGCCGGCGTGATGCTGACCACATCACCCCTAGTGTGCCGATGGTCAAGAAAATATGGCTTAACACCATATTCCCAATATGCCTCAATGGGCGTGTAACGGGATCCCTTACCTTTTACCTAATTGTCCAGTACAAAGTTATACACAGTTTGTCTCAAAACGAATAGTTTCAGAGCACTGCTGTTTGTAATTGTTAGTTATGTTAAATTCTTACATTTTCAGCTGTTAACATTATCAATAGTAAACACTACTGTTTATAATTATCAGTTGTGTAACTTCTTACATTTTCAGCTGTTAACATTCCTAGTGGTAAACACTGCTGTTTATAATTATCAGTTGTGTAACTTCTTACATTTTCAGCTGTTAATATTTCCTGTTCTAGTAAAGCTTCTGATGGCATTTATCTGTGGGTTGTTGCCCTACATTTATCTCCCTGTCTCAGCCCATTTACATATTGCTAGATGGACCTGGGGTGATCAGAGGACAGTCAGGGGTTTCCTGACCCATTTATTCCGTGTAGAGTATGGCACTTGGGATCTGGTAAGTTACATATTATAAGTGCATTAATGCTCAAGTGCCTTAATAGTTCATTAATACGTCTGCCTCATTTGCTGTCAACTATTTCTCTGCTAAAGTTGGTGGCCTGTCTCAGGCTTTTCTCATTGCTATATATTTTCATTCTCACTGTGTGTGTCCATTTACCTGTGTCAGTGAGTGGATCCACACGCTCAGCTTTTTCCTTTAGTGCATCCATACTCTCTCTTTGGAGTGTTACAGTCACATTCACCTGTATGAGTATTACATAAATTATTGCCTTTTTGAGTTCAGTGGTACATCAGCCACCACCTGAATAGTATATCCACACTCACCTGTTTGAGTATTTTTTCCACATTCACCTGTATGAGTACCATGTACACATTTGCCTGTATGAGTTCAGTAGAACATCCAGACTCACTTGTATAACTAATGCATCCACACTCACATGTAATACTGTACATTCAAATGTGTAAGTTCAGTAGCACATTCACACTACCAGTATGAGTAGTACATCTACGCTTGCACGTATGAATTCAGTAGTACATCTACGCTTGCACGTATGAATTCAGTAGTACATCTATGCTTGCTAGTATAAGTTCAGTAGCAAATCTACACTTACTTATATGAGTTCAATAGTACATCTATGCTTGCAAGTGTGAGCTCAGTTGTATATGTACACTTGCCTGTATGAGTTAAATAGCACATCTACATTTGCCTGTATGAGTTAAATAGCACATCTACACTTGCCTGTATGAGTTAAATAGCACATCTACACTTGCCTGTATGAGTTCAGTGGTACAGCCTTACTTGCATATATGAGTTTAATAGTACAGCCATCATGATGCTACAGTAGTAATCCACATTCATCTGTGTGAGTTCATTAGCACAGCCACACTTACCTGCAGAAGTACAGTTGTAATCCACATTCATCTGTGTGAGTTCAGTAGCACAGCCACACTTACCTGCAGACATACAGTAGTAATCCACATTCATCTGTGTGAGTTCATTAGCACAGCCACACTTACCTGCAGAAGTACAGTTGTAATCCACATTCATCTGTGTGAGTTCAGTAGTACAGCCACACTTACCTGCAGATGTACAGTAGTAATCCACATTCATCTGTGTGAGTTCATTAGCACACAACACTTACCTGTAGAAGTACAGTAGTAATCCACATTCATCTGTGTGAGTTCAGTAGTGCAGCCACACTTGCCCATATGAGTTATGTAGTACACCTGTTACCTGAAAAGTGCATCCACACTCACTTGTTTAATTTAAGTAGCACATCTGTGCTCACCTGTATGAGATAGTAGTACATTCACATTCTCTTGTATGAGTTCAGTAGTACATCCATGTCAGTAATACTTACCTTCAGTATGAATGGTCATGTGAGGAATATATATTTCAGTTTTTAAATTTTAATAAAGGTCTAAGATCACTCAGTGAGGTGTCCTATATTCTGACTGAGAATTTATAAAGTTACAGAGACTCCCTAAATAAACTAGTTTGGGTCAAGGAAATAGAATGAATATTTTCCCTTTCTCAATTTTGCTCTACTAAATATTATACTTGGTTATTTAAAGATCTCTGCACCTCATTCCAATCCCTTATCTTCTCCCCACCCTTACTGCATCTGTCCAGTATTTGTGTCTGGCTGCTTCTGATTGTTTTTGGTATTCTTTCTTCTTCTCCATACACTCAGACATCTACTTGAATGTTTTAAAAGAAAGCAGTAGTCGGTTTAAGGCTATTTGAATCTCTGTAGAGCTTTTCCACGAATGGTTCTGGTGTCAGACGTATGCCCATTCTCTGTTCCGCATGTGTTGGGCAACTTTGAAGCAGATGTTCAGCAGTCATTTTATCAGTGCCGCTGTTACACTGATCGGTAGTTCCTATCTTTAGCTTGTTGAATAGATGGTATCTCAATCTGTTTTGGCCAGTGCGGAGTCTGCAGATTACCTTTTGTTCTCTTCTGTTGAGCTGGTATGTGTGACCTGGATGCTCTACATCCCGTTTGTTTCTGTATCTGATTCTGATAAAACACTTTGCCTCCTCGAAAGTTTTGCTTGCGTCAGTCTGGAGGAGATTTCCACTGTCCTTTGCCAATCTGTCAGCCTCTTAGAGAAATATTACCCACACAACACCTGGACCCATGCATACACAGATGGATCAGCAACAAATGCAACAGAAAATGGAGGTGGAGGTGTCTTTCTGACCTTAAGCACTGGTGCACAAAAAATGCTGTCAGTGGCAACAGGACAATTCTCAAGTAACTTCAGAGCAGAAGCAGATATAATGACAGAGGAAAGCACAGAGAGACAAGTTGCTTTCTTTACCGATGCACAGTCAGTAATTGCAGCGTTGAAAAGCCAAAATAATACAGACCTGGATGACCTCAGAATAGTGCTCCACAAACTATGTCAACGATTCAAAAGTGTTGTGATCCAATGGATCCCATCTCATTGTAACATCACCGGCAATGAAGAGTTTTTGGTATTGAGATCTTACTTATTTACTTAGTCGTTCTCCTTCTACCGTGAGGTGTAGAGGTTTGGAAGAGAGAGTGCCAGACTATCCTATCGGCTATCTTCCTCCTGGCCTGGTTCCATTCTAGTCCTTGGTCCTTCAAAGATTGTCTGATGTTGTCATCCTGGGGATCTGGATCCCTGGCTCTTTGTTTCCCATTCTTGTCATGGTAGCCGATCTTCTCCCATTCTGCAGACATGGCCAAACCATCTTAGTTGGGACTGTTCTACTTGGGTCTGCAGGGGGTGGGATTTTAGGCCTTGATGTATCGTCTGGTTGTGGACCATGTCTCTTCTTGTTACTTCAACCACCTTCCTCAGATACCTCATTTCTGAGGTTTGGATCTGGCTTTTGTTGGTTGTAGTCATTACCCATGACTCGCATCCATATGTCAAGACTGGGACCTAGGTGGAGCGGTATACAGCTTTGTTTTCTTACCAACCTCTCTATTGCTGAGGAATCCTCGATTTATGGCCTGAAAAAGTCTCCCAGCTGCTGCTTTTCGAGTGGCCAACTCTTCTTTGATGCCTCCCTTTCGGTCTATAACAGCTCTGAGGTATTTAAAGTGGTCGACCTGCTCCAGGACCTGTTCTCCCAGCTTAATCTGATGTCTTCTTTCTTCTCATGATATCACCATGGATTTTGTTTTAGATCTGCTTATGACCATCCCTCTCTTCTCCAGCTCTTCCTTCCAGACTTGCAGGTTGGATTGGAGAAGTGTCTCTGATTTAGCAATCAGGGCAACATCATCAGCAAATGCCAGCTCTGAAATACATACCTGTCTCATCTTCCAGTACCCCACTGAATACTTTCTTGTTCTCTCCTTACATTCCTTGATAACATCGTCCTTGAGGAGTATGAAAAGATAAGGTGACAGGATATCACCTTGTCTTACACCAGTGGTGGTCCTGAACTCTTCTGACTTATGGTTTGCTGTCCTCACATAATTTCTGCAAGACTTGTAGAAGCTCTGTATAGCATGAATCAGAGGTGCTGGAATGTTCTTCCTTGCCAAACAGTCCCAAAGTTTGCTCCAGGGGACCCTGTCAAACGCCTTTTCCAGATCTATGAAACAAAGATGGATCTCACTCTTATACTCAAGGACCTTTTATTTTTTGTCTCAGCTGTCTGAGTGTGAAGATTAGGTCTTGAGTACTTTGGTTTGCTCGGAATCCATACTGGATCTCATCCAATTGTGGCTCAGCTAGGCATCAGAGTCTCTGCTCTAGGATTCTAGAGTACATTTTACCAGGGACACTGAGAAGGGACATGCCTCTGTGGTTTCCACATTGTCGATTGTCATCTTTTTTGAAAATTGGTGTTATGATGGCAATCTCCCAATCCTTTGGTATGGTCTTGTTGCACCACGCTGCCTGTAGGACCCTTAAGAGTAATAGGTCACCTGATGCTCCGATGTACTTAACCATTTCCGGTGTTATACCATCATGCCCTGCTGCTTTGCCTATCTTGATTTTCTCCAGTGCTGCCTTCAGTTCTTCCATATTTATGTCATCTTCATATCACCATTGGTGTCCTCTTCTGTGCTAGTGGTTATCATTTCTGATGCTTGACCTTGCTCACCATCAAGGAGTTCTGAGAAATATTCTTTCCATCTTTCCATTACTTCCTTTGGGGCAGTAAGCAATTTGCCTTGCTTGTCCTTTATAAATTTGAGAGGGCATTGTTTTTCCTTCCTCGTGTTTATTAGGGTCTTATAGAACAATTTCTGGTTTTCTTGCGCATATTTTTTAGCTTTTCTCCAAATTCTTCCCAGGACTTCTGTTTTGCTGCTAGCACCTTGTTCTTTGCTTCTGTTCTAAGTATCACATATTCTCTATATTTCTCTATTTGTCCTGCTGTGTATTTAGCTCCTAAGTATTGTTTCCATGCCATTTTCTTCTCTCTTATTTTCTCTTTGACTTCCTCTGTCCACCAAGGTGTCCTCTTTCTCTTGTTCCCAAGTCAGACTTCACCACATGCTTCTGCAGCAGCTGTCTTTATGATGTCCTTGAATTTAAGCCAGAGGGTTTCCAAGTCATCAGGTTGTTCTTCTGTGTTTCTCACTGCTGTAGCAATAAGCCCCTGATATCTGGTCTTAATTTCTGGCTCTCTCAGCTTGTATGTCTTAATGCTCATTTCTCCCGTTTGTTTACTTGGTTTCTTGCGTGATGTTGGGCAGTTCCTAGGCTGAGCAACTCTTTCAGTTGTTCTTTTGATTGTACGCAGGTATTGATCACTTCCAATCTCTGGCCCCCTCCAGACTCTAGCATCCCGGACATATTTGAATGAGCTCCTTCTAACAATGGCATAGTCGATCACTGACTTCACAAATAGCTATTAAGACAGGGTGATATTCTGTCACCTTATCTTTTTATACTCCTCATGAATGATGTCATCAAAGCATGTAATTAGAGGACAAGAAAATATTCAGTGGGATACTGGAAGATGAGACAGGTTTGTTATTTCAGAACTAGTTTTTGCCAACGATGTTGCCCTGATTGCTACATCAGAGGCACATCTTCAGTTCAACCTGCTAGACTGGAAGGAAGAGCTGGAGAAGAGAGGGATGGTCATCAGCAGCTCCAAAACAAAAAACTATGATGATATCACGAGAGGGAAGAAGACATCAGATTATGCTGGGAGAACAGGTCCTGGAGCAGGTCAACTACTTTAAATACCTTGGAACTGTCAATCTTTGAAGGACCGAGGACTAGAATGGAACCAGGCCAGGAGGAAACAGCCGATAGGATAGTCTGGCGCTCTCTCTTCCAAACCTCTACACCTCATGGTAGAAGGGGAACGACTAAGTAAGTAAGTAAGGAACTGTCAAAGACTGGAAGGGAGGCATCAAAGAAGATTTGGCTACCTGAAGAGCAGAAGCTGAGAGACTTTTTCAGGCCATAAATCGAGGATTCCTCAGCAAAAGAGAAATTAGCAACAAGATGAAGATGGCTGTATACCGCTCCATTTATATTCCAGTCTTAACTTACAGATGCGAGTCATGGACAGTGATTACAACCCACAAAAGCCAGCTCCAAACCTCAGAAATGAGGTATCTGAGGAAGATGGTTGAAGTAACAAGAAGAGACATGGTCCACAACCAGATGATACATCAGGGCCTTAAAACCCAACTGGAACAGTCCCAATTACGACGGCCATGTTTGCAGAATGGGAGAAAATCAGCTACCATGACAAATATGGGAAACTAAGAGCCAGGGATCAAGACCTCCAGGATGATTCCCCGTTCGCTGGGAGGACAACATTAGATAATCTGTGAAGGACCGAGGACTAGATTGGAACCAGGTCAGGAGGAAGACAGCCAATAGGATAGTATGGTGCTCCATCTGGCAAACCTCTACACCTTAGAGTAGAAGAGGAACGACTAAGTAAGAGATCATAAATGGGCAGATGAGCAGGTGTATAGAAATCAGTGGTGTGTCATACATTCTTCTCTACCTAAGCCTTTTCTTATAGTGTTAACAATTTTTTTTAATCCCCAGTTGAAAGATCATTCTGGTCAGGGCTTTTTTGCTGGCTTATTGTGAGTAAATATGTATATTGTTATATGTATACTGGTGTATACATAGTTGTGTATTTTGTTTGTCCTATATCTTTGACAGCTGAGTCCACTTTATCTCATGTCTGTGCATAAATCTTATTGTACTGTTTCTTTTGTTTTTGTGCTTCTTCTTCAAGTACCATGTGTGGTGATGCATTTTTTAGGTGATCAAGTCTTTCCGCAACTACCTTCCCCAGTGGTGTTTATCAATTCTGTTGCTGACTTCTGCCCATGCCATGATGTCAACTTGTCTCATATCTTCGTTCTTTGTTATCCTGTCTCTTTTTCCTTCAATCTTTCCTGTTGTCACAATATATTTTATCTTTTTCCTCTTCTCATAACATGCCCAGAGAAAGTGGAGTGCTTCCTTCTAATGTGGGGAATAATCTTCCATTGTACAGTGTCAACAACATCAACAACAGAATGAACAAAGCAAGAACAGCCTTTTTTAGTCTAAACAACATCTAGAAGTCCTCTCAGTACAGCACAAGCACAAAATTGGGATTATATCAGAGCTGTGTGCTTTCTGTGCTTCTCTATGGCACGGAGAGCTGGAGAGTTACAGAGAAGGAAATGTCAAAATTTTCCTCTTTTCACACAACATGCCTAAGAAAAATTCTCCGAATCTTTTGGCCGAATATCATCACCAACCAAGATCTGCTTACTCGTAGCAAGCAAGAGGACATGCACACCATCATAGCTGGCAGACGCTGGAGCTGGGTTGTCCATGTCCTCAGAAGAGACCCCGATGCCATCACAAGAACAGCTATGCTATGGACCCCTGAAGGAAAACGAAAGAGACGCCGACCAAAAACAACTTGGCGGAGGACTGTGGAGGCTGAGATGCAAAGAATGAACCAGAGTTGTGGCACTGTACGAAGGATGGCCGCCGACCGAGCAAAGTGGAATCAATTTGTTGTTGCCCTACAAGACGCCACCAGGCGTAATGGCCACTGACTGCTTTGACGGTCAGCGGCTAAGGATCAGAGAAGAAGAAGAAGAAGTACAGTGTCTTCATGCAAGATATCTTCATGAAGCTTGTTAGCTTTCCATGGTATTGTTACCATTCTTCCATAAAATGACATCTCAGAGGTCTAGGATGCTTTTCTTGCTTGTTCACTAATTGTCCATGACTTGCTTCCATATATCAGGATTGGCTGTGTAAAACACTGAAGAATTTCTCTCTTACTGCCATTGACAGGTGGTTTTTCACATAAAATACTATTCATTTTGTAGAATTCTGCTGTTACTTGGGTTATTCTTCTCTTTCTCTGAGATCCATCTTCCATACAATATTCTTAACAATTGTAGATGTTTTCATCTGGTGACTGGTTTTAAAACTGCTCATTTACGTTGATAGTCCATTCTTGAGAATTAATTTTCTTCTAGATAACTTTTACTTCTGTTATTTTGCTATTTAGGCTAAGACCTTTATTGCCACTTTCTGCCACTATTGTATCCATCATTTCCTGTAGCTATTTTTCACACCAGAGAATACTGACTGTTTAATGTGCTACTCAGATAACTTGCCCTTCATTTGTATTTATTTGGGGGAACAGAAGTAAATAAATTGTGAAATACTCTGCAGAATTGCCTATATTACAGGATATGCAGGCTGCCTATATGGCCATCTCAGAAATTGTTAAGGGAGAAACTCAGTGTTGTGTAGCATGGAATGAACAGTGAATGTTTACAACAATAAATGTATATAAGAATCGGAGATTGCCTGTAAACTTCATATTTTGTGAGAGATTAGTAAAGTACATGTGAGTTATGAAATATTAGTTCATCATGTGACACATACTGTGATATAGTATTTGGTTATTTTACAAGACTTAAATGTCTTTTATATTTGGACATGCGCCCTAATATAACCAACTAGGTTGAATGGGATGCACCTCGCCAACATTTTTTTTTTTTAAAGTTTTAAAGTCTGACAGGACAGACAGTTTGATGCCTGAGCATGATCCATTGTGGATGCAAGATGAGGAAAAAGGCTTGCATAAGTTCATTAATGTCTAAATGTGAGTGTAATACTACAAATGGCACAATTTGAGAATCCATTTGACTAATTGTTATTCACTGACTTATCTCAAATTATTTTACAGCGCATACTTGATGCATGTCTCATCAGACCTGTCGTTTGTGATAGCTGCAATGGCTGTATTTTCCCTCTTCTCTATTTATCAGAGGTATGCATGGTTTATTTAATTTGTTTTAGTTATCCATCTTGTTACAAAATGTGACGTATCCTGAGACACTTTATTGCCTCGTAGGCTTTTTAGGTGCTGAAATGCCAGGCCACACTATATGCACTAGATTATAAACTAACAGTTTGACTTCATAGCATAAGCAGTGGATAAAAGAAGAGATGTCACGTAAAAGTATCCTTCACAAAACTTTCTTATTAAACTTACATTTGGGTATAGTTTTTTAAATATGTTTTTCTGTATGTGCTACCCCATTTGATGCAAGCTTAAAACAGTTTTGACACTTTCTGTAGGATCTTTTCAAACATAATCTATTAACTCTCTGACTTTAGAACAACGCTCAGAGCGTTGGTCAGATTTGACACCCGTGCCAAAACAATTCTCTGAGCGTTGTTTTTAGTCTATCATGAATTAAAATTACGGAACGGTGGAAAATAAATGTGGAGTTAAAGAGTTACGCTGTGACAGTTTGTGTTCTGAAAAGTTTGTATCAGAGTAGTTCACATCAGATTAATTAAATGGGCACTTGAGTTAACGAAATGGCCTCTGCCATCCAGATATTTGATAGGCTGTTCAACTTAACATTGTCTGGTTTTTTGCTATATCCAAACTTAGATCCAGGCATGAATTCTTGTGGAATTGCTTGCGTCTCCTTGAATTACATAATATATCAACTAGTGTTGTGGTGAAACTCATAATGGAATTGGAGAATTCATAACAAGAATTTTGAGCTTTGTATTTTGTTAAAATCTGCTGAGCCTTTTATCCAGAACCATGAGAATTTGTTCATATAATTTATTCTGAAATGAAAAACAAAAAAAATTATGTAAAAAATATGATAATGCATGCAAACAAACCAAACAGAATTGCACAGTTAAGTTAGTCATCAGATCAACTGTCATCTTCACATCGAATATTAGCTACCATGAATTTCCTATATCTTCTGTCTCTTGCCTTGATGTTACACTCTGTAAACTCTTTCCTGGTCATCTCTTGATTTTATCATCCACCTATAGCACTGTCTTCCTCTTGCACATTTGCCTTCATATTTTCTTTGCATTATGATTTTCAGCAATGAGTTATGTCCTTTTATATGACCAAATGTTTTATGTGTCCAATTTTGATTTCATTCATTCATTTTCTTTTCATTCTTAGATTTTTAAATGATTTATTTATTTGTTTTCTTCTCTTTTCATCCTTCTGCATATTCACATTTCAAGGGCCTCAGTTCTTTCTTCTAATTGCTTTTTAAAGCATGTATTCCGTGAAACTGAAACCTTCACGAAATGTCTTGAGGATGTGTTACACAGTATGCAACTGCAGTTTCTGAACTTTTCAGGTACATGAAGAACAGAAGCTCTGTCTTAGCAGTATTTTATCTCATGCTGGTGGTCTACTTGATGTTCTTCTGTTGGCGAGCCAATCTAGATATCCAGAACCCTCTCTTTTTTCGAGTGGTGAGTTTTGCACTTTGAATGGTTTGCTTTTAGTGTTAAGAGAATAGAAATCGCCAAAGCTACATGAAACAAATACTGACATCTAAACAGTTATCTCACAAATTAAAACAGAATCATAAAGTGTTATATATATTCTGCATTACTGTATGGTGTAGAAACATAGATGATAATTAAGCAATTGGAAGAAAGAATTGAGGCTCTTGAAATGTGGATATATAGAAGAATTGGGTGTATATCATGGAAAGAGAAGAAAACAAATAAGGAGGTCCTAGAAAAACTAGGTATGAAAAGAGAATTAATGAGGGAGATCAAAGTTCAGCAGCTAAAATACTTTGGCCACATAAAAAGGCATAACACCTTGCAGAAGACCATAATAGAAGGAAGAGTTGAAGGCAAACGTGCAAGGGGAAGACAGCGCATTAAGTGGAAAGATAACATCAAGAGATGGACAAGAAAGCGTCTGTCAAAGTGCACCACCAAGACAAGAGACAGAAGACGTTGGAGATCCATTATAGCCAACCTTCGTTGTAAAGATGGCAGCTGATGATGATGATGAACTTTGTATACATGGCTTATTAAACTATGTTTTCATGCAGTACTTTTTCTTCTTCTTTAAGCTCCTTGGGGAGGTTAAGATTTTAAACTGGATCTCTTTAAATCTCTTTGTCCTAGACATCCTGTTCCAGTTTCTTTCATATTTTTTGTTTGTCCTCACATCCTTATTCTCCTTACTCATGGGCATTTTATTCTCCCTTCCTAGAGAGTTTCTTATTCTCCTTCCTAGACAGTAGTTTCTTATTCTCCCTTCCTAGAGAGTTTCTTATTCTCCTTCCTAGACAGTAGTTTCTTATTCTCCCTTCCTAGAGAGTTTCTTATTCTCCTTCCTAGACAGTAGTTTCTTATTCTCCCTTCCTAGAGAGTTTCTTATTCTCCTTCCTAGACAGTAGTTTCTTATTCTCCCTTCCTAGAGAGTTTCTTATTCTCCTTCCTAGAGAGTTTCTTATTCTCCTTCCTAGAGAGTTTGTTATTGATAATTAACTCAATTTTTTTTATCTTTTGGTTGAAGAAGGTGAAGCGTGGTTTGGGACAGTCACTCACAGTAGCGCACACACCAAGTCATGGAATGGTGTAACGTCTGATGATATTTTAACCATGGTTTATTACAATTATAACATCACGTAGATCTAGACGAATACAGTTACATCGAAACATGAATCTTCATAATGTAGTTAACACACCATACGGCCCTTACACATCCTGGCCTACAAAATCTCTACTCCTCACATCAGTGCACAAAGACTGCGTCTACGGCAGTTATATAATAATCATGGCCTACAAAATCTCTACTCCACATCAGTGCACAAAGACTGCATCTACGGCAGTTATATAATAATCATGGCCTACAAAATCTCTACTCCACATCAGTGCACAAAGACTGCATCTACGGCAGTTATATAATAATCATGGCCTACAAAATCTCTACTCCACATCAGTGCACAAAGACTGCGTCTACGGCAGTTATATAATAATCATGGCCTACAAAATCTCTACTCCACATCAGTGCACAAATACTGCATCTACGGCAGATATATAATCATCAAGGCCTACAAAATCTCTATACTTCACATCAGTGCACAAATACTGCATCTACGGCAGATATATAATAATCAAGGCCTACAAAATCTCTATAGCCCTGCGCAGGCATACATTATCCAAAAAACACCTTAGGGCTGACCACTTCAGTCAAAAACCCTGCACACACTGAACCCACGGGAACACACCCCGTTCACACAGTCACGAGAATCTACTGTTCTCTTAACACTGCTCTCAAAAATCCCTGCGGACACTAGCCGCGAGAGCTATTCACACATCACTCAAAAACAGTTCAGAAACAGTACATTATGACCAGAGTTCACCTGCTATCTGACATACTGTCTTCCACGAAACTAAGAGGAGATATCTTTAAACAAATCCATACCAATCTGTAAGCAAGTACTCTAACCCAAAATTAACTCTACTCAACACGTATTTCCCAAGATCATTTCCCTTTCATCACATCTGCACTTATCAGTTTGCCACACTCCCAGGGAAAAAAAAATGATTATATCATTTTTTTTTTTTGTTGAAAATTAACTCCCAAAAATTTAACGGTCAATGAAGTTATATCAGATACCTCTTAAATTAATTCCCAAAAATTTTTAAAAAAATTAATGAAGTTCTATCAATTACCTACAAAAATATACCTATGACAAGAGAACATAGCACATCTACAAAAATATCATCAATAAATGTAAGATAACGACTAAATCATCCAACATAATCATTCAAGCATACCAAAATAAAAATTAATCTAATACAAAACCCAAATTAAGTATACATAGTACAAACTAAACAGAAAATAAATTATCATAGGAGAAAAGACAAAATATGAAATGGGAATATGATAAGAATCAAATAGAATCATAAGATGACAATGAAGACAACAATTCCATACATGTAAAACAAATAGAACTATAAGAACCAATTACATTATCTAAAGTCATATAATTAACTTAACACTACAAAGAATGAAAGTATAAATAGCGTAACACGAAAAAAGTATACTAGAAGTATGAATGACATCAAAGATGAAACACGGAAGCATAAACAAAATATCAGACAATACTGAAAAGACAACAGAAAAGATGTAAAGAAATGACGAATAGTCAACAAAGAGAGATGACAGTAAAGATGCAAATGTAAAGAAAGTTGGTAACAACACCTAACAATAACTATCCAAATATAACAACGTATTGTAAAATACAAAAATGCTAAAGTATATTTATATACTAACACAAAAAAGAAAGCTTATGACAAGCACAGCATAATAAGTAATTTAACTAAATTATAAACTTATACATAACTAAAAATAAATTACATCAAATATCACCCAAACAAAAAATTATTAACGATAACACAAGTTCCGCATTGACGCATAGTCAAGCGCTAACAACCAAAAATACATCCAAACATCACAACATTTTCAAAGAATTAATGTCACTACATAATAGTAACCCTAACATACAATCTAGCGCTGGCGCAGAAAAAAATAAATATCACAATGTTCAAAACACATTTTCCAAAAATTTACAATACAAAAAATGTTTCTTCTCTTTAGGTTAAATAAAAATAGTATTTTTATTTCTAAGTAATATGTAGCTATAATTAATAACTAACAATTAAATTAGCTGAGTAACATAAAAATAATCTTATCTTTAAATAGACACACATCAAAACGTGTAAGTTTTTTTTTCTCTTCTTTTTTAAAAAAAAATACATCAAAGAAACGTCACATTGGGTAATAAAATGTTAACTACAAACGAAGTTATAAATATATATAAGTGTAATATTATTTTATCTTAACTATGTATTATAATCAGATATTTAAATTCTTTAAATGAACAAGAGTATCAGCCGTCGCTGTTAATTCTACCCACTTAATTTAATAGGAAATTTAAGTTAATTCTAGCTGACAAAAAATCGAATCGTTTAAATTATCAAATGTCATAATTGAGAAAAAATGGAAACCAAGTTTCAGAATACGTCCTTAACTTCAACGAAAAATCATTAATAATACATACAAGTTATGTTTAAAATTACCTTTCACTAAACAATTAATTCAAATAATCTGTATATAAATATGTTAATTAAACATGGTATCAAATCCATGATGAAAAACAAAACAAAATTTTAAGTAGTGAATAAAAACACTCAGGACTATCTATGAAATGACTATTACATTGTCTCAGTAAATAAGTTTGTGCATAGAAATTATTTAATGCATAATTAAAATACAGTCATATAAGTAACAACCAACAAATAATTATGGCAATCAAATGTTACAAAGATTACATAATATTTCATTAACAACATATAAAGTTCTATACTAAAGAATACAATAACATTCAGTGTTTGTAAACAGAACAAAAAATAAACAGGACCTTTAAAAAACAAAAAAAAAATCCTTCGAGGTCTTGCGAACATCTCATCAACACGCAAGGTGACATCATGACACGGTGGGTTAACGTACTGTCTAGGCTCGCTTGAATGGATAAATGGTACACAGTGATCTACATCTCTCCCAGGTAATGTAAAATTAGAATGGTGATTCCCCTCGCAAAGTCGCTCGCTGTGAGACAATACAAATGAAAATATCTATTTTAATCCATGGTAAGATTATGAGTGAACACGGAAAAGTTCACTACACAATTACCCGAACTCCGTGGTGTAAGGTTGTGGCCCTCCTGCGATGTCAACAACTCTCGTCACATAGCAGACAACATAGACGTCCCAGGGACAACCTGACCTATAATTCACAGTTGTCAGTGCGGTAGGCTGAAAAAAATTTACTACCTTCACAAGACCGAGATGATCTCTCAAACCTATCAGCATGACAAGCAAAAGCATTTAAGAACCTATTACCGTTCCTATTACTCTGATTAATAATAATCTTGCTCTTATGTGGAGCACAGCTAACCTGGTTGCGATCTGTATAATTTCTTTTGAGAGCATTGTTATTTGCTCTATTAACACCGTTGTACTGATTTAAATCCCAGTTACAATAGTTATTCTTAATACTTCTTCCCAGATAACAATGTCCATCAGATAGAACTGACTTTTTAGCAGAAAAATTATTACTAGACTGATGAACTTTCATATAATTACTTCTGCTATAGTTTTCTAAACTTTTAGAATCACAATGTTGAGATCTGTCACATTTTTTCTTGTTTTTGGGAGAAGAAACGTTACCGTAGGATGAACTCCCTTGGTACTTTATAACCTTAGGGTTATGTCTCCTATCAAAATTATTTTTTTCTTTGCTTGTGGCAATGTGTTTAAAAAATGAGTCACACTGCCTTGACTGGGTATGACTAGAAGGTTTGACAATCTCTTTATTTTTTTTCACAACATTTGTTTCCTTCATGGAACAAGCAGTAGTATGTTTGTTACTTGTAACCAATTTATCAGATCTGTCAATAAATACGCTGTTGGTTTTTAACACACTGACTTGAGATTTAGCACTGTTTCTTTCCTTATCTACAGGACTGGATATTACTGTAGATTTTCCTTTGTTATTCTGCCGCCAGCAATCATTATCATTGGAATCATCTGTATTGCGTGAGAAGTTATATCTCCCACGGAAAGATCTATGTCCACCATTCTTGACCGTAGAATCCGCAAAAAGTGTATAAGGCTGGCTTTTTGCTTTAGTGTTCTGATGATAAGAAACTTTCTGTCTATCATCGTCAACACTGACGGAAGACCACATATTGCTATTCAAGACTACGTCAAGCAGACCATTTATTCTTCTTCTTGCTTCTACAATCTCAAAGTCCTTAAGTGCAATCTGTTCACTTAATTTCTTGTTTAAACTCTCCGCTTTTAAGACCTTGCAGCTTTCCTCTGCTAGCAAATTTTCAATCTTAATCAATTTGTCTTTCTCCACCATTAATTCTTTCACTCTCTCTTTATCAATCCTCTCAATCTCAATATCATGACTATTCGTAAGCCTATCAACCTTCTCTAGGGATATGGTATCCTTTTCTTTAATTTGGCAACCACAAATCTCCGTCTTCTCTTGAACTTTTTGAGTCAGATTTCTAATTTCGCCATTTTTTTTCCCAATCTGAGCTTCCATCTCTTTAATTTTGCACAATGCCGAGTCTAATTTTGCTCGAACACAAGCAAGCTCAGAATTAGATTTACATAAATCACCTGTAAGTTTAGTCACTTTTTCCTGCAGCTTATTCACTTCAGTAGTACTTTTTAAGCAACTTTCCCTTAGCTCCTGTGTACTCTGTTTTATGTCTCCTATTTGCTTCTCATCCCTTAACTCTTCTTTCTGGTCACTATGGATGCCGTCGAGCAATAACGTACGTATACTCTTCAATATGTTATCACGTTTTATACTAATATAATTGTCCAAGAACAGACGAAGGTCCAAAACCAATAACCTTGCCAGATCCTCAGCCATACTCACATGAGGAATTGACTGAAATCTCTCATTAGCAAACTCTCTTAGAGATCTCGATGCAGAGACCAAAAACTTGTCCATAACATGTGACTCAAGCTCTGGGCTTTTTAATCTCTGACAATCTGTCCCTTCCTGAAACAGATACTCTAATACAGGTCTCATATCCTCCGGATCTGTATCAGAATCCATTGTGACTTGTTTACTTAGTCAACCATATATGTCTTAATTAAACTTTCATTATACCAAATCAAGTTTAGATCTCAAATATTGTATCATCAATCCCTGTACATCATCACATTCTATAATTAATCGATATAATTATCGACAACAACAACAATAGTTATCAATAGAATAGGATAGTGCAGATTGAGGCTTGTTGACATGGACAGAAGTGGCAACATTTACACACAACAAAAGCACTTAACTGAAGGTAATCCTGACCCTTCCGCCAACACACTGGATATCACAAAGTTCTGACGTTAAAACACTCCACTGCAGAAAAGGTACAAGGACTAGGCACTCTTGTCTTCAAATCCCTGCCACTGTACAGTATGTCCTCAACAATGCATCAGACGACAGGAACCGATCACAGCAACCCCGCAATCACTTGAGGTATACGTGCAGACGAACTCTCCAAAATACTGCACCTATAGTTGAATCTGCATATGGAAAGACTGGAACAAGCACTGTAACAATTATGGCATCAATGTCGCTATCAGATAACAGCTATTTGATATCGAAACCAACTGATAACGTTAGTTTAGTTGCTACACACGCCAAGATATGAGGATGGATATGCGCAGTCAGCTGATACCTGTGTACAGTTAAATTAAGCCACGCCCACACAGAGCCAAACATAACACAGTTCAGTGTTCCCACTTGTAATGACTGGTCCAGAATCTGACCTAATTTCCTCTCTTGTCACGCGAATGTAATGTGGGTGTTACGACCCGTTGATTTGGTCCACCAAATGTTATATGTATAATGATAATTATGATTATGGTGGATGTCTTTATGGTGAAGACGGTGAGTGTGTTTTGGGACAGTCACTCACAGTAGCGCACACACCAAGTCATGGAATGGTGTAACGTCTGATGATATTTTAACCATGGTTTATTACAATTATAACATCACGTAGATCTAGACGAATACAGTTACATCGAAACATGAATCTTCATAATGTAGTTAACACACCATACGGCCCTTACACATCCTGGCCTACAAAATCTCTACTCCTCACATCAGTGCACAAAGACTGCGTCTACGGCAGTTATATAATAATCATGGCCTACAAAATCTCTACTCCACATCAGTGCACAAAGACTGCATCTACGGCAGTTATATAATAATCATGGCCTACAAAATCTCTACTCCACATCAGTGCACAAAGACTGCATCTACGGCAGTTATATAATAATCATGGCCTACAAAATCTCTACTCCACATCAGTGCACAAAGACTGCGTCTACGGCAGTTATATAATAATCATGGCCTACAAAATCTCTACTCCACATCAGTGCACAAATACTGCATCTACGGCAGATATATAATCATCAAGGCCTACAAAATCTCTATACTTCACATCAGTGCACAAATACTGCATCTACGGCAGATATATAATAATCAAGGCCTACAAAATCTCTATACTTCACATCAGTGCACAAATACTGCATCTACGGCAGATATATAATAATCAAGGCCTACAAAATCTCTATACTTCACATCAGTGCACAAATACTGCATCTACGGCAGATATATAATAATCAAGGCCTACAAAATCTCTATAGCCCTGCGCAGGCATACATTATCCAAAAAACACCTTAGGGCTGACCACTTCAGTCAAAAACCCTGCACACACTGAACCCACGGGAACACACCCCGTTCACACAGTCACGAGAATCTACTGTTCTCTTAACACTGCTCTCAAAAATCCCTGCGGACACTAGCCGCGAGAGCTATTCACACATCACTCAAAAACAGTTCAGAAACAGTACATTATGACCAGAGTTCACCTGCTATCTGACATACTGTCTTCCACGAAACTAAGAGGAGATATCTTTAAACAAATCCATACCAATCTGTAAGCAAGTACTCTAACCCAAAATTAACTCTACTCAACACGTATTTCCCAAGATCATTTCCCTTTCATCACATCTGCACTTATCAGTTATCCTACTTACTGGAGGGCTTCTTTTTCCCCTTTACTATAGGGTTTTGTTGTTCTCCTTAGAGTACTTTTTGTTCACTGTGCTGGAGGGTTTCTTATTCTCACTGCTGGAAGGTTTTTTATTTTCCTTGCTGGTGGCTTGTTGTTGTTTACAGGAGCTTCTCGCACTTTTGCAGCCAATACCAAGTTGAAGACTGCTTGGTATTATCTACACTGTAGATCTAGGCTTTTCTTGTGGCTTTTCTGCCATTCCAGAATGTGCTGAGTTGAAGTCATGAGCACCAGTTTCTCCAGCTTGGCTTGCATTTAAAGGATCATCACGTCTGGACCCAAGCTAGGAGTAAGAAGTGCGTGGCATACTGTGCATTCCTCGCCATCCAAGGAGGCTCTCCCAAGGAATTGTCACGTCCTGCACAGAGCCACTTCCCAGCTCACCCTGCCTATCACTGGGTCCATAGTTAAATCCTCCTGCATGCAGTCAACCAGGTCAAAGCCAAAGAATCACATCTGGGGCTGAAGTGACTTCTCCTGGCTTAGTGTGCAATGCTGGGTTCTCAACAAGTTTCACCACAGGGGGGAATCTCTGGAAGTGTGTGGATGATTTCAAGAGTCAATGAGGGTGTAATTAGCCTCACTTTCACATCTCTATACTATAATATTGTGCATAGCTGGTGGTCATAAAAGGATGACTGCAGATATGCCTCAGTGAGGATGTAATTAGCCTCACAGACATAGGTTCCATTCTACATACATACATTGTAGCGTTGGGCATAGCTGATGGTCATATAAAGATGACTCCAGTTGTGCTTCCATGCATGCCTCCATGCATAAAACTGGTGGGCTTCTTATACTCCTTCATTATTGCTCAATATTCTGCTTGCTAGAGGGCTTATTATTCTCCACGCTAGAGAGCTTCTTGCACTTGCTGGAGAGCTTCTTGTATAAGCTGGAGAGCTTCTTGTATAAGCTGGAGGGCTTCTTGTATAAGCTGGAGGGCTTCTTGTATAAACTGGAGGGCTTCTTGTATAAGCTGGAGGGCTTCTTGTATAAACTGGAGAGCTTCTTGTATAAACTGGCGAGCTTCTCATTCTCCTTGCTGATGGCTTAATATTTTCCTTGCTGGAGGGCTTCTTGTCCTCCTTGCTAGGTAGCTACTGATCCTCAATACTCTAGGCTTAGCATTCTTACTAGAATGCAGTCTTTCATCCCACACTGCTGACCTGAATTCACACTAGTTTTAGTTTTTCTATTTATGTGTTGTTATTTTTTTAACTGGATAGAATGGATCCTTCCCAAGCCTACTTAGATTTGTTTTACTGCATGACTTGGAATGAGGGGGGGGGGGGGAGTTATCCTGTTCTTGTGCACACCAAAAATATGTTTATTGACAGGTTGAAAGATTTTGGATGCAGAGTGATCTTGTTGTTGTTGTCCTGGCATCTGTGACATTTGCTGACATCTGCAGGTAATATATTTACATGCTGGCAATTTTTCATGCACTTATGTGCTACCAGCACCTGAGAGGGGAGCAAAGAATAGTAACATTTTAATCTACCATTCATGTCATAAAGGTGGTTAACGAGTGTTGGGCTCGGGCCCAGTTACCCTATCCTGTAGAAATTTTAAGACACAAAAACATCAAGAGGATGGTCAAAATGAAAGGGATAGAAAGGCACGGAAAAACCTTAAGCTGATGGCATGGCACAGGGAGGACTTTGTATGAATGTATTTGTTGAGAGCACATCATGGGGCGAAGCAATCTTGATAAAGTTTTATTTAGAAGGATTGCTGCGCACCATGCTGAGCCTCACCAAAACTCTTAAACTAAAGTCGTCAGCTATGACAAAGTAACATATCAAGGGATGACGTAAAGAAGAGTGTATTTACGCTTTGTAGCGTATAGACGTGTCCGAAAGTGTGGCTTGGTCTACTTAATATATGTGTAGAAGAATCTACTTATAAAAAGTGTTAATGAGTCTAGATTCGACTAAAAAATCAAGTGTGTATTTATAATTCAATGTGGTGAAACCACTTCGTCAGGATATGTTGAATCCATAAGTATTGAATAGCCAAGATGGCCAGAAATATAGTGAGAGATAGTATCTCAAGATATACAAGATGTTTTTAAGGTTAGTATAACCTACATATATCTTCTTCTTCGATCCTTAACCACCGACCGTCAAAGCAGTCAGTGGCCATCACGCCTAGTGGCGTCTTGTAGGGCAACAACAAATTGATTCCACTTTGCACGGTCGGTGGCCATCCTTCGTACAGTGCCCCAACTCTGGTTCATTCTTTGCATCTCAGCCTCCACAGTCCTCTGCCAAGTTGTTTTTGGTCGGCCTCTCTTTCGCTTTCCTTCAGGGGTCCAAAACATAGCTGTTCTTGTGATGGCATCGGGGTCTCTTCTGAGGACATGACCAACCCAGCTCCAGCGTCTGCCAGCTATGATGGTGTGCATGTCCTCTTGCTTGCTACGAGTAAGCAGATCTTGGTTGGTGATGGTATTCGGCCAAAAGATGCGGTGAATTTTTCTTAGGCATGTTGTGTGAAAAGAGGACAATTTTGACATTTCCTTCTCTGTGACTCTCCAGCATTCCGCACCATAGAGAAGCACAGAAAGCACGCAACTCTGGTATAATCTTAATTTTGTGCTTGTGCTGTATTGGGAGGACTTCCAGATGTTATTTAGGCTAAAGAAGGCTGTTCTTGCCTTATTCATTCTGATGTTGATGTCTTTGCCTGCCCCACCGTCTGGTGTTACTATGCTTCCTAGGTATGTGAAGGTATCTGTCTGTACCAGTTGCTGATTCCTTACTGATATGGGCTCAGGGTTGCTCACATTGAGCGTCATGACCTCAGACTTCTTTAAATTGATGTTCAAGCCCACCTGCTGGCTAATTTTATTAAGTCTATCCGTTTTTTCCTGGATGTGTTGATGTGAATGTGCCAGCAGTGCAATGTCATCTGCATATTCCAGATCTTCCAATGTAGAAAATGTAGTCCATCTTATTCCTCTTGGACTGCCCTCTGTTGTCTGGCGCATCACCCAGTCTATGACTGTTAAAAATAGAGTGGTTGATAAGGGGCATCCCTGTCGTACTCCTGTCTTCACCTCGAAGGTTAGGTTGCTCTGCCCAACACTACACGTAAAGTTGGCATAGAGGCTTTTTATGATTGACACTATGCAGCTTGGAATTCCATAAGCCCTCAGTATTTTCCATAAACTGTCCCTATGTATGCTGTCAAAAGCCTTTTCAAAATCAACAAAATTTATGTAAAGCTGTCTTTGCCATTCTGAGCACTGCTCTATAATGTTCCTGAGAGTGAATATATGGTCTACACATCTTCTGTTCTTTCTAAATCCTGCTTGTTCTTTCCTCAGTTTGTAGTCTACTGCCTTTGAAATTCTCTGTATAATTATCCTGCCTAGTATTTTGCTGGGAACTGAGAGAAGAGTGATTCCTCTCCAATTATTGCAGTCTGCAAGATCTCCCTTCTTGGGCAATTTGACAATTATTCCTTTGTTCCACTCTGATGGTGTTGTCCCCGTTTTCCAGACTTGTGCAAATAGTGGTTCTAATAGTTCTGCTGCTAGCTCAGGGTCTGTCTTAAATAGCTCTGCATTTAAGTTATCATGGCCCGGAGCTTTACCGTTCTTTAACCCTTTGATTGCTGTGATGATTTCTTCTTTTCGTGGAATGTCTGTATTTACATCTAGATCGTTTTCAGCCTCAGGAACATTCAATTGTGTCTCTGGTATTTCCTTGTTCAGAGTTTCTCTGAAGTGCTCTGCCCATCTTGTTTCCTGTCCCTCTGCTGTCTTGATGAGATTTCCTTGCTTATCTCTTACTAATGTAATATTGTTTGCACCTTGTTTTCCGCTGATGAATTTAGTTATTTTGTATACTGTGCTTTGTTCATTTCTCAGTGCTGCCTCTTCTGCCTGTTTTGCAAGATCGTCTAGGAAATTCCTTTTGTTGGCTCGGGTTTGGCGTTTAACTTCTTTGTCCAGCTGACTGTACTGTTCGCTATATAGTTGCTTTAACCTGGGGGACTTCGCTTCTGTTTTCTTTCTTTTCATTTCCTTTCTCATCTTTATGGTGTTTAGTGTTTCTGGTGTTATCCAGTCTTGCTTCTTCCTTTCCTGGAATCCTAAGCATGATTTGCTACTTTCCTTATATATTGTTGAAATGGTGTTGAAATTCTGGTCTATATCATCAGTCAATGTCTTTTCCTGGCTTTTGGCAAATTGATATCGTTTCTTAATGTCGGCCGCAAAAGCTTTTCTGGTAAGGGGGTCCTTCAATTTGCTGATGTCAAACCTTTTCTGTGTAGTTACAGTTGGTCCAGCCCTTCTTAGTTTCACTTTCAGTTTTGCTACTACTAAATGGTGATCACTTCCCATATCTGCACCTCTTCTTACCTTCACATCTTGTAATGCATGTCTCCATCTACCGTTAACCATGATGTGGTCTATCTGGTTTCTGTCCCGACCATTTGGTGATTCCCATGTTAACTTGTGAATTTCCTTATGTGGGAAAAGTGTTCCTCCAATGACCAGGTTGTTAATGCTACAGAAACTTATTAGCTTATCCCCATTTTCGTTTGCTGTTCCGCTGCCGCATTTCCCCATTGTTCTTTCATTATATGTATTGTGTGTACCAACTTTCGCATTGAGGTCTCCCATTACTATAACAAGATCATATCTAGGTGTGTCTTCCATTTCTTTCTGCAGTTGTTGATAGAATTCATCCTTGACCTCCTCATCGCTATCATTCGTTGGTGCGTAGCATTGTATTATTGTAGTGTTGGTGAATCTCCCTCTCAATCTCAATCGTATCAGTCTGTTGTTGATGGGTTTCCATTCCAGTAATGTCCTTTCTATCCCTTTCTGTAGAATAATGGCTACGCCTTCACTGTGCTGTCCATCCTCTCTTCCAGAGTAAAGTACTGTTTCTCCTGTTGCTGTTTTAACTTTTCCTGCCCCTGTCCATCTGCTCTCACTTATCCCCAGGATGTGTAACCTGTCTTAGTTTACCTGTCTCGTACATTGTCCTGACATTCCAAAATCCTATTCTTGTATCCTGTTTTGCGGTCAGGACATCCGTTTTCATGTCAGTGGCTTCCTTTCGGCTTTCACCACTGACAGTCATACGAGCCACAGACTCCGAATGTCCATCCCGCAGCAAAGTTTGTTCATTTGATGTTGTTTCCGTAACTTCATTATTTTTTTTACATAGACAGGGGTGTCAGCCCTATGCTAAAACCCCCAACCTGGAGGACCAGGGTACCAGCTTTTGTCTGACCCCTACCCACACAGACCAGTCCAGCTTGGTTGAACCTACCAGGAGTAAAACTCCCACTGGCATAGCTCTGGGGATTGTCAGGGTACGCAAGCTGCCATACCGCTACAAGGTATAGGTACCATTGATGGCAGTACCTACATATATAGATATAAATATTTGTGGAAAAAAATACAGTGTGTCGGTAAGGATCATAAGAGAATATATTTTAGCTGATAAAGAAATAAGTGTGCAAGAAAGCACATGACTAATATTACTGATTTAATGTAAAAATCCAGTGTGTCGAGAATGACCATAAAAGAATAAAGTTAGCGGACAAAGAAATAAGCTTCAAGAAAACACAGGAATATATTATTACGAGTATCAGAACGAAATTATAAAAGCAGGAAATTGTACAGATATGGTATATTGAAAGAATCAATTTTTGCCAGTGACTAACTGTTAAATTATGTTGGAGCAACATGTAATTCATGAGAGTTTTCTGTATGAATAAAATGAAAGTCGTTTATACATAAAGTCTTCGAAGAATCTATGGAAAATTCAGATTCATGGTTTGTTCATTATGACAGTTGAGAGTTTTTTCAGTTAATGGACTTACTTAGTCGTTCCCCTTCTACTGTGAGGTGTAGAGGTTTGGAAGAGACAGCGCCAGACTATCCTATCGGCTGTCTTCCTCCTGGCCTGGTTCCATTCTAGTCCTCGGTCCTTCAAAGATTGTCTAATGTTGTTCTCCCAGCAGACTCTGGGTCATCCTGGGGGGGTCTGGATCCCTGGCTCTTTGTTTCCCATGCTTGTCATGGTAGCCAATCTTCTCCCATTCTGCAGACATGGCCAAACCATCTTAGTTGGGACTGTTCTACTTGGGTCTGCAGGGGTTGGGATTTTAGCCCTTGACGTATCGTCTGGTTGCGGACCATGTCTCTTGTTACTTCAACCACCTTCCTCAGATACCTCATTTCTGAGGTTTGGATCTGGCTTTTGTGGGTTGTAGTCATTGCCCATGACTCACATCCATATGTCAAGACTGGGACATAGGTGGAGCGATATACAGCCATCTTCGTTTTCTTACCGAGAAGTAGAAAACTAGACAACAGAAAAACTACAGACGTGAGTGGCTTACCCAGGACCTTCTGTGCGACAACCCTGCCTAGCTTATATACTTATAAAGAAACATGTCCGATTCACTGTCAATATTCAATTCAATATTATCGTCCTTGTGTGTTTCAGTATCAGCTACTATACTAATTTCATTTTTTTTTATCCTGAGTTCGTTATCATAAAGTTAAATCTGAACACATTATTATTTAGGTTCGCCCTTTTAAAATGTCCACAATGTTTCTACATCCTTCTATGCTCCGAAGGTATCAACAAATGTTGTATTCACACAATATTCCTTATACATTTTGTACACCTACCACGGGGTGGTTGAGGTAGTCGATACTCACGCTTCTCGACATTTTACACAAATTATTTGAGGTTAATACTAACCTTAGTGATAAGTCTATCACACATTCCTGGCAATCTTAAACGTATTTCAGTTCCACTTTCTTATTTCACTTTAAATATATTTGTAACGCAATCTCAGTTCCAGAGTCAAGTCAGACTCCTGTTTAGTGATAAGTCTATCACACATTTATTTCAGTAGAATAATTTGTACACATTCCAAGTCCATTGGACGAATACTTTGAATTCAGTGGACACAGCCACCTTGGATGAACACTGCGGAATATCTCCTGACCTTTCGTCATCCTTCACTATGCCGATACGTCAGATCCTAAACCCAGTATTCTGCATTTATGAGGCATATCGTGGTGCGAAGCAAATCTTCAAATTTGTCTCACCCCATGATGTGCACTCAACAACGATTAATAATCCAAGTCCATTGTACACACATACGCAAGACTTTAATGACTTCCACGTTTGGATTTCATAACATCTTGATAATCAGTGATTATCATACTAAGTTTTATCCACATATTATTGCATCATTAAGCAGGTATCTAGTGCCATCATTTGTACCTCTATATTATTTATGATCCTTTCCACTCTCAGTAATAATTATTCCATGCGATCATGCATAATCCAACATATTCATTCATTCATATTCATTCATAACCTCCACTCCCAAAGGAGCATAGGCTTTCAACAAACACATGCCAAGTCCTCCTGTCACGTGCCATCATCTCAAGTTCTTTCCACGTTCTCCTCATCATTTTCACCTCTGTTTCCAGCTCCCTTCTCCATGTGCTTCTTGGTCTACCTCTGCTTCTCTTGCCCTGGGGGTTCCAGAACAAGGACTGCCTTGTAATGCTATCCACAGGTTTGCTCAGCATATATCCTATCCATCGCCATCATCGTCTTCTCATCTCTTGTTCCACTGGCACTTGTCTAGTTCTTATCATCAGTTTCACGTTGGTAACCTTATCATACCATTTTAGTCCCTCTATTTTATGCAAGCACCCATTTATGAAAGTCTGTAGCTTTTTGGTTGTTGTCTTTGTTGTTCTCCATGTCTCAGAGCCATACAATAGGACTGACTTCACATTGGAGTTGAAGATTCATATTTTCGTGTTCGATCCGATTTCTCTTGATCTCCATATATTTCCCAATGCAATGAAAGCTCCTCTTGTTTTTTGTATTCTTATTTTGATATCACTGTCTGTCCCTCCCACTTTGTCTATATTGCTGCCAAGATATGTGTACAATTCTACATCTTGTATTGGTGCTTCTTCAAGTTCAACCCTGTTATCATTACCTGCATTTATTCTCATTATCTTTGTCTTTTCCCTGTGTATTTTCAGACCCAATTGCTGTGACCTCTCATCGAGTGTTTTCAATTTGTCCTGCATCTGATTACGATTATGGTACAAGAGCCAAGTCATCAGCAAAATCCAGATCATCCAACTGCTTAGTCAGAGTCCACTGGATTCCATTTCTGTTGTGTGTTGTCGATGTTCTCATAACCCAGTCTATTGCTAGTAAGAAAAGAAATGGAGATAAGAGGCATCCCTGTCGCACTCCTGTTCTTATCCAAAACAGTTCTGTAAGCTGTCCTTCATGAAGAACTCTGCATATCATGTCTTCATATGTATTCTTTATTAAATTAATGATCTTCAGGGGAACTCCATAATGTCTCATCAAACATATTCATATTGACGTATTATATCTTACGTACATTAATACACTTTCCAGACACAGTCCATAACACCAGACACTGTTCCTTCATTGACACATGGCACAATAATGATGTTGCTACAGCAAACACGCGTGCGTCATGTCATAACCATGCATACACAATCACATCGAACTCGTTTTGTGCATCACTAAGTTTTCAAATGTAATATCCTAAGTCAGCGGTTTTCAACCTTTTTGAGCCCATGGCTCCCCTGACCAACTACATTCTGTCTGTGGCTCCCCTGTGGGATAACTGGTAAAAATTCTAGCGATGTTTTGACATTTAGCCAAACTTTTTTTGAGCAGGAGAGCTTTGGAAAGGCTTTTAAACAATGTAATATTTTAATGTAATTTTTTTTAAAATGCTATTGGACAATATGTGAAAAAATTACACGTACAAAGAAAAATATACACAAAGTGCACTTTGAAAACCCTTACTATAAAAAAGAAAAAAGCACAGATAAAGTAGTTTCTTTCTAACATTTTTATATATTTTTGTCTGAAAATCATTCACTGATATACTGCACTCATGATTCAATCTCCATAACAAAAAACTTGTACAGTAAAACTAAAACAAAATTATGATGAATAAAGTACCAGTCACCTCAGTGTGAAACTTGAGCTTGCTTGTTGTTACACAGCTTGTCAAATCTTGGCACCAATTGAGATACAGCTACCCTCATTTCCTTCTCCACATCAAGTCTTGATCTGAACTTGGTTTTTATGACAGCCACTGCTGAAAACCCAGCCTCGCAGAAATAGGAGGTTGCAAAAGGAATTAATATCTTCAGTGCTCTCTTGCTCAAGCTTGGGAACTCCTGTTTTACTGAATACCAAAATTTTGGCAATGCCATGGATGGAAACTTCGCTTGTAGTGAAGAGTCTGATGAAAGTTCTATCAGTTCTTCCTCTTCTGCAGTACTGAAGTCCGAAAGACCATCACTACTGAGGGGATTTTGAATCCACTGAAACATGTCACAGTTTTCAGGAAAGTATTTTTCAAAATGAACACTGAGTTGAGATAAGTGTCCTTGAATTATAGAAACAATATCTGCACTAAAATCTATTTCATTGTCTGTAATGAACTGCTGCAAACCTGGGAAGTAGTCCATTTCTCCTCCTTCATTGATTTTTCTCTTCCAAAGAAGAAGCTTCTTTTTGAAGGCCGAAACTTTGTCAATAAGTTGAATCAAATGAGTTTCACTTCCTTGCAGAGACTTATTCAACGAGTTCAACTTTTCAAAAAGATCACAGAGGTATGCAACTTAAACGGGAAGTCATTGTCCAGACCGCACTTAGCACTGACATGGTGAATGCGCAGAAAGTTGATAGGCGGGTCAGGGTAGCGGGACTTCAAAGGCTGGCCAACGTCAAAAGTGAAATTTCTCTGGGGTTACGCAGGTTGACAATCACCAAAAATGAAATTTCCCACAGCTCTGTGTTTTCTTTACAGCTAAATACAAAAAAAGTCCACACCCACCAACGGCGCCCCTGACCATCAGTCGTGGCGCACCAGGGCGCCGTGGCGCACAGGATGAAAACCCCTGTCCTAAGTGATGCGCGAAAATAGTCATAACACAGCCCTGTGTGCAGTCTCTTATTAGTTGCCTCTTACAACATGCCTAAGTGGAGCAGTAGTTCTATTATTTCTTTGTCTTCACTGAGAACTGCAAGCTGTAAATGGGTGAGTTTGTAGTATCATCATCAGCCCCTTTCAGCTCTCCACAGAGCATAGGCCTTCAACAAACTTATGCCAAGTCTTCCTGTCCTGTGTCATCAGCTCAAGGTCTTTCTATGTCTTCTTTGTTCCTTTCATACGTTAATTGCTACTTTCTTCTTCTTTGATCCTTAGCCGCCGACTGTCAAAGCAGTCAGTGGTCATCACGCCTGATGGCATCTTGTAGAGCAGCAACAAACTGCTTCCACTTTGCTCGGTCGACAGCCATTCTTTGTGCAGTGCCCCAGCTCTGGTTCATTCTTTGCATCTCGGCTCCACAGTTCTCCTCCAAGTTGTTTTTGGTTGACCTCTCGTTTTCCTTCAGGGGTCCATAGCATAGCTGTTCTTGTGATGGCCTCATGGTCTCTTCGGAGGACATGGCCAACTCAACTCCAGCGTCTGCCAGCTATGATGGTGTGCATGTACTCTTGGTTGCTCCGAGTAAGCAGTTCTTGATTGATGATGGTATTCAGCCAAAAGATTTGAATAATTTCCCTTAGGCATTATTATTATTATTGTGTTAATTACTTCAGTTATTTAAAAAAATTTTGTCATTTGTATTAAATAATGAAGGTCCTACAGGCAGCTTGATGCAACAAGACCATACCAAAGGATTGGAGACATTGCCATCATAACACCGATTTTCAAAAAGGGTGACAACCGACAATGTGGAAACCATAGAGGCATATCCCTTCTCGGTGTCTCTGGTAAAATGTTCTCTAGACTAGAATCCTGGAGCAGAGACTCAGATGCCTAGCTGAGTCACATATGGATGAGGTCCAGTGTGGCTTCCGAGCAAACCGAAGTACTCAAGACCTAATCTTCACACTCAGACAGCTGAGTGAAAAGGCCCTTGAGTGTAAGAGTGAGATCCGTCTTTGTTTTTGAGATCTGGAAAAGGCATTTGACAAGGTCCCCTGGAGCAAAATTTGGGACTGTTTGGCAAGGAAGAACATTCCAGCATCTCTGATTCATGCTATACAGAGCTTCTACAAGTCTTGCAGAAATTATGTGAGGACGGCAAACCATAAGTCAGAAGAGTTCAGGACCACCACTGGTGTAAGACAAGGTGATATCCTGTCACCTTATCTTTTCATACTCCTCATGAACGATGTCATCAAGGCATGTAAGGAGAGAACAAGAAAGTATTTAGTGGGGTACTGGAAGATGAGACAGGTCTGTATTTCAGAGTTGACATTTGCTGATGATGTTGCCCTGATTGCTAAATCAGAGGCACATCTTTAATCCATCCTGCAAGTCTGGAAGGAAGAGCTGGAGAAGAGAGGGATGGTCATAAGCAGCTCTAAAACAACAATCATTGTGATATCTCGAGAGGAAAGAAGGCATCAGATTAAGCTGAGAGAACAGGTCCTGGCGCAGGTCAACCACTAAATACCTTGGAGCTGCCAAAGACCAGAAGGGAGGCATCAAAGAAGAGTTGGCTACCCGCAGAGCAGCAGCTGGGAGACTATTTCAGGCCATAAATCGAGGATTCCTCAGCAAAAGAGAAGTTGGCAAGAAGACGAAGATGGCTGTATACCGCTCCACCTATGTCCCAGTCTTGACGTATGGATGCGAGTCATGGGCAATGACTACAACCCACAAAAGCCAGATTCAAACCTCAGAAAGGAGGTATCTGAAGAAGGTGGTTGAAGTAACAAGAAGAGACATAGTCCGCAACCAGACGATATGTCGATGCCTAAAAACCCAACCCCTGCAGACTCAAGTAGAACAATCCCAACTAAGATGGTTTGGCCATGTCTGCAGAATGGGAGAAGATCGTCTACCACGACAAGCATGGGAAACTAAGAGCCAGGGATCCAGACCTCCAGGATGACTCAGAGTCCACTGGGAGGATGTGATGCTGCACTGGAATTCTGTCCTTCAACCGGCCCAATTCTGTTGTTCTATTTTGAATTTTTACCTTTCTTCTTCTCTTTGTAACTATATGTGTTTGCTATGTTTCTTCTCATTTGAATATATCGTGTTTGGTATTGACACAGCGTACTTTGTATTAAATACACATATGCCTTAGTCCTCAAAATACTACACACGAGAGAGAGAGAGGGGTGGAGTGGAACACATTCAAGTAATAACGAACACTAGCAATGTTCCCAACTCTGTCTAATGTATTCAAATAATTATCACCACAAAATCACAACAATATATGTAGTTGGCGAAGTGTAACACATTGATGAAAATCTCAGATAACCAAATGCCTTATCTTCTCGCAACTAAATGGTCACTTGCATTCGACAATCCCAGTCAGCCATCATCACCAAAACCTCCTCGCTCTCTCTACTCTCTCTTCTTCACTGCCCAATCAGAACGCCCCTTGCGTTCACCCCTGACCTGCTGACCTCGCAGTTTCGTGTTGTTAAGTTAAGTGTATGAGAACACCTCTCACACCCGACTGACATATGTACCCGCCCCCAGCGGAGCACCGCCAGTCCACAGCTGTGTTAATCACACTGTGACATCTACTCTCCCCTCCAGGGGGAAAAAAACGAAGTTTTTTTTTCTGTTTTTTTCTTTTGGAAGGCGACTGAACGCACTCCAAACACCCAACATCCGGCTTTTGAGCCAAGTATACATTCATATCCTTCTTGTCTTCACATATCTTGCATACTCATTTAAACATCGTGTGGGGGAAAAACCCAAGAAAAAAAACAATCATTCTGCAAACGAGACAGAGTGTCAGCTACAATGTTGAGCTTACCCTCTAGGGGTAAAACAGTAAATTTGTACTGCTGCAGTAAGAGAGCCCAATGAGTTAACTTCGAGCTTGTCGATTTCAATGACTGTAAAAATGAGAGTGGTCGATGGTCTGTCTGTAATACAAAATGTGCACCTATCAAATATCGGGACAACTTTGAAACTGCCCACACAATTGCCAAGCACTCCCTTTCAATCGTGGAGTACCTAGTCTCAGCCGGCAACAGCTTCCGACTCACATACATCACTGGATGTAAGGTACTCTGGTGGTCTTGCATTAAACAAGCTCCAATTCCTACAGAAGATGCGTCTGTCCGCAAAACAAAGGGTTTGCATAAATCTGGCATCAGTAAGATGGGTTTCCTAGAGAACACCCTCTTGATTCTAGATAAGGCTATCTTGCAATCTTGTGTCCACATGACCCTATTTGGCATCCCCTTACTCGTTAGCGAGGTAAGTGTAGCTGCAATGGAAGAGAACTGAGGGATTAACTTGTGATAAAAATTCACAAGTCCAATTAGACTTTTCACTTGCTTTTTTGTTTTAGGTGTCTGCAACTGTAAAATCTTTGTAACTGTTACATCTTCCGGTTGCAGGTGCTTATGACCTACAGTATGTCCTAAGAAACTTAACTCTTTAAAACCTATGCAAACTTTACTCGGCCGTGCCGTTAAATTATGCTGCCTTAGACACCGCAATAGGTAAGACAACCCCTTCATGTGATCCTCCCATGACTCATGAAACAAACATATCGTCGATATATGTAATAATATCCGATCGATGTCCTAACAATCTTCTCATCAACCTCACAAATGTGGCAGGCGCGTTCACTAAGCTAAAGCACATGACATTGAACTGAAACAATCCTTTGGGGGTGCTAAATGCCGTAAGAGGTTTCACAGCCTCCGCGAGGGGTACCTGCCAATAGCCTCTAGACAGATCGAGTTTGCTGAAATATGTAGCGTGGGTGAGTTGTGTTAACAGATCTTCCAGATTAGGTATTGGTTCAGCGTCAACGACGGTGATGCTGTTCAATCTCCAAAAGTCAATGCATATACGAAGAGATCCGTTCTTCTTGCGAACCACAACCATTGGAAAAGAATATGGTGAATCAGACGGAGAAATGATCCCCAGTCGTTGCATGTCCCCAATTTCTCTCTCGACAGCCGATTTGAAATGCATGGGCAATGGATACGGTTTTACCCTAATAGGCTGATCACATGTCAGAGTGATATCATGACAAATCAGGTCTGTCCATCCTGGCAGATCTGTGAGGACATCCTTAAACTCCGCTAATATAATCTGTACTTCCGACTTTTGTTCTACTGTTAGGTCATCCCCGATTCGCACCATTTTCCATGACTCCGAAGGAACCAGGGGTACGAGGGATAACTGGATATTCCCTTCACCTTTTTCATCTCCTGTGTCATCAATGACTGCTGTACATGCCACTGTTGCTTCAGTCTGTGCTGCCCTTGTGACTGCTTTCAATGACTCAGGTCGTTCTACATATGGCCTCAGCATATTCACATGAAATACCTTCTCCTTATTTCGGACCGAAATTAGGTAATCGACATCTGTCATTTTTTTAACCACCTTGAATGGTCCATGCCACGTAATGCTCAAGCGATCCTCTTTAGCTGGTAAAAGTAGCAAAACTTCCTCACCTGGAACCAGGGATACTAGTTTGGAGTTCTGATTTGCATACTTCCGATACCGTGCTAATGACCCCGCCAAACAATCACATGCCACCAAACAAGATTTTACAATACGTTCTCTGAGGCTCACTACATACTCATAACTCGTAACTGAGGTGCTATTTACACATTTTCCAGTTAATAGATCCTTCAATATGTGCATCGGCCCCCTTGGGTTTTGTTACGGTGTTATTTTAAATGACGGCGTCTGCTGGGGTTTAGCCGTGCGCAACGTTTAGGGGTCATTAACATTTATAGAATATGTCAATATTTTACGGTATACTGAACGCGAAATATATGCGGAGATTATGACGCATTCGCGTTGGGAAGGTCACGCTGGGTGACTTGGTTACATTGCCCTTGTTACGCTATCCGTCAAGCAAGAAAGTCGTGTCTTGTATTTCTTCCAAGGAAAAGGCTTAGTATATAGCCTATATTATATATATGAATCAATGTAGAACTCAGGGTCAGTTCGGATATTAATCTAAGTATGAGATTAATTAAATTAAATTAAATGATGGAAGGAGAATCGCATTATGATTCAAATTGTAGCTGTCAAGAACTCATGCGCTCATTTCTGGCTGTTGACTACAACAGCGCACGTATATAGCCACGATGTTCATCTGACATATTGTTTTGACACGGACGGATACTTGCTGATATTATTTGGAATTCATTGTTATGCTGAACTGTACATGAAGTTTTGTGAATGTCGGATATCGTCTTTTGTATGAACCTCAATACATGTGGACTCAGAACAGAAGGCTTGATCTTTTACTTACGTTTCGGGTTTGGTTCACAGCTGTAAATGTTTACGTTTTTCCAGCACGATAGCTCTCCCACAAGGGAAATCAACTAATATATAATATGCAAATCAGAACGTCGAAGGGATGTTCTGATGGTCAGAGCTAACCATCAATACCAACCATTAACTACATCTAGAGAGTGACTTTACTCTTCAATCAATAATAGAAGACCGAAGGAACAGCAGCAAAACACACCAACCCAACCCGTCACAACTGGTGGCCATTAGTGGTCTTGAAATTTTCAAAAGAGCGAACCTCAAAAAAATAAGACATTTTTCCTTTCGAGCCGAAATGGACATTATTATGCAAAAACACCGGTGACGTCATGCCCTTGACAACAGTACGAACGGTTGCAAAAGTCAGCAACATTCAATGTCCTTCAAAAAATTTTATTTGGAGCTCTCAAACAGCAAATGAAACGTATTACTAATGTCTTCAATGTTTCAAACAAGCTCGCGAGTCTGTTGGCGAAGCAGATAATGTACTGTATTACTGCCAAAAAAAGATAAGTAACTGATTTTAAATGTTACCATATTTTGTCCTGTTTGTCCGATAACGCCATGTTCTTTTTTTTTGTAGCCATGTTAAATATTGTTTCTGTCCTTTTACATGTAGCGGGTATGGATGGGCGGCGAATTATAATCAGTTCTATGGCTCCTTGGATGCTACGAATTGATTGTAATTGTTCTTAGGGTCGTGAATTAATAGCATTTCGCGAAGAACGCGTCGAATACATTATCGGTGATCGTGTCGTTCGGACTTGCATTAATTCACCTTGCATGTTAGGTGTATAGTCGTGTTATAACTGTGGTATTCTAGTGTATTTGGTTCTAATTTTTATTCAGTTCTTTAACAATGTTTGTAATCTATCATGTTTTTTCTGACCTTACTATCATTCAGTTTATATTTTTGTTGTACGACCGTTAATGAGTCCATGTATACGTCACTAATTGTTGTGTACGCAGGTTAATTATCTATTCAGTTCATTCTTTAATTCTCACTTCCGGTCTAGTCAACTTAGTTGTAAATGCATTTTTATTGTGAAAATGTCTTTGTTGTATGTTAATAATGTTCTGTAATCCTTGGTTAACCCATTGTATTGTTTGTCTTCATTTCATCCATTTATAATTTAATATTAATGCTATAATTTATTCTTTAATAAGAGTATAGATTAATATGATTAAATTTTTATGAGTTGTAAGGAGGAATTAGGGACTTTGCAACAATTTGCAGTGATGGTCCAAGAAATGGGCAATGCATTTTATAGCTCATGATTATGACATAATATACTATGATTAATTATTATAACTTTATAACATATTAAGACATATTAAATATTAACTAGTACACTTTCTCAGTACTACATTGGGAACTTAGTGACAATTAAGATTAAATAACCTAATTATTTAGGAATAATACCCATAATTATTGAATATTAATATTAAGTGCATGATATAATTTTAGCACCTTATATAACTAACTATCATAACTATTTATGATAGATATTAGCGGGTATATATATATAATAATATTTTTACAAAATATTATAGATTTGTGGAACTTATAAATAACAATACGGGAATACTGCAATTTCTTATATTAATTATTCATTCGTTGAGTAATTATAATTATCGACATAGATTCTAGTGGTGATTACAAGACATAAGTAATTGAATACTTAAATAAATTAACTTCAAGATGCTTAACTTAGACTATTTTATTAAAAATGGTAAGGATTTTGGAAAAAAAGGAGAACTTCTCGAGGCTTATGCATTGGCTGAATTTACAAAATATAAGGCAGAAGAGGAGGAAAGGAAAGCTATTGCTAAGGCAGAAATGGAAGAACTTGAAAGAAAAGAGGCTGAAAAGAAAGCTATTGCTAAAGCAGAGAGAGAAGAATTAAGACAAGAGGAAGAAAGAAAGATGGCAAGAGATGAAATCCTACGGATTGAAGAAGAAAATAAATTGAAACGACAGGAAATCATACTGCAGCAAGAAATGGAATTGCAACGGCTTAAATTGGAAACAGCAAAACTTAATTCACAGGGTGCTGCAGCAAGCCAAAATGATAATGCTCAATCTGGATCTTCTTCCAACCGACTTAAGGGCAATTATTACTTTAAGCTACCACCTTTCAAATTACACGTGGACGACCTATCATCATGGCTGGCGCGCTTTGAGGATATATGCAAGGTCAATAACCTTGACAAAACTGCATGGGCACTTAAACTTAAGGAATTTCTGGATGGCGAACCTGCAAGTGCAGCACAAAATATTGATCCAACATTATCCACAGACTATGAGGCCATTAAGACTTTGTTATTACGTCGTTTCCACTTGAACGAAGAGGCATGTAGATTACGTTTCAAAAGTTTGTTGCCAGATAATAATAAAGTTTTTACAGGATTTATTGCTAACATACGCAATACTTTTAACAGATGGGTTGAACTAGCAGGTGTCAACAAATCTTACGACAAGTTAGTCGATTTGTTATTGAGGGATAAAGTATTATCTTCTGTCAGCCCACCATTCTTTGCTTATCTGTTAGAAAGAAAACCAGAAACTATTGATGAGTTAGAAAAAATTTCTTTAAATTACTGCACAGCTCATCCGAATGCTAATATTTCTGGCTCGTTGATAAGAGAACCTCTTCCTGTAGCCTCCAATATGGCATATCATAGTAATAACAAACCAAGAACACACAGTGTAGACAGAGGTAGGTTCAAAGGAAACTATGACATTAATTTTCATAAGGGACAGAATAACTTTAACAATAACTTTAATAGAGGAAGACAACAAAACAGAAATTATTCACCTCAGTCAAGATACAACAGTAATCCACATAACTCAAGTTATAATCGGTCATATCAATATAATAATGGTAACAATTGGAAGAATAGCGATAATTATAACTCGAGACATCGAGATAACAATTACAATAGACGACAACAGTATAATTCAACTAATTATTCTCGTAATCGTTCTCATTCTCGTGGATCGTCACATTATAACCATAATACCGGGGCAGCAGTTACAAATGATATCACTCCTAATGTTCAGGTTCCACCTAACGATAATACAATGCATTCTTCTGCTGCATGCTTTGCTATTAATTATAACGTGGCGAATAGTTGCCCACAATGCAATCTTATTTTTCAGAAGGCAAAGGAGACAGTGCTAAACTGCGGACACATTCCACCAGAAGTAGGTCTTGCAGCCAATGATGGAACAGGCTCTCTGATTTTTAACAGAGGGATAGTTAACGGTTCTATAGTTTCTGTATTGAGAGATTCGGGGTCCACAACCATTGGAGTGCGACAGTCGCTGGTACATCCTAGCTGTGCAACGGGGGAATATGTCCGTTGCATGACTTTTGGGGGAACTATTGAGTTTTACCCCACAGCTATTATCCATGTTAAAACACCTTTTTTCACAGGGAACGTTAAGGTATGCATGCTGAAGAATCCGATTGCAGACCTTATGGTGGGTCGCATACACGGCAGCAAGGATTGTTCACCAGAAGATATTATTGAATGGGAGAGACACAATCTATGCACTGGAAACGCCATGACGACTAGAGCTCAGACTATGCTCATGGAGAGTGTCAATGATAATAAGATGGATGCAGAGAAACAGGAGGATATTGAGGTCAATTCACCTATTGACAGGGAATCATTTGCTAACAAACAAAAAAATGACAAATCTTTAAATAAATTTTTTAACCTAGTTAATAAGGTTGATAATTTAACATCAGGTAATAATAACAAACATTGGTTTATTATTAAAAATAATATACTGATTAGATGTTTTAGTGATAAATCACAGGTAAAACAACAAGTGATGGTACCGGCTGCTTTTAGACGGTACATTCTTCAACACGCGCATGATTCGCAGTGTGCAGGACATATGGGATATACTCGAACACGATCTCGAGTATTGTCTTCATTCTTTTGGCCAGGAGTGTCACGGGATAATTTCGCAGTATGTACGTTCCTGTACTACGTGCCAGGAAGTGAAAGCACGTGGAGCTTTTCACACGGCGCCTATTCAGGCTTGCGATATCTCAGTACGACCTTTTGACAAGATGGCCATAGATATAATTGGTCCACTTCTACCATCTGTGAGAGGACATAGATTTGTTCTCACGTGCATTGATTTATGCACACGATGGCCAGAAGCCATTCCATTGAAGACCACCACTACCACAGATGTAGCTGATGCATTACATCTAATTTTTTCTAGAATAGGGTTTCCTAGAAAATTATTATCTGACCATGGGTCGCAGTTTATATCCGATACCATGAAGGAAGTAATGAAAACTTGGAACATTGATAGGAATTTGAGTAGCATTTATCATCCCATGAGTAACGGTGCAGTTGAAAGACTTAACCGTACGCTTAAGCAACTTTTACATAAGGTTACTGTTAAACACCCTCAGGACTGGGACAGAGCACTCCCAGCTGTCCTGTTTGCTTACCGAGAGGTGCCACATGAACAAACTGGCTTCTCTCCCTTTGAGTTAGTTTTTGGTGCCCCTCCGAGAGGTCCTATGGGACTGATAAAAGATTTATTAATTGATGCAGAGATGACTCAGGACACTCAGTCATCTTATGAGTATGTGATTAATCTTCGGAATAATATTATTGAGTCTTGCCAATTGGCAACAGCTTCTTCTGAGGCTGCAAAAGCTAAGGCTCGATCTATACAAAATCGATCTAGACGATTACGCCAATTATTCCCAGGCGATGAGGCTTATGTATTACTCCCTCACAATAACAATAAGTTATTGATCTCATGGACTGGTCCTTATAAAGTTACTGATAAAATTTCTGACGTTGATTACGTCTTAGATATCAAGGGACACAGAAAGATATTCCATATTAATATGCTCAAGCAATTTCATACACGTCCTATACACTTACAGTCAATTTTTCATGAACTAGATGACAATACTGTATCTACTTGTCATTATTCTAATCTATCTGTTATACAGGAGGAAGAATCTTCTTTTCCTGAAGTGCAGATGCCTTTACCTGTACTTATTGTCCAATCTACTGAATCTTGGCGTGATGTGACCATTTCTTCTACGGTTACACCGCAACAGCATCAACGCATTGCTGATCTTCTACAATCTTTCCCAGATGTGTTAACGGATGTACCGGGTTGCACATCTGTAATTAGTCACGATATTATTCTTAACGATGATACACCAATTCGTGTTCATCCTTATTCTGTACCTCTACATTTTCTGAGTAAGACATCTCAGGAACTCGAACAGATGATATCATTAGGTATTATTGAGACTAGTACATCTCCATTTTCTTCTCCTTTAGTCATTGTCCGGAAAAAGGACAACAACATACGTTTATGTGTTGACTATAGGAAACTTAATGCGCAGACAGTACCTGATAGCGAACCACATCCTATCCTTGACGATTTACTTCCTCGTCTATCCAATGCTACACTTTTCACTAAAATTGACTTAACCAAAGGTTATTGGCAGATTCCACTAACCGAAAGAGCCAAATACTACACAGCATTCTCAACTCCACAAGGTCTTTACCAGTGGAACGTGATGCCTTTTGGGCTAATGAATGCTCCAGCTACCTTTATTCGCGTGATGCGAAAAATTTTAGCAGGTAGATCAGATATAATTACCTACATTGACGACATATGTTTGTTTAGTTCATCATTTGAGGAACATTTTTTGGGTCTTAAATCAGTTTTGGAAATATTGCGTGATAACCATTTAACCGCTAAACCAACTAAAATTCAAATAGCATGTAATGAGATAACATTCCTGGGACACATTATTGGATCAGGACGTATCCAAACAATTCCCAGTACGGTTTCTAAAATATTAAATTTATCTGTTCCTCAAACGAAGAAACAGGTTAGGAGTCTGTTAGGGTTAATCCAATACTATAGCAGATTTGTACCTCACTTATCATCCATCACGGCTGTCCTGTCATCGTTATTAAAGAAGAACATGCCATTAAGGATAAATTGGACTGACGAATGTGACAAAACTTTTCGCACTATCTTGAAAATGTTTTCATGCCCACCTGTTTTAAGATTATCAGATGCCTCTAAAAAGTTTGTTCTACGTACAGATGCGAGTAATTACGGACTCGGGGTTTGTCTACTCCAATATCATGATGATGTCCTTCACCCTGTACTTTATATCTCACGCAAGCTGAAACCTCCGGAGACTAAATATTCGACTGTAGACAGAGAATTGCTCGCCGTAATCTGGGCAATTACCAAACTAGAAAAATTTTTGCTGGGATCTCCATTTTTGATCCAGACTGATCAGAAATCTGTGGCAGCATTACGTCGTTCAAACCATAAAAGTCCAAAGCTTGCACAATTTGCTATTGCGTTGCAACCATATGAGTTCGAAATACAGTCGATACCAGGAACTGAGAACGTCATAGCCGATACGTTGTCCAGACATCCTACGGATTCTGAATGAATATTACTATTTCAAGAAAATTTTCTGACTAATCAAGCATTACATTTGCAATGAACGGTATTAATGCCACGTCAGAATATACAACACTTCAGTTCGACTTCCTACTTAAATAAGGACATTTTGAAATAAACTATAGTGATCAAAATATCAAGTTTTACGGATCATTTGAAAATTTGGACTTCACTTCCACTTTGCGTATCACTCATTTCGATTGAAAACTGTTAAAAAGGAACAATCTCTGATGTAGAAGGGACAGATACGGTGATGACTTATTCAAATTACGTTCAAAGTTTTAATAAAGGAACTAACGATGATTGTATAATCATATCATAATTCGATAATATGAACCTTGTGTCTTAATGAACTTTCATACAAGTCAACAGGATGTAACAACGATTGGATCTTCATGTCCGATATTGTTAAATTTTCTAGTTATTAAATTAATATATAATAAAATAAAGTTAAAGTGTGATGAAATAAAAAAATAAAATATACTAAGAAAAGATGAAACAAAATAATATCACACCAATTAAACCTTTTAATTAGTGTAATTATTAAGGTAATAGATAATAGATTATGACATTTCATATTTATAGTTAAGATGTATGAATTTTTTCTGTTCTTTTCTTCTGATTGCGTTAATTTAATTAGGTATCTATCCTTACACTTCATTTTCACACGCATTCTAATTTAATGTATACTTTAATATTTAGTTTTAATTGTCCGTACTTCTCAATTTTTATTTCTTTTACTCTCTTATACTATTTCTCATTTTCTTCAATTAGATATTAATTAGTTAGTACCATACGTACATATTATAATTAATTATTTTAATTTTAATTAGTTAGAATAATTTTAATAACACCTCACATTATTATTTAGTCGATACATACATCAAATTAATTAGTTAATTAGTTAGTGACAGTGACATTTCCTTGTTTAATATAAGTTATATGTATGATATGACGTTGATTTTATTATAAGATATTACTGACATGACCACGACACTGTTCTAGATAGAACATCGTAGGTCATACGTCGGGTTTTGTTAAATTTTTGATAATTTGATTAATATTTTTCAAAAAAAAAAAACTATCTAATAGATTTTTTTTTTTCCCCGTCTGACAGGAAATCTGTTACGGTGTTATTTTAAATGACGGCGTCTGCTGGGGTTTAGCCGTTCGCAACGTTTAGGGGTCATTAACATTTATAGAATATGTCAATATTTTATGGTATACTGAACGCGAAATATATGCGGAGATTATGACGCATTCGCGTTGGGAAGGTCACGCTGGGTGACTTGGTTACATTGCCCTTGTTACGCTATCCGTCAAGCAAGAAAGTCGTGTCTTGTATTTCTTCCAAGGAAAAGGCTTAGTATATAGCCTATATTATATATATGAATCAATGTAGAACTCAGGGTCAGTTCGGATATTAATCTAAGTATGAGATTAATTAAATTAAATTAAATGATGGAAGGAGAATCGCATTATGATTCAAATTGTAGCTGTCAAGAACTCATGCGCTCATTTCTGGCTGTTGACTACAACAGCGCACGTATATAGCCACGATGTTCATCTGACGTATTGTTTTGACACGGACGGATACTTACTGATATTATTTGGAATTCATTGTTATGCTGAACTGTACATGAAGTTTTGTGAATGTCGGATATCGTCTTTTGTATGAACCTCAATACATGTGGACTCAGAACAGAAGGCTTGATCTTTTACTTACGTTTTGGGTTTGGTTCACAGCTGTAAATGTTTACGTTTTTCCAGCATGATAGCTCTTCCACAAGGGAAATCAACTAATATATAATATGCAAATCAGAACGTCGAAGGGATGTTCTGATGGTCAGAGCTAACCATCAATACCAACCATTAACTACATCTAGAGAGTGACTTTACTCTTCAATCAATAATAGAAGACCGAAGGAACAGCAGCAAAACACACCAACCCAACCCGTCACAACTGGTGGCCATTAGTGGTCTTGAAATTTTCAAAAGAGCGAACCTCAAAAAAATAAGACATTTTTCCTTTCGAGCCGAAATGGACATTATTATGCAAAAACACCGGTGACGTCATGCCCTTGACAACAGTACGAACGGTTGCAAAAGTCAGCAACATTCAATGTCCTTCAAAAAATTTTATTTGGAGCTCTCAAACAGCAAATGAAACGTATTACTAATGTCTTCAATGTTTCAAACAAGCTCGCGAGTCTGTTGGCGAAGCAGATAATGTACTGTATTACTGCCAAAAAAAGATAAGTAACTGATTTTAAACGTTACCATATTTCGTCCTGTTTGTCCGATAACGCCATGTTCTTTTTTTTTGTAGCCATGTTAAATATTGTTTCTGTCCTTTTACATGTAGCGGGTATGGATGGGCGGCGAATTATAATCAGTTCTATGGCTCCTTGGATGCTACGAATTGATTGTAATTGTTCTTAGGGTCGTGAATTAATAGCATTTCATGAAGAACGCGTCAAATACATTATCGGTGATCGTGTCGTTCGGACTTGCATTAATTCACCTTGCATGTTAGGTGTATAGTCGTGTTATAACTGTGGTATTCAAATCCGCTATTGGTGCTTTGAGTACACAGGCCTGTACTCTACCAGATATGAAGGGTGTATCCACCTCAATAATGGCAAGAGGGTAATACTCAATGTTACCCCCGAAAGTGACACATCTTGCTGTCTTACCTATCAAGCATGAGTCGTCAATGCAGGATCTACGCACTCCTATAGTTTTCAGCCCGTGTCTCTCAACACAGACACTTCCTGCTTTTGCACAAATCCTGGATGCAATTCCAAATGACCATTTTCTTCAAGAGAAGAGAGACAAGGCAGAGTGTGACCACAGATAAGCATAGGCTTACCGTCTGGTTCAAATAATGGTCTACAACCTTTGCAATTCTCATTGTTAAAGGTTTCTAATATGCAAGCCGAATTCGCTCATTCTGAATTATTAGCACAGACCTTTGCCAAATGTCCTGTTCCATTACAAAGACTACAGTGTAGCTGAGTATTGCTATCCTTTTTCGGACTATTGTTTGGAGAGTGTCTGACTACTCGGTCTGACTCCTTTTTCTCAAAGGATTTGTTTCTTTGGTAAGGTGAGCTTTTGCGAAATCGTCTTTGTTCCTGCTCGTTTGGCGCATCTATCTGGATCTGATTCCGCGGGTACCTATCATGTCTGTCTCCAGTATATCTGTATTGATTTCTATCAGATTGATAGTTAAATTTCTTCCTCTGTGATCTATGGTCCCGATAATTGTCATACCGTGCAGGAGATCTGTCTCCCCGAAAGTAGGGTCTATCATAACTAAATCTTCTGGGGCCAAATCTATCAGCACTCTTCGATCTATGTTGATTGTAAGGTTTTCTAGTAATCTTTCCTATACTTGCTGATAAAGTCTCAGAGATACTCTCCCTGTGTATGACCTTTCCTGGATGCGCGGTCACGTATTGGTGTTCTAATTCTGACATCGTACCGATGTTTTTGGACTTGCGTTCCTGGAAAAATGCAATAAGCTCAGATGAACACGATGACAATACCTTGTCCCGTAACATAAGGTTGAAAAGCCCATCAAAGTCTTTAGTAATACCTTCCATCTCAATCCATCGATTTAACAGCTGAGTAATTTTCACAATGAAATCCTCAAAATCCTGATTGACGCTTGGTATCACGTCTCGGAAACGAGCCCGATACCCTCCTGCCGTTAGACGAAATTTCCTTAACAACCTCTCCTTGACTATGTCATAATTTGCTCTGTCGGCTAAAGGGATACTATACACAGTTTCTAACGCAGATCCTGAAAGCAAGTTTCCCAGCAGAACAGGCCATTCCTCCTTCTTTATCTTCCAAGCCAAAACTCCTGCTTCAAAACGTTCCAAATACACGTCCATGCTGTCCAAATCTTGATTAAAATTGGGTAACCGTAGTCTATGGATACGTGAGAATTCTTTCCCACCTGAATCCTGCTTCCTGGACTCATTATCTAGCTTCTTCAGATTTATTTCTCTGTCAGCTTCAATTTTCTTCATCTCTTTCTCTGCTTCTATCTTGAATTTGTCAGCTTCTATCTTCAATTTATCAGCTTCAATCTTCAATTTATCAGCTTCAATCTTCAATTTCTGGAATTCTCTTTCCTCACACCGTTCCATTCTATCATTTTCCTGTTTTTCTTTCCATTTTTTTTCTGCCCATTCCTGTAGAGCAGGGCCTGTTAATGCTAGCTCTTTACCAACCTCAACAAATTCTAAGAGGCTAGCCATCATAATGTAATGTAATTAAATTAAAATTTCTTAAAGCAGTACTCAGTGTACAAAAAAAATGTCTTCAGTATTCCCCACTGGAAAATTATCAGATATTGTACTACAAAAAGGATCAAAATTATATGTAATGCCTAGTCAGAAATACTGACTGCGCCAATCAAATAGGTGTATTCAGTATTATTGTGTAAAGTTAAATCAACAGCATAATTTGCTGTACCCATGACACCCATAATATTTAAGCAGTGAAACTAAACCCCACTGCAATATAATTAATGGCATAAACATACATGTGATTCTCAACCAAACCAGAATACTACGTCTACACAAGCAAAAATACACAACCTACTCTTATGCCATCAGTATTGAAATTGAGATACACTTCACTAAAACAAAACAAACATAAATACAAACAATGATGACAATAATGAAGATGATCAAGACGACCTTACTACACGAACGAACACAACAGTATGGTGGAAGAAGAAAAAAAAATCCTCAGACAGCAGCAAATGTCTAATTATAAACCGTAGCTGTTAACAAATGAAAACAAGAGTTTGGGAAATTAACGTATGTACATGATAGTAAGAAGAATACAAGAGAATACTCCAATTAAACATGACAAAGAGACACTATTACAAATATGACACCGTGCAAACAAACCAGACCTGCACCACTAATACACTAAAATGTGCAACGTGAATTATGCAGGGCAGCCAATAGTGTCAGCTCTATGTGCCCGTGCTCCAGCACACAATTCACCCAGCAACCGTCCTAAAGAACATTTTAGCACAATCTCTTTCCGCAATGCAAAAGAGAAAATCCTAAACCCACACAACAACCAAATGACACCAAAATTATACTTCTACGAAGACATAACAAAAACCTACAATAGACAATGAAGTGACCAAAGGTAGTATGTTGCAACACCACACCAGTTGGATGACGTACTCACCAACCAAATGGAAAAGAGGTCACAAGAGAATGATTACTAATTATATCATATTATACAGTAGAAAGGTACTAAAAGAAAAATAAGTGTCCAATAATATATAATAATAGTAATAATACTACATTAAAAAAAATTAACTATAAATCAATTAAATTGATGATCTCCGAAGGTCTGGGTTCCTGATGATGACGTTGATATCCACAGCACCTTAGTCACTAATGATTCAATAGTCCACACAACGAACGACACGTTACAAAGTTACATAAAGTTACAAATATTGTCCATTAGGCTGACCCCTGAGTGGTCCCAGCACTATCATGTAAGGCACAAAGTCCACGCTTGTCACCAGATAGTGCCTTGTCTTCACTGAAATATCACAGGGATGTCAAGCAAAAAGTCAGACCACACGCATCAAAGTTATACCACAACTGTATACTAGCTCTTCGTCAGCACAATGCGAGGATTTGCCAGCTCCACTCCAATAACATCTCATGAGTTCATGAAAGTTACCACCGTTTGCAAAGGTGTAGTGCAGCCTTCTACGTGAGAAAAAGTTCAGTACAGTTTATGATGATGGACTGCAGTGTTTTGTATAAGGCAAAGATCGTAACGTAAATCTAGTACTGTTCAGCTTCTGGCAACCTCCGTAACGACCGTGTGTAAAATGTTGATACTGTAATGCACCAGTTCCAGTGTTCGGCCTGCACCCAGTTCCACAGGAAGACTCAACCACTTGATTTCCACAGGTACGTCGTCTCCTGAGCCTGTAAACACTGTGTAGTGGCAACACTGTCCGCTTTCAAACGGCGCTGCAGCGGCCTCTAGTCTTGACCAGTCAGACGCTGAAAAGAATGCTACCAAGGCTGTCATCCACTTGTTCGCCCAACCTGTACTAGCAGCAACATCTTCATCCTCTCAGCCCCGCAGACAACAAAATGAATGTCAACGAACCTGCCACAACCTGGTTCACACCGCAGACGTTGGCCAACAACGGCGTCGTTTTCTTAACCAGAGGGGTGCTAAATGTCGCCCTGACATTTTGTTAGCTCTGACACAGCGTACTGTTCATAATAAATACCCCACTTCACTGTGTATCGCTAATCCATGACTCACTATTCAAAAAAAGTATCTGACAACTACGTGACTGAAAAAACAGGCCTACAGTGTATGTGACCTAAAATAGATTTCTGACCTGGCGCTGCATTGAACGTGAAAAGATAATCACACATGAGGACCCAAATACGAGCCCCCACCTGACACAGCGTACTTTGTATTAAATACACATATGCCTTAGTCCTCAAAATACTACACACGAGAGAGAGAGAGGGGTGGAGTGGAACACATTCAAGTAATAACGAACACTAGCAATGTTCCCAACTCTGTCTAATGTATTCAAATAATTATCACCACAAAATCACAACAATATATGTAGTTGGCGAAGTGTAACACATTGATGAAAATCTCAGATAACCAAATGCCTTATCTTCTCGCAACTAAATGTCCACTTGCATTCGACAATCCCAGTCAGCCATCATCACCAAAACCTCCTCGCTCTCTCTACTCTCTCTTCTTCACTGCCCAATCAGAACGCCCCTTGCGTTCACCCCTGACCTGCTGACCTCGCAGTTTCGTGTTGTTAAGTGTATGAGAACACCTCTCACACCCGACTGACATATGTACCCGCCCCCAGCGGAGCACCGCCAGTCCACAGCTGTGTTAATCACACTGTGACAGGTATTTTTCGGTAGGAATGTAAATGGGTTCTTTTTATGACGGTAGGTTTATTTTACACTCGACCAGTTTTACTTTCTTCTGAATTTCCGCGATCACGTAGATTTTTGTTGTTTACGAATATCGCCATTTCATGCACGCACGTCAGAAACACGCGGCCATCACATAACGTGACGCAATTTTTGGACACGCGGGTCTGCGTGTTTTCAAATCGATTTGCTTAGGTCGCTAGTTATGTTATTTTTTCTAGCAATTCCATTGGTCCGAGTGAAAGCTTAGGATAGGCGTGGGAGGAAATCCGAGGGAGTTTTTCTCTTGTATATAATGAGTCAGTAAACTGGGATCTTTCTCTATGAAGAAATAATTGCCAGCCGTGAAGCTACGTAATTATCGTCTCCATTGCGGGAAGAAAAGCGGTATTGGTATGTAGAAATTTTATTAATCGTTTTACTTATTAGTGGCTTTTTGAGAAATCTTGGCCCGTAAGTTAAGTTCGTCGGAGACATTAACTTAAGTTATAAACAATAAGCGCCATCCATTATTATCTTTGAAGAACGATGTAAATGTAAAAGTGTGCATAAGTCTTTTTAGGATTTTTGGCATTAGATAGGAGCGTATGAAGTTATGAGAGACACGGGTGCGCATAGTTGTAGTATGTTGTGTAAAACCACCATTTATTCCTGTGTATTTACAAATGTAATTTTATTGGGAACTCCATTGTGTGTACGTTAATTTTATTAGGCCTTAAATGTAAGGAATGCAGTCGGAGGGTAAAGATGTATGTTATAAGTGAATTATACTGCTTAGAGGAGTAAACTATTCCTATAGCGAGATTTCATTTAATTGGGGCTTAAGTAGGAAACCTCATGGGTAATGTTAAAAGGGTGACCATGGAATTTCGGACAAAGGAGTTCCCTAGTTGAAATGTTTGGACACGTAGTTAGCCATGCGTAACAGAAAAAGATAAGAGTCAGACAGGTCGGGAGGTTTGTTTACCTACCTGGCAGATTTAAGTTGAGAGAGAGAGAGGGAAGGAGTGAGATTGAAGAGACACGTGGGATAGTAGTATCATTTTTCAGAACGAGAGAAGGGGAGTAGGAGGAGTGAGATTTAAGTGCCACGTGGGTAATATTATTTTTTGTATTGTTGTACATGACGAGTGAAGTACTGAGTAAGGGAGTTATAAAGATTAATGGGTTAGAGATGCGTTATGTCGGAGTTGTTATACAATAGACGCATCTTCTTTTAATTTCAGTGAGTCATTGCAGAACAGTGGGGGAGCGTAAATTTGCCCATATGCAAAATTACCCACGGCAACAGGACATATCTCAAGGGTCAGAGTACTCGAGGTATCGCCAGCATCGAAAAGAACATAACCTAAACGGTCTATTGCAGTGAAGTTCAACTCTTCAGCGAGACTGGTTTAAATTGCCTACAGCCAGAAATCAAGGCTGTGTTTTTCCTCTAGATCCGGAGCGGGTTAAAAGAGGGAAGCTATTCAGCAGCAGAGAAGTTTTCGACAGTTAATCAAGTACCTCATGCTTGACACCCGAACTTCTTCATTATCACCCATTTCAGGAGCAGGTGATAGGGTTAAAATACCTGGGTCCTGAAAGTAATGAGAGAAGAGCGTAACGGAGACGCCGCATCATCCGTCGTCGAGTATTAGGGAGACACTGAGACCAAGAAGGAGAGAGGGAGAGAGAGAGAGAAGGCGGGAGAAAATAGACAGGACCAGTAGGGTCTGTTCAGTATCCATTTGACGGATAGACACTGAGCCATCGTTGTAAGCCAAGTCTATTATTTTAGCATTTCCAGTGGTGTTAGTTAGCGGCGCGTATTGCCCAACAAGTGGAAAGCTGTGCAGACGTTCATTGAGGAAGATTCAACAGGACTGAGACAGCAGAAATTGTATTAGTGTTAGTGAGTGGAGGCTAAAGTTGACAGCCCCACCAAATTAGATTTGTTAAATCACTAACCATTTTATTGTTCCCCAGCAGGGTGTCAGAAATAGTGAATGTGATTGGGGTTTTTCTAGTGTCTATCTAATTTCATTGTTACTTTGTTTTTAGGCCGTGCAACAGTGCACGCTAATTTTTTTGATTGATGTATGATGAACTTTAATGATTTCTGTGTGTAAATAAATTTATCTATAATATATATATACTGGATCAGCTTCTACACTCTATACTTACTCTATGTTGTCTGTATAGTGGTATCTGTGGTCGTTTTATACACCTTATCTCCTGGTGTTTAAAGGTAGTTAGGGGGGGGGGGTGATTCTATAGCTTTTTCTGAAGTCACGAAGCGGCAAGGGGAGAGTCAAATCCTGGTTCTAGCCCTTGAGTCAATAGTCTCATCTGTCCACAGGCATGTCAATTTTCATCTAAATTCTATCTTCTCAGACTTTCTCATACTAGGGTCTTGCTTTCATTCAGGCAACCTCTATAAACTTAAATCCACTTCGTGACAGAGGACAACATTAGAAAGTCTTTGAAGGACTGAGTACTAGAATGGAACCAGGCCAGAAGGAAGACAGCTGATAGGATAGTTTGGTGCTCTCTCTTCCAAACCTCTACACCTCACGGTAGAAGAGGAACGACTAAGTAAGTGAATTATATAAATTTCTTCAGAAGTATTAAACAAATTGCTTCAGATGTTTCAAATTAATTGCTTCAGTTGTATTAAATAATTTGCTTCAGATGCATTAAATAAATTACTTCAGTTGTATTAAATAAATTACTTCAGTTGTGTTAAACAGTTATATTTCTATACATCATCAGGTTTGTTTCCTACACCTGGAAGTTTGACAAGTTCGGACTGGACATAATGTTGGCGCTACCACTGATTGCATCACACGTAACCAGTGTGAGTTTAGTCTGTGTGTAATTTGACTCAGAAGAAGAATGTCATTTTCTTTTAACGATGGAAGAGGTTTAACAGAAACAGTAGGACAGTCAAATGTAAAGGTAGTCCAACTGCAGGTACTGCTGTAGGGGAGTGAAGTGTTAGAGATTTCACCATGTTGTGGAACAGTAGTAACGTGGAAGAGTGTGAGAAGGGAATGGGAAGGTGTTTATGAATTGTTTACTGTAATGAGCTTTTCTTCCTGTTATGTTTACTGGAGTGAATGATTTATGCGTGATGTTTAGCAGAGAGAGAGGTAGCTGTTAACTGTTGTTGTGTCTTTGGAGGGAGTGAGTGAACTGACAGTCAGTCGGGCTGAGATATGTAGTTTTAGGGAGTCGGGTGAGAGATTTTGAAATGTAGAGTTGTGTTTTGAGGAAGAACAGTGAATGTTGTCGACAATGGCCATTTCTATGAGACTCAATCCTTAGTTTGGGATGACGTTAGATGTAGTGCTCTAGTGGAGACAGAGCTTAAAGAAGCTTTTGAATATAGGCGTGTGTGCAGCTGTGTATATACGCCACTCATAGTGTTTCTGGTTCATGTTGATAGGCCAGAGGTAACTGTGTGTACTGTATATGTATTTTTGATGTCAACACTTTTTTTGGTGAAGTAAACTATGGTACTTGTTATTTGATGACCCATGCATGTACATGGAGCATGGAGCCACCCCAGCAGCTGGTCCCCTTGCAGTAAGCCTGCACCATGCAGTCACATGATCTTTCAGCTGTGGTAATTTGTTGTACATCATTCATAACCTCATATTAGTCGCCCTGTACAACATGAAATGGGTGGACTAGTCCTGTTCTTTCTTTAACAATAAATGAGGAGGCTGCTGTAAAACTGGTAAGGAAACAAATATATAAGGTACAACAAATAAAATGGTATGAAGTCAGTTTTACAAGTTAACGGTACACAGGAAACACTTGTAAAACAGATTTCATACCATTTTATTTTTTTTTTTACTTTATATATCTGTTCTTTCTTTGTCTAGTCAAAAACTTCCGGGAGCTACAATGGCAGTTTGTTAACTAACATAACACCAAGTTACACTGGCAGTTTGTTAACTAACATAACACCAAGTTACACTGGCAGTTTGTTAACTAACATAGTACCAAGCTACACTGGTAGAATGAAAAAAATAAACACAAAAAACAAACAAATTGTAATAGATCTTACTAGGAGAAAGGGCAAGAAAAAAACCTTCGTTGCAGCCACAAAGTCTTCGTCAGGGACAGACAAACAAGAAACAGAAGAGAAAGAAAGTGAGAATTAAGTGGGAAACATAAAACTTTATTTCCATCACGGAGTGTTTTCTCTTTTTTTTTTAAAGTATGATGACATTATCAGGACCACTGGTTCTGAAAAAAAATTTCCATAAATTATTTTCCCTCCACAGGGAATCGAACGTGGTACCTCTAGAACTCAGGGTGGATGCCATACCTCTTATCCACTCAGACCCCTTGGGCTGCCCTCTGTTGTCTTGCACATAACTCAGTCTATAACTGTCAAAAATAAAGTGGTTAAAAAGGGGCATCCCTGTCGTACACTTCTCTTCACCTCAAATGTTAGGTTGCTCTGCATTTGAAATAATAATCATCATCATGCCCTTTTTCATCCTTATGGAGCATGGAGTCACCACTGTAGGTGGTCCCCTTGTGGGATCAAAGCATTCATTGTCTTTTACATTTTCATGGTCTCTGTAGCAGTTTGTTTGACATGATGAGGTTGTCAGCCTCATGCACAACCTCATATTAGCCACCACGTATGACATGCCATATTCTCATAGTGTCATAATTACATCATTTTCACATTTCTCATAGTGTCATAATTACATCATTTTCACATTTCTCATAGTGTCATAATTACATCATTTTCACATTTCTCATTGTGTCATAATTATATCATTTTCACATTTCTCATAGTGTCATAATTACATCATTTTCACATTTCTCATAGTGTCATAATTACATCATTTTTGATTTCTCATAGTGTCATAATTACATCATTTTCACATTTCTCATAGTGTCATAATTACATCATTTTCACATTTCTCATAGTGTCATAATTACATCATTTTCACATTTTTACTCATGATATTAAAATGCTATTATAGCTTTGGTTGTATTAATAGTATTATCTTTCAGTGACAGTCATTTTGTAATATTATAATAAAGTACTAATGGTTACTGCAGTCACTTAGTTGTATTATTGTTTTTTTTAATTGGAACTTTTATTAAAAATAACATTAGTGTGCTGCTGCCACTCATATCAGTAACTTAGTTGCATTAATGTTATTTTTCACAATCAGTTTATTAATGGTAACATACTTGGACTGCTGTTGCGCATATCAGTAACTTAGCTACATTAATGTCATCTTTCAGCGGCAGTTGTGGGAGGTATGTGACCACAGAAGTAACTTGGTGATCCATGACTTTGCAATCCAGTCATTACAGGCATTCCCTTCAGAGTCCATAGTTCTTACTAAAGGAGACCTACCATCCAACAGTTTCAGGTGATTTGTAGCATTAGATAATCAGAGACATTGTCTGGACATTAGCACAAGTGGCAATAAATTACTTTTTATGTGTCAGTCAAAATGTGAAAACACAAAAATTATCATTATTGATAGTTAGACAATCTTATGTCAGTTTATTCCTGTTGTTAAAATCATATCTATCTATATATATATATTTATAGTTTTTGTACAAGTATTAATTCTGATCTCCTATATGCTCAGTTTCATATACCACATCACTTGTATTGATATATCTATATATGTACATGATATCATCATCTTCATACACTCTCAGATGTCCACTAGAATATTTTCAAAGAAAGCTTCAGGCTATTTGTATCTCCATAGAGTTTAACTTTTGTCCTTTGCCGCTGTGCCTTGACCCCCACAGTTCAGGGGAAGGTGACTGCCAGAAGCATGTGGTGGACACCTTCAAGGTGGGATGCCATGGGGTTCTGCTTACTTTTTAGTGATGTCATCATCGAGCGATGTACGTTACACTGTTTTGTTAGGCCTGTGACCCAGTGCATCCGATTTCAACAGGCATTTATGCCGGGTTGCCTTCCTTAGCCTTTGACTGTCCCCAGCCTACCTGCAAGGCAGTGTTTTGACTGGTCTTTACAAAAATGTAGACATTTGTTGCAGTATTTCAGTATTCCACACAGATTAGGCAAAGTCTACTAAAATTTGTATGTTGTACTTTATTATATATAATTAAAAGTCTCTGTCTTTTATGAAGAATAGGAATTATTATATGTTCTGTGTAGTTAAAAAACAAAAACCACCCATATGAACTACTTAAGACACACTTCATGCTGTTATGAATTCTATTGATTCTCATATATGGTATGTTGCATTTCATTATATCATATCATGACATGTCAGTGTATTTTAAGGAGTATAAAGATTCTAATATATGTATGTATGTTGTGTGTGTATATATACACACATGCATATTAATTATATATATATATATATATATATATATATATATATATATATATATATATATATATATATACACACACACACACACAGACGTCAACCGCTTTTCGACCATCCACTCATTCGACGCGTGGTCCGCTCTTTCGATCTATTCCGTCATGTTTCCAAGCTTTTGTTCATTTTACTGTACAGTGCTTTTGTATATTTAAAGGTATGCTTTTGTTCATTTTACTGTGCTTTTGTATTCATATAGTGTGTTATTTAGCTATCGCAAGTGATATATAGTGCGTTATTTACATTTTTCGGCAGCCAAAATGCATTTGCAAGCTAAAAAAAGGACTGGGTTCCGCTTTTCGACAGTGCTCTTTGGTCCCTAACCAGTCAAATAAGCGGGGGACCCTGCATATATATATGTATGTATGCATGGAGGCATATCTGGAGTCATCCTTTTATGACCACCAGCTATGCACAATGCTACAATATATGTACGTGGAAGTCAACCTATGTCTGTGAGGCTAATTACATCCTCACTGACTTTTAAAATCATCCACACACGTCCAGGGATTCCCGCTGTGTGAAACTTGTTGAGAACCCAACATTGCACACTAAGCGTGAAGAAGTCACTAGAGCCCCAGGTGTAATTCTTTGACTTGGTTGACAACATGCAGAAGGATTTCACTGTGTACCCAGTGATAGGCAGGGGAAGCTGAGAAGTGGCTCTGTGCAGGACGTGACAATTCCTTGGGAGAGCTCAGAACCAGAGTACAGTATTTTAGCTCTGCATAGTTGGAGAGCCCCCTTTGATGGTGTGGAACGCACAGCATGCCACACACTTCTTACTCCTAGCTTGAGACTAGATGTGACGATCCTTTAAATGCAAGCCTAGCTGGAGAAACTGGAGCTCATGACTTCAACTCAACACGTTTTGGAATGGCAGAAAAGCCTAGATCTACAGTGTAGATAATACCAAGGAGTCTTCAACTTGGTATTGGCTGCTAAAGAGTGAGAAGCTTAGCAGCCCTAGTTAAACAACAACAATAATATTTATATATATATTTTTCAGTCAGTTGGTGAGGTGCCACCATAAGTGCAAATTCTGTAATACCTGCTGTTTGACAAATCATGAGATTCCTGATGAAAACAGATTGGATGTTGAAAACTTTATGTCATCTGGTCATTCCTTGCACTTCTTTATGAACATGTTATTTCACCATTTTTAAATCCTATAAATACCAACAGTAACTGACAGCTGTGCTGTAAATGTTAACTCTGTTAACTCATCAGCTTGAAGAGCAAAATTAGTATTTGTTAGTATTTCAGACACTTGTACGGCTCTGAAACATTGAGAGCAACAAAAACAACATCCAACAAGCTACAGATTTTCATAAATGGGTGCATGCTTAGAATAGGATTGAAGTGGTATCCTGACAACAACATTGACTACATGGGGGAAATGGATAGTGATTTCAAAATAAAATTATAGAATGTAGGACGAGCTTTCAATTTAATTGGGAAATAATTAGAAGAAAACACGAAAATCCGAATTTTCAGGTCAAATGTTACAGCTCTGAACATGAAGAACAGCGTTATTGTATGAAACATGGAGAACAAACAAAAAATGACAACCAGAAAGTTTACACTTTCATAAATAGGTGCCTGCATAGAATAGAAAGATTGAAGTAGTGCAACAGTAATTTTCTGACTGGGATTTACCAGTGTGAGAACAGTGATGTCATTTACAGCTCCTCTCATTCTGTTAATGTTTTTGTATTTAGACTTTCATTGTTTTCTACTGTTTTTATTTGTTTGTTCCTAACAAACACATTGTGGGCATAACATTGGCCATGCCATTGTGTTAAGACTTACATTACTATTTTCATTCACCTCACTCAATGAGAAATTCACCAATGTGGAACTGCTGGGAAAAAAACCAGACAAATACAGGCAGGAAAAGAGGTGAAGGAAAGGCCTGAGTGCTAGATAGCATACACACTGAGGAAACCAGCTGATAACATTACAAGGCAGTACATATTCTGAAATCCCCAAGACAAGAGAAATGGTGATGTTCCGAAAAAACACATGGAGAAGAGAGTAGGGGACAGACTTAAAAAAGGCTGAAGAAAGAATATTTGGAAAGTCTTGGAGGGTGTCACATAAAAGGATGGCTAAGTATGAATAAACTGAAGGCATATACTGCACAGCAAATCGAACAATGATGATAATTAATTTTTCTTCTTTATTCAGATATTTTCATTTGTGTGAAAACGTTCGTCCAGACCTTACAGTCTTTGACCAAGAGGTTGGTTAATCTTTTTGTTTTTCTTTAATTTTTTTGTTAAACACTTCTTTCTTTTAAATGTGTAAAATGGTATGTTTGTGGAATTCCCATGAATAAGGGTACATCTCTGGAATTCCCATGAATAAAGGTACATCTGTGGAATTCCCATGACTAAGGAGTACTTCTGTAGAATTCCCATGAATAAGGGGTACTTCTGTGGAATTCTCATGAATAAAGGTACTTCTGTAGAATTCCTGTGAATAAGATTGTTTCACCATGGCATTTTTCTTCAGCTAACAGAATTTTGAATGGTTTCTGTAATAAAAAGTAGAGTTTTTCCCCTGCTGTTATCTAATATGCTGCCCAGTGTAGATGCCAGGGGAAAAAATAGGATTACTAAACCCTCTGACTTGTCATACAAGGCAACCAATTTGATGAGGCTGGCAACCATATCATTTAAAACAACCTGCTACATAAATTACAGCTGGGGGAGCATGGGGATGCTAGGAGCAGGGTTCCTGCAAGGGAATCAGCTGCAGTGGGGGTTACATGCTCTTTAAGGAGCACAAAGAAAAATGGTCATGATGATTGTGATGATGATGGTGCTGATGATGTTGATGGTCATGATGATGATACAGTCATCATGATAGTGGTGATGATGATTATCTAAAATGATTAATTTTTGTGAATTTGACACTTTTTTAAGAAGGTCAGGTTTCACATGTGTGTGTCTGTTTGTCAACAGGTGCTTACATACAAGTGGTCTCTTCCAATGACAAGAGACTTCTACCCAGGGATAAAATTTCCTGGTGATTTGCTGCAACTGTACACCGGATTGAGAGCAGACAACAAGATCGCTTTCCGCTTCAAAGATCTGATTGATGTTAACTATGGCAGGTTGTTAAAAATTATGTAAAAATAAACTGTAACTGAAGCTTACTGAACTACTTAACTTCTATCTATAGTGGGGATATTCAATTTGGATCAGGGAGAGATTATAAGGAAAATTAATGATTGCCTGTTAGAGACTGACACTGCAATCAATGAATCAACACAATTCAGGCTGCAGGAATTTTGGCATCAAACGTAAAATAGCAGAGATGGGCACATGAGAGGATGGGTCAGGTGTGTACTACCAACGCGCTGTAGGGACAATCAGAATTCACATTCCTCTACATTTGCTGAGGACAACTGAGCACCAGTGGCTTTGTCTGTTGCGTAGTGGTGTCGATTCTGAAGAACAGTGTTTTACTTTTTCTGTCTACATGCCATTAAGTGTAGTGGCAAGAAGCAGTTATCATTCTTGTTTGAAATGTGTTTCTTTAGCCAGTGTTGTACAGGAAAGAGTCTATCAGAGGGCACCATCAAGACAAGAGAAAAAAGATGGAGATCCATTGCAGCCGACCTTCATTGTGGAGATGGCAGATGATGATGATTTTCTTCTCGTTCGCTGTTGTTTAGTAATGTCTACACAAGAAGTCCGGTTCTCTGGATGTATGTTGCTGTGGTTGAAAGTTCATCAAGACTCCTAAACAGCTTTGTTTGGATGTGCGTCTCTGTGTGCCAATGTTCAGTCCACAACTGACTAAGCATGTGGCAGTCTTGCAGGATATGTTCAGCTGTCTGTGCTGCCTGTCCACGCGTACATAGGGGTGATGGGACCAATCTCAGTCTGTACAAGTGACTGTTCAGTCTGTTATGTCCTGTTCTAATATAGAACAGGATCACCTGTTTTACTCGATCAAGATAATGATAGTTGTCTCTTTGTTGGTCAATTTTTCTGATGGCCTTGATAAGGGTCTTCTTTTACTGGAAGGTGATTGTTTGTTCTTTTTGTTCCCGTGTTGCTCCCTTTTTTGCTAACGTATCTACTCTCTCATTTCCTGGTATGCCACAGTGTGATGGTATTCACTGTAGCACTACCCTTCTTTTGATATTTACTTCGCATAGGGCTTTTTTTAACTGGCAGTTTATCACTGTTGAGTGCTTGCAGAACTGACAGGAAATCACCAGGCCCGGATGGTATAACCAACGAAATGCTCAAACACCTCGGATATACAGCAAGGAGCAAACTGTTGCAGATATACAACTACAGTTGGATGACAGGCAGTGTGCCACAGACATGGAGAGAGGCGCTCATGTGCCCCATCATAAAGAAAGGAAAAGACAACAGGAAGGCCACCAGCTGCAGACCAATAAACCTAACTAGCTGTGTATGTAAGACAGTGGAGAGGATGGTCAACAGAAGATTGAAATGGTACTTGGAATTTGAGAAAATTTTAGTGCCAGAACAAGCAGGGTTTAGAGAGGGCAGCAGCACAGAAGACCAAATCACATACCTGTCCCAGATCGTTGAAGATGCCTTCCAAGAAAAGAAAAAAGTCTTTACCCTATGGATAGATCTCCAAAAAGCTTTTGACAAAGTGTGGAAAGACAGGTTAATAGTAAAACTGCAAAGAAATGGAATCAAGGGTAATATGAGAAAATGGATCCAGTCGTTCCTACACAATCGGAAAGCAAGAGTCACCATGGAAGGCCACAACAGCAAGAAAATCCTCCTAAAACATGGAGTTCCTCAAGGCTCAGTATTGTCTGCCACCCTGTTCCTTGTGTTCATCAATGACCTCATCCATGATCTGCCACAAGGTGTGAGAGCCGCCCTATACGCTGATGACTTGGTGGTGTGGTGTGTAGAAGAACATCTATCACTAATAAGCGAATACAAAGGGCAGCAGATGACATAGCAGCATGGGCAGAGAAATGGATGGTGCAGATCAACGCTGGAAAATCCTCAACAACACTTTTCACACTCTCAAACAAAGACAAAGCAGGAGAGATACAACTTGGAAATATACATGTCCAAACAGACAAGGTCCCGGTGTACTTGGGCATTGCATTAGATAAGAGAATGACATGGAGGCCCCACATCAAGAGAACAAAGCAGGAAGAAAACTTGCCATACTGAGGAAAATAGCTGGATAAAGTTGGGGAGCTAACGAAACGACACTATAGAAAGTTTATACAGGTGCAATAAGACCAATATTAGAGTACGGATCAGCAGCATGGTCTACATCAGTGTCACGGGACGCGAGTAAGTCTGCATTTTAATTCTTAAAACCAGACATCGTCTTCATCAATCGTGGTAATCCGACCAATTTCGCATGGACTGTTTACATAACAATAGACAGTGGGTCAACAGATTATTGAGGTAATCGCTTCAACGTCTCGGTTGTGTTTTCACAAAGGCAGGAAGGTACAAGCAATATTATTGTGGCTAGCCGTAGAATGTAATGTTTACAGAACACTGAGACAGCACGCAACAACATTCACCTGAAATGTTTTCACAACACGCGGACATTGCACCAACAGACTATCGGAATAATTGATACTAAGTTGCGGATATGTTTACACAGGGCCAGTGTTAACCAAGTATTGTTGTGACTAAGGGAGACTTAAAGTCTGCACAAGGGCAACATGAAAGCAGTATGAATACGAAATTATAACGAGAAGAACAACACTGTACGTGCCCCAAAAGACGAACGCAGACAAGTTGTCTCGGATAAGCAAAATATGAAAGCGACCATAGCAAAATAATACAGGAAATTTTACACAGTTTGAGGACGGAATGTCTGACTTTAGGAAAACAAACGAAATTTCACATGACACAGGAAGCGAACCCGAAAAAAATCGCCCTAGGCGATTCAGACGATATATAACCCAACTAGATTCATGGCTTGGCATTGGTAAGAGAAACCATTACGCCAACCAAAACGTGGGTTCTAGATTTCACAAGAAAGAATCAAGACATTGTGTCAGTGAAATTCGTATAGGGACACCAAGGTTAGTGTAATATATTTTGTACTTTATCATTATTATGTCTTAACTTCATTCAGATAATATATACATATTTTCCATAAATATAACACTGTAAATACCAGTCACGTTTATTATAATATTATATTTCACACTAATAAGTACAGGTTGCAATAAACGCCATGCAGAGAATGATTATATTTATAAGATTGCACAGTTTCCAGTAACTATAACGAAGTAAATACAAGACACTTTTATTTTGCCTCTTACATTACATGTTAAACGTGCAGTAAACACCGCACAGCCCTTTCTTATAGTGATAAGATTTCACATACAAGACACTACAGGCGTAGCATAGTTTACGGGATACTTACAAAGGGTTCATTATTTTATCCATCACAGTGGTAGAGACAGGGACCATTTGAGATACTCATCCTTAGTCTACTACGTGGTTGGCGTTAATCACAGGACAAGCTTTAGAGTAGGGCCGACCGAGATACTGCGACGACACGCATCTCACACGTAATTAACGGCAACAACCTACCAATACTCCACGGGGGTCAGAAAGGAATTTACCAGGCGGTGAAGGGTCTTTCTATCATCGACTACCCACCCAAAAAGAAAGCAGAAAATACCCAGAAGGATTGCTGCATTTCTAAATAGCTGTCCACGTGAAATTTAATGATCTGAAGTGGCAGTCGCCAACGGATGATTTTTACAACAAGTGCCTTTGAGAAATTTAATGATCTGAAGTGGCAGTCGCCAACGGATGATTTTTTACAACAAGTGCCTTTGAGAAACTATGATCAAAAGCTGCAAGAGCAGACGGGAGATTTTGTAACCCCAGTGCCTACCAAATTTATCGAGATCCTAAATTACATGCAGTAATGGACAGATTCTCCCTGTACAATTGATGCACCAACAAATACGAATATACAACATATTTCCATCATCGTCACCACATAAGCAAAATACCAAGACAACAAAAGGACATCTGCATAACAGACGAAGTCTCACCCGCCTAACATTGTGTTCAACCTCACCCATGAATAAGACACCTCGGACGCTCGGGACAATGTCAACACAGGCATTGTGAAAGACAAAAATACAAGCCGTGGACACCTGGCGAAATCGAGTGAACCGTCCAATGTTATTGTAGGCAGACAAAGACTTGTCCATTGTGTTCAAACAACCAGAGTTTATTGACAGTTAGCAAGAGACCAAGAAACACAAGATATCCTTTTTGTTAGTATTTAGGAGTTACTTAAATTCATCATCATCACATAGGGTAGACTTTAGATTCATTTGTGTATTTTGCATTAACTAATATCTTTCTTCACAGGGATAGTTAATGTTATTTCTAGTTGCATTTGTATCAGTGTAATTGAATGTTGTTATATTTCAGAACATTAATAAATGTTGTAGTTGTGTTTACCAACACACGTTATCACATATATAGAGAAGGAACGAAAGTGTGCGAAAGAGACATACTGTTCTTCTTCTCTTTCTCTTCTGTTCACTCAGTGTAATAGGGGAGTGGGGGCTCGTTAGTATTATAATATAGAGAGGGAGATAGAGTGGTAGGAGGTATATGTCACGAGATCCAGAATCACTGGGGCTATATGCTGGGAACTCATCCCAAAGTCTTATATTCACCTTCTCCACTCCTGCTGCTCATCTTCAACCGGGTGCCAGGCGAATCTGAGCCATTGACAAAGCCGGCCCCTCACAGATAACTCTCTTTGGTTACCCTCACGGGGGTAACCTTGTGACATAATTGTGGGCTGCAGTCCGGAATATACCTTGGGACTTGCCCTAGACTAAAACATTAAATAATTCTTTTTTGCAAATTTTGTATAAACCTATTCACTGTCTTCTATACTGTTCCTTATTCTACTTAGGTAGAGGGAAAGAACACAGAATAGAGCATTAGATAACTAGATATTCATATTAGATATTAAGATTAGATATTCATAGTATATTAAGAAAGACATTGACATATGTTAGAAGAATACACCGTATTAATTTATATGCACTTTATTACTGCATCTGGTTACCAATATTGATTTGTTGTCATCATTATAAATTTACCTGGATTTTTGGTAGTACCACGTGGGACTCGATCAAAAGGCATTGTTGAAGTCGCACGCTTTGAACGAGCGACCCGACATTGTATAGTTCTTTTGTTCACAAGTGAACAATAGCGCTAAGCCACTGAGACGAAACAGTGTAGTATTGTTTTCTTGGTAGGCAGGCAGCTGATGGTCAGAAATATTTGACTGGTATTCTTAGCAAGCCTTAGAATTGTATTGCCAAGGTTTTCTTTACTATTGTCATTTACCTGTACGGCTGTAAAGGTTATAGCGAAGCATACGGGAAATTTGTTTTGGTTCTCCCTTTGGCCAAGGGCACAAATTTTTTCTTCGCCCTATATTTTTTTTCTCTCACATAATTTTGAGTAGCGATAGGCAGATTGAATTCTAGCTTGATCATGGCAGATTTGATGCAAATTCGCGCTGCGCTTATCCAGGAAGCAACTAGTTTAAAACTAGAAAAAGGAGAACTTATAGAATATGTGGAAAAAATGTTAACTGCAGAGCAAGAGAGAAAAGATAAAACTGCAGAGCAAGAGAGAAAAGATAAAATTGCAGAGCAAGAGAGAAAAGAAAAACTGGCAGCAGAAGTAGAACAAAGAAGATTGACATTAGCAGCGGAGAAGGAGGAGAGAGAAGCCAAGAAATTAGAAGCTGAGAGAGAGAGAGAAGCCAAGAAATTAGAAGCTGAGAGAGAGAGAGAGGCCGAGTATAGGAGATTAAAGGCAGAGTTAGTGAGAAATACGGAAGAGAGAGAGCACGCGCTTCGGATGAAGAGGTTGTGTGAAACATATGAAAAACCCAAAAGACTTGAACCGGAAATATGTATTTCGGCCCATGAAGTGACAGATGAGCTAACATATCGCCTAGAAGACACACCATCTTCGCATTGCATTACTTTATACGCAAAGAAATCCGCAGGAAAAACTGATTATGAGAAGGGCCCAGTTGGCCGGTATCAGGGGAAGAAAGACACCTTCCTTTGCAATCCACATAGAAAGGAAACTCAACAAAAATCCTTTTCTCAGAACCAGAGGCAAGGGGATAAATGGTGCCGGTATTGTCGCAGGAAAAATCACTACACCGGCGAGTGCCGAAACCGCCCTCCTCTCCATCGCATGGCGTATATAGAAACTCGAACAATGAAGGACAAAGAGTCCCGAGAAAAAGAGGGGAAAAAATCACACCCGGCGGTAGTTAATTCAATGTATTCCAGGCAACTCTGCAGAGATAACGGAAAGTTATTAAAAGGCACAGAAGAACCCACTCTAATTGCGAGCGGTACCTTCGATGGATCTTGCAAGGGGACTTCAAATAAAACAATTTCACCTGGCATCACAGGGAAGAAGAAAACAGGCACTTGTCTCCTGACATCAGGAGAAGAATTATTACCTCACTCCCCCGGTCCTTCTACGTGGAAGGAAGAGACCGGACAGGAGCGGGCATTTGCTATTATCCATGGAAATAGACATATGCCCAAGTCGCCTAAGTCTGTCTTTCACCCAGACGAGGGAAAGCCAGATCCTACCGCTTTTAAAACTTACGGAGAGAAATGTGTGCCTTTAGAAGGTATAACAACACATACGATTATCGGGACAGGGTGGACGACGGACACGGAGGCACCCCCCGACTCTCTTCAAAAGGAGGTAGAAGAGGATCACGAGGAGAAAAGTGTGGTAGAGCCGGCGGGGATACAGCAGCTCAACACCCACGGGACTCCGATTCTATATGTAGGCGAGACAAAAACTAAGCGGATAGACAGAAGGAAAGACACCAGGCGACACAAAAGGAAACAGCTTGGTGTACGCGCTTTATGCAAGGCACAGCGCCGACGCGCGAAAGTTACAACACACTGTACCAGATATAAATGGACAGATGGGTTGCACCGTATCTTGAATTATGACCATTCCACGGGCAAGATACACAAGATACGTAATAAGGACAAACAAGGCCCAACTTTGATCCGTCGTCGGATTCAAAGATTGGTTAGCAGAAGAAAGAAGTGGGGAAACATTTTTTATTTCGACAGAGCGAAGAAAGACACACTGAGAGTTAGTGTCAGTAAGAATGGACCACTCAAGAGAAAGAAGAGGTTTAAACCTGGCAAAGAAGGTTACCAGGATGCTAAGGCAAAAGGACGGAAAAGGAAAAGTGATATTTTAGGGACGGCAACTAGCGCCCGGATTCCCTCGGAACGCAACGTTGTCAATAGAGAAAGAGCGGAAGAGGTATTCGATTCCAGGCTGGAATTCGATTCGAAAATCAGTTCAAGACTGGTTAGACCAGAACAATTGACTGATGGAACTGTGGAAATTCAGGTCACAGGTAACGGCGATCCTCCAATGATGGCGGCTATCGCCCGGACTCCCATTGAAGGCAGATATGTCAAGGGAGAACTACGAACGGCAGTTTTAAATGATCATACATACGAAGTCATTTTAGGCTACAAATATGTGAGTTTAGGAGACACTCGTCAATCAAGAGTCACAGCTGCAGTGCAGACAAGTGACCAAGCGAAGGAGAAGAGACAAGGAGACGAGGTTCACTTCCATCCGCAAGAGCTGAGACAAGCTCAAATGAACGATAAATCGGTAGAACCGTGTTTTAAGAAGAGACTGAAGGGAGACAATCCACCAGAACCAGGAGACTGCTTTAAACAGCAAGGACAACTCCTTAGGAAAGTAGAAAAGCGCGGATATGAGTATAAGCAACTGGTAGTACCAGCACGATATAGATTTTATATCTTAGGTATGGGACATGCTAGTGAATCTAGTGGTCAGGTCAGACAATACATCACTACGCAAAGAATCACCCACCATTATTATTGGCAGGGAATCGCAGGGGACATGGATCAATTTATCCGATCAGGTCCTGAATGCCAGAGAGGGGCATCAAATCATGGGAAAAGTGAGGAAGCCACTGTTAAGGGAAACAGACTACGTATGAAGAAGAGGAGGCGTCAACATGACGGAGAATATAATACGACTGGTCCTAAGTGTGAGCTAGAGATAGGCAAACAAGTTTTACTGTTTATGCATAGTAAACAGAACAGGTTACTGATTGGATGGCACGGGCCATACGCAATGGTCGAGAAGGCATCTCGAACCAATGATAAGATTCCAATGGAGAATCAGCTGGAAATATATAATATTATTCTGCTAAAGAGATACTTAGCCAGACACATAACTGAAGCGGCCAACTTCAGGACACGAGCAGCCACAAAGCATTTGAATAAAGGAAATCCGAACTCAGCACTGCAGCCCAATGCGGCTAGACAGTCATCTGCAGGTGTGCAGAAAATCACAACACACTCTACGAACGTAGTCGAGCAGGGGCGACAACTCTTGACTACGGTCACGATATTGAAACAGGAAAGGGAGCAGCTCTTTATAGCTGATGCAGGAGAAGCAACTGAGGAAGATTGCGAGAAGAACGATTTGGACGAGGAGAAGGATGGTGGAAACGAGGAAGATGAGGAGGATAGTGATAGCGAGGAGATAACATCAGCCGACAATAGGGAATGTAAAATGCATCCTGACTCGCAGGAGTCTTCCCAAGCTAAGACTTTGTGTGGGGGACATATGTCACGGGACGCGAGTAAGTCTGCATTTTAATTCTTAAAACCAGACATCGTCTTCATCAATCGTGGTAATCCGACCAATTTCGCATGGACTGTTTACATAACAATAGACAGTGGGTCAACAGATTATTGAGGTAATCGCTTCAACGTCTCGGTTGTGTTTTCACAAAGGCAGGAAGGTACAAGCAATATTATTGTGGCTAGCCGTAGAATGTAATGTTTACAGAACACTGAGACAGCACGCAACAACATTCACCTGAAATGTTTTCACAACACGCGGACATTGCACCAACAGACTATCGGAATAATTGATACTAAGTTGCGGATATGTTTACACAGGGCCAGTGTTAACCAAGTATTGTTGTGACTAAGGGAGACTTAAAGTCTGCACAAGGGCAACATGAAAGCAGTATGAATACGAAATTATAACGAGAAGAACAACACTGTACGTGCCCCAAAAGACGAACGCAGACAAGTTGTCTCGGATAAGCAAAATATGAAAGCGACCATAGCAAAATAATACAGGAAATTTTACACAGTTTGAGGACGGAATGTCTGACTTTAGGAAAACAAACGAAATTTCACATGACACAGGAAGCGAACCCGAAAAAAATCGCCCTAGGCGATTCAGACGATATATAACCCAACTAGATTCATTGCTTGGCATTGGTAAGAGAAACCATCCGCCAACCAAAACGTGGGTTCTAGATTTCACAAGAAAGAATCAAGACATTGTGTCAGTGAAATTCGTATAGGGACACCAAGGTTAGTGTAATATATTTTGTACTTTATCATTATTATGTCTTAACTTCATTCAGATAATATATACATATTTTCCATAAATATAACACTGTAAATACCAGTCACGTTTATTATAATATTATATTTCACACTAATAAGTACAGGTTGCAATAAACGCCATGCAGAGAATGATTATATTTATAAGATTGCACAGTTTCCAGTAACTATAACGAAGTAAATACAAGACACTTTTATTTTGCCTCTTACATTACATGTTAAACGTGCAGTAAACACCGCACAGCCCTTTCTTATAGTGATAAGATTTCACATACAAGACACTACAGGCGTAGCATAGTTTACGGGATACTTACAAAGGGTTCATTATTTTATCCATCACAGTGGTAGAGACAGGGACCATTTGAGATACTCATCCTTAGTCTACTACGTGGTTGGCGTTAATCACAGGACAAGCTTTAGAGTAGGGCCGACCGAGATACTGCGACGACACGCATCTCACACGTAATTAACGGCAACAACCTACCAATACTCCACGGGGGTCAGAAAGGAATTTACCAGGCGGTGAAGGGTCTTTCTATCATCGACTACCCACCCAAAAAGAAAGCAGAAAATACCCAGAAGGATTGCTGCATTTCTAAATAGCTGTCCACGTGAAATTTAATGATCTGAAGTGGCAGTCGCCAACGGATGATTTTTACAACAAGTGCCTTTGAGAAATTTAATGATCTGAAGTGGCAGTCGCCAACGGATGATTTTTTACAACAAGTGCCTTTGAGAAACTATGATCAAAAGCTGCAAGAGCAGACGGGAGATTTTGTAACCCCAGTGCCTACCAAATTTATCGAGATCCTAAATTACATGCAGTAATGGACAGATTCTCCCTGTACAATTGATGCACCAACAAATACGAATATACAACATATTTCCATCATCGTCACCACATAAGCAAAATACCAAGACAACAAAAGGACATCTGCATAACAGACGAAGTCTCACCCGCCTAACATTGTGTTCAACCTCACCCATGAATAAGACACCTCGGACGCTCGGGACAATGTCAACACAGGCATTGTGAAAGACAAAAATACAAGCCGTGGACACCTGGCGAAATCGAGTGAACCGTCCAATGTTATTGTAGGCAGACAAAGACTTGTCCATTGTGTTCAAACAACCAGAGTTTATTGACAGTTAGCAAGAGACCAAGAAACACAAGATATCCTTTTTGTTAGTATTTAGGAGTTACTTAAATTCATCATCATCACATAGGGTAGACTTTAGATTCATTTGTGTATTTTGCATTAACTAATATCTTTCTTCACAGGGATAGTTAATGTTATTTCTAGTTGCATTTGTATCAGTGTAATTGAATGTTGTTATATTTCAGAACATTAATAAATGTTGTAGTTGTGTTTACCAACACACGTTATCACATATATAGAGAAGGAACGAAAGTGTGCGAAAGAGACATACTGTTCTTCTTCTCTTTCTCTTCTGTTCACTCAGTGTAATAGGGGAGTGGGGGCTCGTTAGTATTATAATATAGAGAGGGAGATAGAGTGGTAGGAGGTATATGTCACGAGATCCAGAATCACTGGGGCTATATGCTGGGAACTCATCCCAAAGTCTTATATTCACCTTCTCCACTCCTGCTGCTCATCTTCAACCGGGTGCCAGGCGAATCTGAGCCATTGACAAAGCCGGCCCCTCACAGATAACTCTCTTTGGTTACCCTCACGGGGGTAACCTTGTGACAATCAGCCAAATCACACCTACAAGCCTTAGATAAGGTACAAAATCAAGCGCTTCGGTTGCTCAAGGGTGCCATGAAGACCACTCCAATAAACGAAATGGAAAAAACAACAGGCATTCCACCTTTATTCTACAGATGAGACACTAAGACCCTGATCCAAGCAGAAAAGTAAAAGAACATGCCAGCACATCCAATGAAAACTAGATTTAGAGATTTAGCCAGTGGGAGGTTGAAGAGAAACAGTTTTGTGCATCGGTCCAAAAAACTAATTAGAACATACAAGGATGAACTACCAGACATCATAAGGAAATAATTCCAACACTACTCCCAACCCCATGGGAACAACATCAAAATTTCAGCATTAAGACCTGCTGTGAAACATGGAGAACAGCTAAAACAACAGCCAAGAAGTTACAGGGTTTCATAAAATAGAATGATTGACATGGTTCGACAAGGTCACCAATGTGGAACTTATGACAAGAACCAGACAAGTGCCAGTGGAATAAGAGATCAGAAGAAGACACTGACATAAACCAATCTGTGGTATACAAAGACCCCAACAAAAGATCAGTTGGAGTTTATGTACTCCGGAGCAGCTCCTGACATTAGTTTTATCATTGCCTGTGTCATATTTTCAATGTCAGACTTTTAGTCAGCTGAAGTACATGTCAACATTAGTCATGTTATTCTGGTCTTTCTGTATTTCATAAACTATTGTTGTCTTGAGTCCCATGCATTTATTGTTGTGGATCTAATACAATAGACTTGCAATATTTCTTTCTCTTTTAAATTGCTTACCAAGAGAGGGTGACAAGAAGACAAAGATGGCTGTATACTGTTCCACCTATGTCCCAGTCTTGACATATGGATATGAGTCATGGGCAATGACTTCAACCCACAAAATGCCAGATCCAAACCTCGGAAATGAGGTCTCTGATGATGGTGGTTGAAGTAACAATAAGAGACATGGTCCGCAACCAGGCGATACGTCAAGGCCTAAAAACCCAGCCCCTGCAGACCTATGTAGAACAGTCCCAACTACGAATGGTTTGGCCATATCTGTAGAATGGGAGAAGATCGGCTACCACGAAAAGTATGGGAAACTAAGAGCCAGGGATCCAGACCTCCAGGACATCCTAGAGTCCGCTGGGAGGACAACATTAGACAATCTTTGAAGGACCGAGGACTAGAATGGAACCAGGCCAGGAGGAAGACAGCCGATAGGATAGTATGGTGCTCTCTCTTCCAAAGCTCTACACTTCACGGTAGAAGAGGAACAACTAAGTAAGTAAGTAAATTAAATTGCTTACCACTGTTCTGGTCGGTTTTTTCCAGGGTTGTCCTGTTATCACCTCATGTGGGGTCTCTGAGGAGACAAAGAAAGGAGAGGACTAATGCTCCCTCAAGCATGTCGTAAGAGGCAAGTAAGAGGGCTGGCAACCTGATCATATAAAGTTAATTGCTATGGATTTTTAAGATAATTCATGATATAATTGCATTATATGTTCACCCTGGTAGAGCGAACATACCAGGAAGATGCAAGGTTTGTCCCTTAGGGAGTCCTTCTGCCTGATGCCGCTTTGCTTGCCTCCCAGACAGCCAGTGTTTATGACTGCTTACCCAGCAGCCATCCAGTCTCAGCACATTGGTCCACCTTAGACTTGGGGACATTTACTGATGACTAAGCTATTATTTAACCCATTATGTGTGTGGGTGATGCGTGATGCCATATGATGATGGATGGTATCCGCATGTCTGGTTTTGTGTGGTGTGCAGATGTGTTCAGTCAAAACAATGTTCATACAAAAATAACAGGGCAATCCACATAGGACGTCAGTAAACTCACGACGTATAAAGTCAATGATTCTTGTAACAGCCGTTGACGTTTTTCTTCATTATTTATTGTGGACGCCACAGTGACAAAATGGTTACGCGAATATGTAGGCACATCAAACAGTCATTATCACAGCAACATTCAATACAGCAATAGACGGTAGACAGCATTACAATGATGAGTCAGATGCATGTTATATTTCATAGTGCTGTAAATGTAGTCAGGTGGAAAACTCCATCCTTTTCTATAACAGCCAGGAGATAACCAGATGTATGAGATCAGTTCACTCTCCTTAGTCTGACTTCAGCAAGACCGACACGTCTGCCGAAGTATAAATAATGTCCTCAAAAATATCCTCTAGATAATAAAGGTTTTCCAAACCTAGTTCATTTAACAAAGTAGCAAGTAATGGTCCTTGGTACATGCATCAACCGATGCAGTACAATGCAGCGACATGTGAGCTGGGAAAAAACATCTCGTGACGACGACTTTCGAAGACAGGCTATGAATCGAAATCGCTCACGACCCAAAATCGATAGAGTTAATGAAAAAAGTCAATTTACCTTGCTTTCAAGAAATACAGAAATATCACGCCTCCCGGCATGTGCAAATACACTAGAGGTATTATCCCGAATAAACGAAATATCCATAAGAGGACTACACATCCCTGACAGAACAAAAAATAGCGGAGATCCCCTCTTCAACGAGGCATCTCTTTCGCCATTCCAAATCGCTCACTCCACTAGTGGTGGGCGGAAACCGATCGACCAAAAAGCAAGACAAGTCATGCGCAGTCCAGCGCAAAATGACAACAGCTCAAAACTTAACTGCATTCGATACCAACGCGAGAAGACAAATGCTTACCGAGAAAAGTGACTATAAATTTCAAGCAGTTGTTGCCCTTGCGTTATAAAATAGATATTGTAAAAAACGATGTTGCGAGAATTTATCACGCAACAGTGGGTTCTGCACACTGCTTCTCTGGGGCTTTCTGTGGTTGAAGATGCCTTGACTTGAGAGTCTTACTTTAACATCAGCTGTTGCTAATGTTCACAGGCATACATGAGACACTACAGGCAGTTTCTAAATGTTGTGAGGAAACCGGTTCAAAGATCAGTTCCAACAAGGCTTGTGTGATGTGATGCTCCTTGAACAACTCCATAATGAAAGCAGATTTACCGGACATTACTCTCAATGGGCAGAATGTTGAAAGGCAAGACAAGCTGAAAATACCTTGGAGTAACTTTCGATCGCTGGTTATCGTACAAGTACCATGTTGAGCTAATCATACAGAAGTACAAGTGAAGTCTGGTGGCCCTAAATATAATGTGACGATGAGGTACATGCTTGGATTGCTGTCGAGTAGATCCGGATATGTGTTGGCCCAGGCAAAAGCCTATGAGCAGATAACCACATACAGAAGACACCCCTGGCATGGGAACATAGCTGACATCAAGGGAGCAAGAATAAAGAGGAAGATGTCATAGATGACACAGGCAGAGACTACGATTAGGCAGGTGACCACAGTTGAAAATATATTCAAGAAGAATGCATAGTTTACATGACAACAACCTCCAGCATGAGAATGAAGATAGTAGTAGTTACTGTAGCCCTGAAGTGGCTGTCTGAAACTCCATCAATCAGGGCAGTTATTGTATCCGTCAGTCCATGCTACTGACGGTACAAAATGGATGGCTCTGGCATGAATGGAAAACATTCAAAGAAGCCTTGAGTCTTCAGGAACTGGTGTGAATCTGCAATCCTGTCTTGCACGGTGTATGCGGCAATGAGAGAGCTGACAGACTAGCTTCGAGAGCACCCATAGTTGGGGCATTGGATATGGATAATGGAGAAATACTGAGGGCAATTCATGATCGCCTATTAGAGAATGACACTGCAATATAAGAATCAACAAGACTAAGACTGTTGGAATTTAGCATCAAATGTAAGTATAACATGGATGAATGCATGAGAGGATGCATCCATCGTGCATACAACCAGCGCGCTACAGGAACAGTTGGCATTTATACCCTTTGACATTTGCTGAGGGCGACTGAGCCCAGAGTGCAATGAATGTCGATTCTGATCATTAACAACAACAACAACAATAATTGCTACGGAAAACATGACTGCAAGAGGACAATTGCTGTGACACAGGTTTATGTAAGGGAGACAAGCTGCAATAATGTCTCCATGTTCTATAAGGATTGAAAGTAGAAATGATTATTGTGTCCTCTTTTCCTGGCTACTCCTGGTTTGTTATCTACCTTTGTAAATATTTTTCTGAGCTCTGTCTTGTTAATTGGCCCTTATCACCTTAATCCCTGTCTTACAGTATACATTATAACTGGTCTTGCTCCATCATTTGTCCCTAATCTTTTTGGTTACATGATTTATCAGCTGGTCTTGTCAGACATTGTATTTTTCTCTCTGTCTCTCTGTTTCGCCATGTGGAACATTGACCTTCAACCTGTATTCTCAAAGCCTTCCTATTTGTCCTAATTCTTTCTCTCTTCTTATCTCCTTGTTATGTCTGCAGTTCTCTTCTTGTGGTTTAAGGTCTCTCTTGTATCTCATTTATCCTGGAGATCCCAGAACAAGGACTGCCTTGTGGTGCTAATAGCTGGTTCTTCCACTGTTATTTCATTGTAAAAGTTTGATTATTCCTCCTTGTTCATAGGCTTTTACCCTGCTCTGATATTGATAGTAAAATGTATTGGTATTATGATGTTGGTGTACAAACTATTTGTTAGCAGTTTTTTTTTTTTGCCACACGAATCTGTTGGTGTTTCAAAACTGTATATACTGCCATGAAATTTAGCAGTTTGCTGTTGGTTTTGTTCTCTGTGTCTGATATTTTCATCCTTAGTAAATGGTTCAGTTGAGGTACATGAAGGAGGAGAAAAGGATCCTGTTACATGCCCTTTGAGGCATATTTTCTTGACCATCGGCACACTAGGGGTGATGTGGTCAACATCATGCCGGCCGCCTTAACCTTCCCAGAAGTTGCTCTGGTACCCAGTTGGGGCTGGGTTGACCCAGGAGCCGTTTGCGGCCTAAAAAATGCCACCTCATCTGGGGATCGAACCATAGACCACTGAGCTAGGAAGATAAGTATTTAAACCAATAAAACGGTATTGAATCAGTTTTACAAATTACGTTTAACAAAAAACAAGGGACGTTTCAGGTTTTACCCTTCGTCAGCCACAGTTACAAACAGGTGACAAGGACAAGAATTACATATAGGTACTACAAAAACATACGATGATGAGAAATATACAACAAATGGGCGATACAAGCAGATGGAAAAAGTAAACAACAACAGTGATGAGAGAAAAAAAGAACAATAATAATACCCAAAAAAAAAATCGTAAAATCTAAAAGAAATACCGAAACAAGAAAATAAATAATCAACGAAACGAAAAAAAGAGAATTAACAAAACTTTGGAACAAGTAAAAGTTCACTGAGCTCGATCCGAAGATACTGTGAAAGAAAGCCGTAGTATTCCGTCACAGAAATCGCAAGGAAATGACGTATGATATCGACAAAACAAAAGATATAAAAGGATACGAAACGAACAAAAACATAGAAGATAGATCTAAAAGACAACAAATCAAGATTGAAAAAGAGAAAAGCTACCAGAATTTATGCAAAATGATGTTGGATATTCAAACCATCAGGAGCTAAAACGCCCATTTTAAAAATAAGGAAGCCAGTGCACTAACCACTATGCTACCGCGGCCGTTGTACTTATCTTAGCTTTGTATTTCTTGATGTTTTAGGCATTATCAAGATTTCTTATTGTTTTGGACATCGTGCTCAGAAAATTTATTTCATTAAATACATAGCGATTCCCAGAAAGGATCGAGAGTAGTTTGGTTTGCCTCCTTGGTACTCTGACAACTAAAGTTAATTCAGAACACACTGCTGCAGTCACATTGTTCACCCTCACATGTGTATTTATACTTCATCAGTCATCCAATATTTGTGTGCATTGGAGTGCAAGACCATGAACCATCTTGGAAAGAGAGCTACACCTTGTGGCCTTTTGGTGTATGTTGGCAGATCATAAGAAAGGATACCATGTTGGACATTAGCAGGTGGACAAACGCAACATCACATCTGGCAGATCAGTGGAGATTCCCATGGTCAAGGTTAGATTATTTTTGTCTTTAATCTTTTGCCTTCTACTTGTGTTAGCTATTGTGAACGTGATATTGTTGTCTTCTAGGGTTATTTCAGAAATAATTTTTAAAATACCATAAATGTCAATCATACCACAAAGTCTTTTTTATTTGGACTTGCGTTCTCCTATAACCAATGGACATTGTGTCTAGGTTGAACGGGGCATGCCTTGCCAAAATGAAGCAAAACTCCTATTTAAAAATATATAAAAATAAAAATACCATGGACATCTAAAAAAAAAAAAGAAATGAGGATATCATGAAAGAGGCCAGTGTACAAAGGAAGCTAATTCCTCATGCTAGAAGGAAGCATGATACAAGAAGAAGAAAGCTGGAGTATATCGTAACAACAGGAAAGATTGAAGGGTAAAGAGATCAAGAGAGGAGAACAAAGAGAGAAGATACTGGACAGTTTAAAAATCGTGACTTGGAAAGAATTGATAAATAGTACTGGAGACAGGAAGTTGTGGAGAGACGTGATTGCCTACGCCACCAGGCATGGTACTTGAAGAAGAAGGATTATTACAGATACAGCACATAAATTTTATATAATTCTTTTAATATTATCTTTAAGTTTGTTCTGTCACTATTTATCTGATTCATATTTTAGAATCACAATATTTATATAAACAAACCACCTAAAGCATGTCCCATCCATTTCTACCTAGAAAGATGTATTAACAAGCCAACATTATTTAAGTAACAAAACTGTATTTTTTTTTCAGTGCTAATGATGGATCCTGGGAAGACATTGCTAATTCAGAAATGTGGAGAGCAAAGTAAGAAAGAAAGCAAATTATAAATATGACATAAGTGTGTGTGTGTGTGTGTGTTGTATTATAATAATGAAATGACTATTCAGTGCATGCATCAGTTGCAGAAACAGAAGATAAATATTTGTGTGGACTTCTGATGCTTTTATGTTTTGTTTGTTTGTTTGCTTTTTTTTTGTTGAAATTGTAATGACAGAGATAACATTAGAGACAGGGCCTGATTATCCATTAGGCTAAGTAGGCTGAAGCCTAGCCTAGGGGCCCGGAACTCTTGGGGCCACGTGTATAAGTTAAAACAATTATGCTATGGGGTTTGAACACAAATATTAAAATTATTGCTTATTAGTTAAAGGTGAGCCCAAACCAAAAAAACCTAGAGGCCATTCGTGGCTTAATTCAGCCCCTGATTAGAGGTTGATCATTTACATTTGATGTCAGAACAGTTTATTTCTGTTTGTTGCTGCTTTTGGGGCATAGAGCCACCACTACAGCTGCTTCCCCCCCCCCCCCCCCCTTTCAGGAAGCCCCTGTTCTCTTGTAGTGGTGGTTTGTGTAGCAGTTTGATCTACATTTTGAGATTGTTACGGTATATGTTATTAACGCCGTCTGCTAAAGGTTAGCAGACGTGCAATTGTAAAGGTTAAGACATTTAATATATTGCGATAGATGTTTCAATTATTGAACGCTCCATACACGATCGATTATGACGTGTCTAGCGTTGTTTGGGTCACAGTCGGTAACTAGGAGACGCTACCCTTTGTTACTTGACCGTCAAGCTGAATAGCTGCGTTTTTCTAGCCTTCCAAATTAATGGCATGATATAGCCATTTATATGTGTATTTATGCAGGACCAGGGTCAGTCCTAGAACTCTACGAGAGAGGAAACTTATGGAGGTTAGTGATTAACTAAATCCTTGGAAGGAGAAAGATAATCGTCTACTTTATACGAAGTAATTAGACTCACAGTCTCACTGTCGGCAGGTAGCCATTCTATCTGCGCGTGCATATAGCTGTGATGTTCTGACGACAATTACTGCATTGTATCCTTAAACGGACATTGACACGTAAAACAGCAGTCTACGCTATTGATTGATTGATGCATGTACCTCATGTGTGAATTTAACTGTTTATGTATGTGTGTAATCCATATTAAATTGTGAAGGACTCGAACCGGAGGCATTATTCGTTGAATCACGTTACACCATTCAACCTTATGAATTACGTATTTTATGTCAAGTTGCTGAGTTAATAAGATGAACAGTTGTTTACATCTTGATGCCAAGTTCAGGCATTACGACAAACCGAAGGTGAGGTTCACCCCATTCGCGTAAGAACATTAGCACGATCAGAATTCAGGCAACACAACCAGTAACCCCACACGAAAGTCCTTCAACAAAACTGGCGGCCAGTGTGGGGATCGACAGAAGAGAAAAAATTTTTTCTGTGTTCCACACGCCTCCACGATATTTACGTTTGAATGAAAATCACATGACCATTACGAAGCTGACGTGACGCACGTGATCATGAATAGCAACATGACGTCACTGTTGCATTGTCGCCGTGAAGAAGACATCTTTTCAACGCCTTTCTAGTTCGCTTCAAATTTATCAAGATGCACAAGATGGACTACCGTTGCCTGCCCATCAGGAGCAGACAGTCAAAGGCACAGGCCTAGCCGTCGACGACAACGAGCATCAAGTGAAGCAGCAAATAAAGATAAGTTTAGCTCAATAACTATTGTCGTTAACGTGACAGTGCTAACTGAGTCCATGCCTTCTGCCTACATAGGCATGTTTTTACCTATGTTTAATGTACTTTTTGTTGTTTTAAGGTGTTGTTAACTAGTGGGCGGTAGGGAGGATGAACCGAAATTAGATTCTGTGGCTCTCACGATGCCTGAATTGATTTCGGTCGTTTCTTAGGGCAGTTAAACGATCGCACTTTTTGGGAGCTCCATCGAAGATTCTGCCGAATGGACTGCCTGTCCAAATCTGCTGTCGTTTGACGATTGTGTTAGCTGTACCGTTCCGTAGATAACTGGTGTATTTTATTTGTACTAAGTTCACATTTTTATTCAGTTTTGTATCATGTTCGTTAACTATTTCGTCCAGTCTACTCTTACTATCATTTATTTGATGATTGTTAAATGTTCGTCCGTTATGAGTCCTGTGATGTCATCATTTTTTGCAGTCATTTTTTTTTTGTGTACTTTGCATATTCAGTTGACCTCGGGTCAATCTTTGACCCTTCGTTTTCCGTGTGACACTTCCGCTTGTTTTATTTAGTTCATAAATTCATTTTTAATTGTGAAAATGTCTTGTTTGCGTCTTGACATTGTTTGTACCCTTTAGTTGCATCATTGTTTTGTTTGTACTCATGATATATATTAAATACTACATTAATAATATGACATTATATTCAATAATACACTTGTAATTTAATTTAATTAATTTTTTCTGACATTTAAGGTTAATATGGGACATTGCATAATTATGCAGTGATAGTCCAAGAAATTAGCACTACAATTTATAAGAGATGCCTAGGGCATAATAATATAATATATATATATTGACCAAATAAAATAATCTTATAGTCTACCTTTGAGGTGACAGACCCATTGTATATTATTTAATATACTTTTCTGGTACTAAGAGAGTGACTTAGTACATTGAACAATATAATTACTAGGAATCATACCCAACATTATTGGATATTAAGATTAATTGTGTGATGTAATTACATTATAGTTAACAGATATCATAACTATTTATGATATAGTTAGTACTTAGATACAATATTGTTACAAAATATTGTCTATTAGTTGAACTTAGACATAAGAGTTCAGTACTATTGTGATTATTTATATTGAATATTCCTAAGTTGAGTAAGTATAATAATTACTCTGAAGCTACTATTGACTATTTTAATCAGTAATTATCAATAATTACTTACAGATAAAAGTCAAAATGCTTACTATAGACCATTTCGTTAAAATTGGTAAAGAATATGGTTATAAATCCCAAGAACTTCGTCAGTTTGCTGAGGCAGAACTGGAAAAACATAAAGCAGAAATGGAGGAACAAAAGGCTGCATTAAAGAAAGAGGAAGCAGAACGTGAGATGAAGCAAATTGCCAAGGAAAATAGATTAAGAGAAATTGCTCAACAGGAAGAAGAGAATAAATTGAAACGAGAGGAAATTATTTTACAACAAGAAATGGAATTGGCGCGTATTAAATTGGAGACAGCAAGATTACAAGCACAAAGTGCTGATGCAAACCAGAATAATAACGCACAAAATGGATCGTCATCCAGCCAAACTAAACATTTCTACAACTTTAAATTACCCACTTTCAACTTAAACGTGGACGACCTTTCATCGTTCCTGTCACGTTTTGAACAGACTTGCAAAACAAATCATTTGCCCGAAGAGTCATGGGTACTCAAGTTAAATGAATTCTTGGTTGGAGAACCATTGACGGCTTCTCAAAATGCTGACCCATCAATAGCAAATAACTACGGTGCTATTAAGTCCTTGCTTTTACGAAGGTTTCACCTGGACGAGGAACACTGTAGGTTGAAATTTAAGGGAATTTTACCTGAATCTCCAAAAGATTTTGCAGGATTCATTGCGAACATACGCAATACATTTAATAGATGGGTTGAACTGGCAGAAGTCAACAAATCGTACGACAAATTAGTTGATTTGCTACTACGGGATAAGGTATTATCTTCGGTTAGCCAGCCATTCTTTGCATATTTGCAGGAGCGTAAACCAGGTACTATTGACGAGTTGGAAAAAATTTCTTTAAACTACTGTTCGGCACATCCGAATGCAACCATTTCTAACTCCTCATTAAGAGAACCTCTACCTGTGGCGTCTAATATGGCCTACAATCATAATAACAAACAAAGACATCACAGTGTAGACAGAAGTAGGTTCCAAAGAAATCACAATGTTAACTTTCAGAAGGGACATAATAATGATTTCAACAATAAAAATGAGTTCAACAGAGGTAGATCACGAGATAGAAATTATTCACCTCAAACAAACTACCACAATAGTCAACATAACACTAATTATAATCGATCACATACCCCGAAAAATAACAATAACTGGAATGGTAATAATCATGGCTCGAGACATCGAGATAATAGTTACTATAGAGGACGACGAGATAATTCTAACAATTATACTCGGAATCGATCTCATTCTCGGGGATCATCTCATTACAACCATAATACAGGGGCGGCAGTTACAAATAATACTACCCCTATAGCTCAGGTCCCACTTGACAATAATACAACACAGTCTTCTGCTGCATGTTTTGCTATTAATTATAATGTGGCAAATAGTTGCCAACAATGCAATCTTATTTTTCAGAAGGCGAAAGAAACAGTGCTTAACTGCGGACATATTACACCAGAGGTAGGTCTTGCAGTCAACGATGGAACAGGCTTACTAATTTTTAACAGGGGAATCGTTAATGGATCCGTCGTCTCAGTGCTGAGAGATTCAGGATCCACGACGATTGGTGTACGTCAGTCGCTGGTACATCCTAGCTGTGCGACAGGAGAATACGTCCGCTGCATGACATTTGGTGGAACTATTGAGTTTTACCCCACAGCTATTGTTCATATTAGAACACCCTTTTTCACAGGGAATGTAAAAGTATGTATGCTAAAAAAGCCTATTGCTGATCTGATGGTTGGTCGTATACACGGCAGTAAAGATTGTACTCCAGATGAGATCATAGAATGGGAGAAACATAACCTATGCACTGGAAACGCCGTGACGACTAGAGCGCAGACTCAACTCATGGAGAAAGTTGGTGATAATAAAATGGATGTAGACAACCAAGAGGAATTTGTAGTCAATTCACCTATTGACAGGGAAACATTTGCAACCAAACAAAAAGAGGATAAATCTTTAAAAAAATTTTTTAAGCTGGTTGATAAAGTTGACAATCTATCCTCAGGTAATAATAACAAACATTGGTTTGTTATTAAAAATGACCTATTGATTAGATGTTTTAATGACAAATCACAAATGAAACAACAAGTTATGGTCCCGTATACTTTTAGACGGTACATTCTTCAACATGCGCATGACTCACAGTGTGCTGGACATATGGGATATACTCGAACACGATCTCGAGTACTGTCTTCATTCTTTTGGCCAGGAGTGTCAAGAGATATTTCGCAGTATGTACGTTCCTGTACTACATGCCAAGAAGTGAAAGCACGTGGAGCTTTTCACACGGCGCCTATTCAGGCTTGCGATATCTCAGTAAGACCGTTTGACAAGATGGCCATAGATATTATTGGTCCATTGCTACCATCGGCCAGAGGACATAGATTCGTCCTTACGTGCATTGATTTGTGCACACGATGGCCAGAAGCTATCCCATTAAAGACCACCACTACCACAGATGTAGCTGATGCACTACATCTCATCTTTTCTAGAATAGGGTTTCCTAGAAAACTTTTATCAGACCATGGGTCACAGTTCATATCTGACACCATGAAGGAAGTCATGAAAACCTGGAACATTGATAGGAATTTAAGTAGTATTTATCATCCTATGAGTAATGGTGCAGTTGAAAGACTTAACCGTACACTTAAACAACTACTACATAAGGTTACTGTTAAGCACCCTCATGACTGGGACAGAGCACTCCCAGCTGTTCTATTTGCTTATCGGGAGGTACCGCATGAACAAACTGGCTTCTCTCCCTTTGAATTAGTTTTTGGTGCTCCCCCAAGAGGTCCTATGGGACTAATAAAAGACTTATTAATTGACGCGGAGATGACTCAGGACACTCAGTCATCTTACGAGTATGTGATTAATCTTCGGAAGAACATTATTGAGTCTTGCCAGTTGGCAACAGCTTCTTCTGAGGCTGCAAAAGCTAAGGCTCGATCTCTACAAAATAGGTCTCGACGATTACGCCAATTATTCCCAGGCGATGAGGCTTATGTGTTACTTCCTCACAACAACAATAAATTATTGATATCTTGGAATGGTCCTTACAAAGTCATTGATAAAATTTCCGACGTTGATTACGTCTTAGATATCAAGGGACACAAAAAGATATTTCATATTAACATGCTCAAGCAATTTCATACACGTCCTGAACACTTACAGTCAATTTTTCATGAACTAGATGACAACACAGTATCTACTTGTTATTATTCTAACTTATCCGTCATCCAGGAAGAAGAATCTTCTTTTCCTGAGGTACAGTTACCGTTACCGGTACCAGTAGTTCAACCTACTGAATCTTGGCGGGATGTAACCATCTCTTCAACGGTTACACCGCAACAGCGTCTACAGATTGCTAATCTCTTACAATCTTATCCAGATGTGTTGACCGACGTCCCGGGTCGCACATCGGCTATCAGTCATGACATTACTCTCAATGACGATACACCTATTCGTGTACATCCCTATTCGGTTCCTTTACATTTCCTTGCTAAAACTACTAAGGAACTTGAACAGATGTTGTCTCTGGGAATCATTGAGACTAGTAATTCGCCATTCTCTTCTCCATTAGTGATTGTCCGGAAGAAGGACAATAACATCAGACTATGTGTTGACTATAGAAAATTAAATGCTAAGACTATAGTTGACAGCGAACCACATCCACTTATCGACGACTTACTGCCACGTCTATCCAACGCAACTATATTTAGTAAGATAGACTTAACTAAAGGTTATTGGCAGATACCACTGACCGAAAAGGCTAAGTACTACACCGCATTTTCCACTCCACAAGGTCTATACCAGTGGAATGTGATGCCTTTTGGGCTTGTTAATGCGCCAGCTACCTTCATTCGCCTGATGCGACAAATTTTATCAGGTAGATTAGACGTTATTACGTATATTGACGACATATGCTTGTTTAGTTCGTCGTTTGAGGAACATGTTTCGGGACTTAGATATGTTTTCGACACTCTAAGGAATTATCATCTAACTGCTAGCGTAGTGGTTACCACACCGCTCTGGCGACCGGGTGATGCAGGATCAAACCCGGGTGACGGCATTTGAGGATTTTTCGTCGACCGGGATTTGGACTGCATTAACTCGAGACCTGGCGAAGACATTTGAAGGAGTGTCGTCGACCAGGGATTGGCGGCTCCTGAGCCGACCCAGCTGTAATGGGTACCTCCGAAATCGGAGAGTATTTGCCTAAATGGCGAGGGACACCTGTCTCTGTACAAGAAAAAAGGGATACTCACGTAAAATCAATGTCAGGTTAGACATAAAAATAATAACCTGAGATTTCGCCTCGAGTATTAGCGGGCGTACGAAAAAAAAAAAAAAACTGCTAAACCTACAAAGGTGCAGATCGCGTGTAATGAGATAACCTTTTTGGGACATATCATTGGAGCGGGATATATCCGAACGTTACCTAGTACGGTCTCCAAAATTCTAAACATAGCAGTTCCTCAGACGAAGAAACAGGTCAGGAGTTTGTTAGGACTTGTTCAATATTACAGTAGATTCATACCAAACTTGTCATCCATCACGGCTGTATTGTCTTCATTGTTAAAAAAAGACATGCCGGTGAAGGTGACATGGACTGGTATATGCAATGAAACTTTCAACAAAATTATAAATTTGTTTTCGCATGAACCAATTTTAAGACTTCCCGATGCTTCCAAAAGATTTTTCTTACGAACAGATGCTAGTAACTACGGCATCGGTGCATGCCTGCTCCAGAACCATGATGGCGTTCTACATCCTACATTATATATTTCAAGAAAGCTAAAGCCGGCAGAAACAAAGTATTCCACAGTGGACAAGGAACTTTTGTCAGTTATATGGGCAATCACAAAACTGGAAAAGTTCTTGCTTGGTGCTCCATTCACCATTCAGACTGACCAGCGTGCTGTAGCATCTTTGCGTAGATCAAACCACAAAAGCCCAAAACTCGCCAGATACGCGATCATCCTGCAGCCATTTGAATTCTCCATTGAACATATTCCTGGCACTGAAAACATTGTGGCGGATGCGTTGTCACGTAATCCTATTGACGACGAATAATCAACATTGACATTCCTAAACTACGTCAATCATCACTACATTGGATAGAACGAAGTATCAACTATAAGGGAACTAACCTTGACTTCAATTTAATAATTATAAACACTATATGCATCACAGAATTGAACTAAAGACAATCAAGGTATACATATTGACATTGAAACTTCGTCTAACGTCCATACACAATATATGAATATTCGTTCAACAATCATGGAACAATATCTGACGACAAGTCGAACTTATTATCCTATGTGCACTTAATTCTTGGATCCTAGGATAATTGACATTTCTGTCCGACGTAAATGCTTCAACACTTTGTCTAAAAGAATTCATCAGGATCAGGACTACGGATGGATCATCATATCCTATACTAATTAATTAGTTAACTTAACTTCTTAATTGAATTAATATCAATAAAATGAAATGTGAGAAAAAAATGAAATGAAAAAAACAAAAAAGAGAACGAAATATAAAAAGAAGAAATTATGAAAAGAGAAAATAAATCTCACACAAGTATTAGATTAATATTTTTTTTAATGTACCTATACGTTATTTAGTTAGTTAAATTAGATAGTTATTATTCACTAACACTTAACACACACAATTAAGTTAAACTTATATTCGAATTTCTTTCTATTTCTTCTCACTTATTTGTCTTTTCTTCTCTCATAACATCGTGTTACATTAGAATCTTAATAATTTAACTCTTAGTTTAATTAATTAATTTAATTTTAATTAGTCAAATTAATTCCTATATGACATACTAATACGACAGACCTTACTTTAATTTAATTCTATCATTCACTATTGACATTACACATTTTATTTAGTTGATATAATAATATGCATAATATTGATATATAATATGATTAATGTTAGATGACTATGACAAATAGTTGACATGACCGCGACACGGTTCTACTCAGAACATCGTCGGCCATATGTCACAATTGTGTTAAATTTTTTGAAAAATTGTTAAGTCGGATAGATCTTGAAAAAAAATCTATCGATTTTTTTTTCCCCGGTGTACAGGGAATTGTTACGGTATATGTTATTAACGCCGTCTGCTAAAGGTTAGCAGACGTGCAATTGTAAAGGTTAAGACATTTAATATATTGCGATAGATGTTTCAATTATTGAACGCTCCATACACGATCGATTATGACGTGTCTAGCGTTGTTTGGGTCACAGTCGGTAACTAGGAGACGCTACCCTTTGTTACTTGACCGTCAAGCTGAATAGCTGCGTTTTTCTAGCCTTCCAAATTAATGGCATGATATAGCCATTTATATGTGTATTTATGCAGGACCAGGGTCAGTCCTAGAACTCTACGAGAGAGGAAACTTATGGAGGTTAGTGATTAACTAAATCCTTGGAAGGAGAAAGATAATCGTCTACTTTATACGAAGTAATTAGACTCACAGTCTCACTGTCGGCAGGTAGCCATTCTATCTGCGCGTGCATATAGCTGTGATGTTCTGACGACAATTACTGCATTGTATCCTTAAACGGACATTGACACGTAAAACAGCAGTCTACGCTATTGATTGATTGATGCATGTACCTCATGTGTGAATTGAACTGTTTATGTATGTGTGTAATCCATATTAAATTGTGAAGGACTCGAACCGGAGGCATTATTCGTTGAATCACGTTACACCATTCAACCTTATGAATTACGTATTTTATGTCAAGTTGCTGAGTTAATAAGATGAACAGTTGTTTACATCTTGATGCCAAGTTCAGGCATTACGACAAACCGAAGGTGAGGTTCACCCCATTCGCGTAAGAACATTAGCACGATCAGAATTCAGGCAACACAACCAGTAACCCCACACGAAAGTCCTTCAACAGAGATTCATACAGACAGACAGACAGACAGACATACAGAATATGGAATATGCAGTTGCTGAGTTCATGATTCAGAAATATTTTTATTTTACTTAAAGTAGTTATGGTTATGGCTAGTGCCCCTAGATGAATGGAGAGTTACGCCAACTAAGGTTTGGCTGCCATTTTCGGCTGTACCCGTATCGCAGTAAAATGAAATAGATACAAATATGTGCTACTGTATTTGCAGCTAATTTTATTTCAAATTAGTAGTTAACCTAAACGAAAATGCAAATTGGGTTAGAAAGTCACAATTGGGTCCATTTTCCTGTGATACGGGTTCAGCTGAAAATGGCGGCCAAACCTTAGTTGGCATAACTCTCCATTCATCTAGGGGCACTAGTTATGGCGAAGGTGTTGGTTTTGATGGTCAGGAAAAAAAATGGTGTCACATTTTTCAACCAATGTAGGACTTCCACTGCATTTTTTTACTTGGAGTTGGCCACAAGTATGCCAGATGGCCAGGCAGAGGCTACAGACTTGCTCATGGAATCCTATCAGGTACATCTAAATGCTTAAGCATTTTTTGTCTGTTAGATAGAACAGTTATTAATTTAAAATTGCTTTCCAGATCATTTGTAAGAAGTATTTGAGTCAGATTCAAAATAAGAAAATTCAGAATAAAATTTATACAAACTTCTCCACACCTTCCCTTTTTACAAAACAACTAATGTGTGTGTGTGGGGGGAGAATTAAAATAAGAGTATGAACTGTGACAAATCTGCATATAAACATTAAGTAAGTGCATGGTGTGCTCGCTTGATACGAGTTCCAAACTTGAAAAAAAAAAAATTAGAAAATAAGTAGCCATAGCTTGTTCAAATGAAATAAACACTTCCTACGAACCACGTGTTTTGAACTGGTTGGAAAAGAGTATTCTGGTGCTAATTTTGTTTCATACTTTTATCAATTAATGAAGTCATTAGACAGTTTGTTTACAAGTAGCGTAATCACATACATAACAGTCATAAATTATTAATGGATCAACCACAATAAATTATTTGTAAATGAATTTTAGTAATATCGATAGCGATAACCTATTTTCAATTCCGAGATGGACGTTTAACATATTTGATATTTTTCAATAATAAATTAATTATATTACATGGGACAGGTCTGTGTAAGTGAGATTCCAGTTCAGCAATATGTGATTTCACCAAAACAAGTCATAAAAATTAGAATTTTCATTTGTTTTTTATCACACTTCTTGGATTAATTTTCAACTAGATATACGTTTTGATTCCTGCGTTTTTACCACCAAGGAGTTAAGTAGAGCTGAAACATTTACGTGTAAGTGCACAATTTGGATAAATTTTTTTAGATTTCTATACTTTGCAAGACATAGAAAACAACTATTAAATCACACAAGAGCTTAACATAGTTTCACATTTTTCAGCCAATTTCAAGTGTAAAAAAAAATGCCTCCATTTTGGTGCCTGGGTAATATCGGAAAACTGCCTGGGTTAGAATGAGTTAAAGGAGTTTGGTTAGTACCAGCTGCGTGAAACGGTCTTTACTTAAAATTAATGAAAAGAGGGCCCAGATGAAGAAAAGAAATGGTATTTTCAGCCTGAACTGTTTGAATTAATACTTTTAATACTAATATTTGACCTGTAACCCTGACTTGATATCCTCAAAGGAAAAGTGCACATGAAAGGACAGGAGAACGAACAAACGAACTTTATTTTTGAAGGGTTGAGAATTGGGCGCGCAGGCCCGTCTAACATTCTGCCCTTTCACTCTCATGGATAAGCACTGCATAGAGAACAAGAATAGAGCAGGGAATGTGGAAGCAGTGGGTCAGCTTCCACAAGACAGGTCTGGTTGGGGGACATTTTTTTAAACCCTTTTGCTGCAAAGAAATTATATAAAATTTTTAAAAATCTTTTGCTGCAAAGAAATTATATAAAGTAAAAAAAAAATACAAATTTAAATTCAAATTAAAAAGTGTAAAATAAAATAAAACACAGAAGAGTGTTGAAAATATGTCTGCTGACTTTATGTATCACTTTTTCAAACATCTATACTTTTCTCCACAGTTGTTTACAAAGGCAATAGAGAAACATAAGTCTTTTCCAGCATTCTGGCACCGCAACTATGCCATTGTTTGTGAGAGACTTCTACGTACTTTTACTCATCTGGATCATTTGATGCTTCTGGAGAAAACCATTTTTCATTTTAAAGAATACGTACGCCAGGTTCCAGACGATGCTGACAGCCAAAATATAAAACATGCAGTGGCAACTTTAGAAGAGTACATGATAAATCTGAAAGGCTTTGATAAGAAAACCAACAATGGTCACTGAATAAGCATTTATTCACATTGACAATGTACGTATTCAGAAAACAGCATTATAATTCTATTCCCACCTTCATCGCAAAAGGTGGAAAAAAATTATTGAGTGATAATAGTAAAAATAACAGCAGACCAAAATGATATACAACATATTAAATTCTGTATATATAGGAAATTATACCTTGAATTATAATGAAGGATTCTAAATTGTTTTGTAAGTGTAAAACTCCCATCTACTTCATCTTCAAGTGCCGTGCCAACTGGCATGATTGATGATGTTTCTCTGCATCTTCATGTCACAAGTATTTTTTTGTCATATCTTATATTGTCATTTTCCCATGCCTTGATGTTAGGCTGTCCTGTATCTACTATCTGTTGTCTCTTTTTCTTTCAGTCTTGCCTCTAGTCCGGGGGTCGGCTCAGTCTACCGGTAGATCCTAGAGTATTGTTTGGTAAATCTTTAGGTGGAAGGGGGACATTTTAAGCTAGGGAAAGTTCGGATTAGCCCCCACCACTGGCATTTAAAAGCACACTATCCTCAGGATTAAAGATACAAGGCAGCCATCACTTTTGTAAAGAAAGGTAATGCTAAAAGAACATTTGTTAAAACTGTTCATTTTACCATCGTCTGATTTTCCACTAACTCTCAGGCATGATTTTAGCCAGGTAAATCCTTAGAGATCTCAATATTTCTAAAGTAGATCTCCACATGTCCTGACTTGCCTACTGCTGCTGTAATCAGTCTAACTTTTGTTTTCTCATCTTATGCCCAGAAAATATAAACTGCTGAATTCAGACGCTCGTAAGAAGATTCCAGTGCACACTGCCCTTTTCCATCCTCGAGTCTTTAACTGATTCTTAACTTTATTCTGAAAACTAACATCTCTGTGATCTAAGATTTTTCTGTAAAATCACATCTCTGTTTTTCAACATGTTTCTGTAAAAACACATTTTTACGACCTAACGTTCTTGCACAAAGTCACAGCTTTGTGACATAACATTCTTCTGTTTAAATCACATCTCTATGAACTAACATTCTTCTGTAAAATTACATCTCTATGACCTAACACTCTCTCACAAAATCATACCTCTTTGACCTAGTGTAATACTAGTAACAGTCCTTGTTTCTTTACGGATATGTTAATAGTCACGTCTATTTCAAGGAATGGTGAATGATTCTCTTTGCTACTTTTATTGACAAAGAATGGTTATTATGGGATGCTTTTATTTTCTAAATTTGCTGTTGTTTTGTTTGGCGGCTCTATTTTTTTTTTTTTTTTTTTTTAAATTTCAATGGTATAATAATAATAATAATAAATTCTTTAAGCGCCAAACACGGCGCATAAGGCAGAAACCAGTGCTCTCCAGGTTATTCGTTGTGACGCCACTCCTCTTAGCTCTTGCACATTATTTAGGCCCAACGTTCTTCCTTCTCTTATTATTGTTCTTCTGAGTGTTTCTTTTGGTCTTCCTTTTTTCCGCTTACCCTCAGGAACCCAAGTGAGCGCCTGTAGTGGTATTCTGTTGTTTTGCATTCGTAGGACATGACCGATATATGACCATCGTCTTTTCCTTATATAGTCGGAGACATATTTCTGCCTAGAGTCTTCTCTTATTTGTCGATTAGTCTTGAATTCTTTCCAACTGATGTTCATGAGTTTTCTAAGACATTTGTTCTCGAATGTATTCAGCTTGTTCTCCAATGATTTTGTTATTTTCCAACTCTCACAGCCGTATGTTAACACTGAGATAACATTTGAATTAAACAGACGAAGCTTGGTATGTATATTCAATGATCGTAATTTCCAAATGTTAGATAATCTATTGAAGGCGCTAGCTGCCAAAGCAATTCTAGTATGGATTTCTCTTGTTGTGTCACCATCCTGAGTCATTTTACTGCCTAAATAATTGAAACTTTCAACTTTCTGTAGTTTTTCCCCGTTCAAGATGATATCAAAGGTCTCGTTAGAAAAGTTCATAGCTTTAGTTTTAGAGGCATTTATTTGGAGACCAATTTTAACCGAGAGATGACACAAATTATTTATTGCTTCTTGGGATTGTCTTGGTGTTGAACTTAAGAATGCTACATCATCTGCGAAATCCAGGTCCCCCAGGAATTTTCCATTTGTCCATTTTATACCCAATTGTTCATTGTGGGTATAGTTTCTCATAACCCAATCAATAGCTATTCCAAAAAGTAGTGGTGACATAATACAGCCTTGTTTCACCCCTGTTTCTACTGTAAACCATTCTGTATTCCCTTTATTTGTTCTAACACAACATCTTGCATTGTCATATAGCGCTTTGATTATATTCACATATTTTGTTGGAAAACCATAGATTGTAAGTATCTTCCACAATGATGGACGGTGTAGACTATCAAAGGCTTTTTGAAAATCGACGAAGGTGATAATAAGTGGCGATTGCCTTTCCACTGATTCTTCTATAATAATTTCAATGGTGCATCTGATGTTATTAGTGTGCCCAGATTTTGAAATATTTTGACTTGCTTCAGAATTATCCCATTTACTTTCCTGTCAGAAGTTAAAATATTTTAAATTCTTTGAACATTCTGAAAAAAAATATTGTGAAAAATGATCCATAAGATTTTGGATATGTTAAAGTTATGTAGATTCTGACTCGAACTCCATCACATGCTGAATCACCATCATATTGTAAATTATGTATATTAAGTTCATCAGTTGATATTTCTGACATATACTTTGTTGATGTCATCTACTTTGGTGGTGTCATTATATTTTCACTTTACAGGTTTGTAACCCAGAATCCTAAATGCTCAGGGACGGCCGTTTTTCGGTTTTCCGATTTTTTTCGGTTTTCCCCCAAAGTAGCCCAAAGATTGGTTAATGTAGCCCAAAGTAGCCAAATTTCGCCCCAACTTAAATTATGTACAGCTGTGGTAGAATTTATTTTTCAGAAAAATATTTTTTTTAAACTTTAAAAATAGCCTACATTCATGCTCTAATCGTCGTCTTCAGCTTGGAGTCTGACATCTGTTGATGAAGGATTGCCTTCAGTGTTCAGTACTTCATGGTATATTTTAGCTTGTTTCATAACCAACAAACCAGTCAGCAGCATGCATTCCCTCAGCACACAGTCAAGATCTTCATTTTTTCCTCTACGTAAAGTTTTCTGATCTGACATTAGTTTGTGGTCATCACTGTCCCTGTAAAACTTCAGTAGCTTGTCTTTCTGTTTCTTTATGTCATATACTGTGGTAGTTCCCACAACATATTCTTCTGTAAGATGATGCACAGAGACACCACGATCAAGCTTCTGAAATAACTCTACTTTCTGCACTATCATCGTAAGAAAATTTTAATTCACATACTGTACAAAGGTTTATAAAATTGTGGACATCAGAGTTATTATGCATGCTGTCATTAGAAATGATGTTTCATCACTGCCTTTGAGCAAAGGTCACAATCTGAAGTGATCTAGTTCTCTTTAGAAAACTTTCATGGAGGGAAAAAGTGGCCCAGAAGAAGAAAAGCAGGTTATCCCTCCCAGGCAACAGCTGTTTCAAATGTCAGAATGATGTCAAATGTATGCAGATAAAAACTAGTTTTTGAGAAAGTGCTACCAAAAAAAAAAAAGTCTGCAATGTACTGACAAAAATATTTTACAAAATATTAAATTGACCGAACAGTAACAACAAACCAAATCGCTACATTTTAAACTCTCTGAAAAATAAATGCTGGAGCAAGAGTAATGTGGACCCAGACCTACAGCTTTAAAAAAATCATCTTTGGAGCCAGGTATTCAGAAGTTTGTGGCTGGGAAATTACATCCCCCATCCAAATAAACTGTTAACATCATCCATCCCAATAAACTGTTAACTTTCATTGTGGTTATTAAGAACTTTAAATAAGTAAATAAATGACATTATTACTCAATTCCAATTTTAGGTGACCTGACTTTTAATAAATGTACACTTCTATTTGCTGTGTAATAAATGCTGAAATCTGTAACATATGCACAATATACCTGATATAAAACTAATCATGCACATTTTTATTTTTCCTGATGGGGGCCACATGTGTCTAGCACGGGTTTTAAATGGGCTACTATGCTAAATAATAATTCATAGAAATATCCTTGAAATCTTGCTTCATGCTGCAAAGGGACCGAGTTCACAACTAGGTCACAAGACGCTTCAGTCTACCCAGCTGTAAAAAAGAGTACCTGACAGTACTCTTGAGTTAGGGAAGGCAAATCATCCCACCATAAAGCTGAGACCTAGTAACAGTAATGTCTCTAACACCTCACTCCCCTAGAGCAGAATTTGCAGTGGAACTACCTTTACCTTTCAATAAAACTGGTTGGAAGAAAGAAACTCCTTGTGGACAAGACAAGAAATGTAGACAGTGTCAAAATATGTAATGTAAATGCCAGAAAACACCAGCTGGGTGGAAATACAGCAGGGCTTTTGAAGTGGCTAAGAGGTATGGTGTCCGCCTCTAATTGTAAAGCTACCGGGTTTGGTGCCCAGTACAGGGAATATATTTGATGGATATTTGTTCAGAACCAGTTGTTCCTAATGATGTCATACTTCCCCCTGATCTCCCTGGGTAGTGAGATCAGATGCCTAGCCTTCTCAGATAAGGGTGAAAAAGTAGGAGGTCCCGTGTGCAGGTTGTGCATGTTAAAAATCCCTCTACAGTGAAATCATAAAGAGTAGGCCCTGCAAAATTATTAAAACCTGCCCACCACAAAAATATTTATAGAATGTATGATTCCTGTATACACACACTGGGATCCTCGCCTGTGCTATGAAGGCCGTGCACTGTGCTGAGATGATCTTTGTGTGATCTAAGTGAGGAGATGGGAGCGCTGATGGAGTTGTCCATGTACAATGAAGATGGTCCTTAACTCTTTAAGTCCCAATCGACTTTATAAAGGCTCAGGGGTTAGACGCGCTTGGCCCAATCGACTTTAAAAAGCCTTTAGTATATGTGCCTCTGTTTGAGACTGTTTCTAATTATAACTACCCACAAACCACCCAAAATGTTATTTCCGACTGCAAGTACATTCTTTTAAATACCGCACGTGTTTAAGAGTGAACGTGTTTCTGTTTTGAGATATTTATTTTAGATTTTTTTAAGCGCATATCCTCCATTTTACCTTGAATAACTAATCATTTTTTTAAGCGCATATCCTCCATTTTACCTTGAATAACTAATCATTTTTCAATGAAAGCTTTTATACTTGTAGCACAAGAGTAAATTACATCCAATTACCTTCAGTTTCATATACAACAACAAAGTTATTTATGCATATGAACATTTAAAAAAATTATTTCCAAACAACAATAAAAACGCACTGGGGTGGCCATTTTTGCTTGGGCCAAACCCACTTTTTTGCTTGGGACTGAAAGAGTTAAAATCAAAACCAAACAGCCCGGGGGGGGGGGGGGGGGGGGGGGGGAGGAGGGAGGGGGGGGGGGGGGGCTGTAATAAATCTGTGATAAAACATGGTTCAGATGTTGTCTAAATCAAGTGAACGACTGAATCAGGTAAGTCAGGTGAAAGAAAAGAATACATGCAGAATATCTTAGGTTGTTAAGATGAAGATTGTGTCAGTAAACCAGCTGGACTATAGAACTGTGCTTGAGGCCCTGGACCTCTTTACAGCATCTTAAAAATCCTTGCACCCCTTTACAGCAAACTTTAAGAAGCCTTGCACCCCTTTACAGCATCTTAAGAAGCCTTGCACCCCTTTACAGCATCTTAAGAAGCCTTGCATACCATTAACTTCTAGCTCACAAACTATGCAAGAAATGCAAATAGGAGATAAAAGATTTTTTTTGGTTCAATTATATACTACTGGACAAAAGTTAAGGGCCGCCATTCAGTTTAGACAATGTTTATATAATTCTTCGTGAGCAGGGTCGATTTTCCAAAAGTCCAGTAGCTTGAAATTTCTCAGGAAGTCTCTGAATGGTAGAGTGGGACACTGCTAAATGTCTTGCAAAATGACGAACAGATTGACCATCCTTAATCCATGCCATGGCTCGACCACGGTCTACAGTGGCGAGACTTCTCCTTGGTGGCATGGCTAATGCAGTGATCATTTCGACCACTTGTCATACTGATTTATTGCATACCAACGGTAAACACTCTTTACCGATGATCATTTTCCATGTGCATTCAAATTCAACTCACTTTTTCACCTTTTGAACTAGTGGGGCGTGTTGCAAAAACCACGAGTTTTTGCAGCTACGGTGGCAATTTTCACGTGCGGGTTAAAGTGACCCAGTTTTTGGACATTTAAAAAAAATTAACCTAGTGCACACAAAAATGTATACACATTTCTCTGAGCTCAGTTTTAATGACATTATTACTTGTCTTTACAGTTTGCCAATCAATTATATAAACCTTGTCTAAACTGAATGGACTTTTGTCCAGTAGTATACTTGAAAAAATGTTATTTCAAAGTGTGCCCTAGGTTCAGAATTGTAATCACATTTATGATGATTCGACTTCTAAACTATCTGACATGTCCTGCACTCCCAGGAGGTGCATGCATCTCTGATTAAAAAACACTGCTTTAGTATTTGTGAGAGTGGAAAATGTAATGAAGAACTGCAACATGTAACTAGTGTAAGTGTTTCATTTTAACTCATTTATATTTAGCTTGACACAATTTCCAGTTTTTTTGTTGTTTTTTAAAGAAGTGCAGCTGCCTTGTTAAAAGCCTGTTTTTTTTCCTCGACAAACCATTACAGGTGCACAAGCAATTTATTTTTGTTGTAAGTAAAGGTAGTTGTATAGCTTATACTGCTGTAGGGAAGTGAAGTGTTAGAGACTCCACTGTACTAGGTCTAGCATTGAGAGAGGTGGGGGTGACCAGTTCCCTTCCTATTGCTGCCTTTTTCTTCCTTAACGCAGGAGCAAAGTCAGGTACCCATTTACAGCTGGGTAGGCTGAATCATTTTGGTGCAGTGAATTGAACTAGGCACCTTTGCCGTGAGCGACCAGCGCTCTAACCACTCTGTCAATCGATTTTTTGTGTGTGCAAAAGTTATTGCAATTGTTGAACAGAATCGACATCAATGCAATCTGGAAAACCCACAGGTGCTGAGTCTCCTTCATTATATGTGGAAGAGTGATAATGTTACATAGAAATAAGAAATATGTATTATTTTTGTTCTTGTAATGACATACCATTTCTGCCTGCCATTCATTCATTATTAATTCTTTGTAATATCTTACTTGTCACATTTTACATAATTTACCACTGAACAGCTCTGAAGTCATACAGTATTGCCATTTTACACCATGTAATAATATAGTTTTTTGCAACATAAAGTATTATAATTTTTCACCGTACAATTTTTGCAGCTTTACATTATGTATTATTGTAGTTTTACATAAAACATATTGCGGTTTTACACTGTATATTTATTGGTTTAAACTATTGTAATGTTGCGGTTTTGTTCTTTGTATTATTTTGTTTACATCATGCATTGTTGTAAATGTCAGAATTTTTCATTTATCTCTCAGGAAAGCCGTGGCTGTCAGAATTCTGTCATGACAGCGCAAGAAAAAAAAATCTGTAAATGAGCTATGTATAAACTGTTGATATATTTGCCAACAAATATATTATTTTTACTTTGCAATATTTTGTTTACACCGTGTACTGTCAGCCAGTGTCATGTCAGCCCGTGTAATATCGGCCTATGTAGTGTCGGCCTGCGTAATGTCAGCCCGCATAATGTCAGCCCATGTAATGTCAGCCCATGTACTGTCAGCCTGTGTAATATCAGCCCATTTAGTGTCAGCCTGCGTAATGTCAGCCTGTGTAATGTCAGCCCATGTAGTTATCAGGTTCTCCGAGAAGACAAACAAATAATAAGACTACTGCTTCCTCAGGGATATCGTAAGAATCTGGCAACCTCATCATGTACAACCTCATCATGTACAGCACATTGTGTATGTGTCTGGCAACCTCATCATGCACAACCTCATCATGTACAACACATTGTGTAAGGGTCTGGCAACCTCATCATGTACAACCTCATCATGTACAACCTCATCATGTACAACCTCATCATGTACAACCTCATCATGTACCGTACAACACATTGTGCAGAAACTACCACTGCAAGACTGTTTGGTGCAGGCTTCCTGTTGGGTGGGGGGGGGGGGGGGGGGCGGGGTTCAGCTGTAGTGGTTGCTCCAGGCTCTGTGGGGACTGAAAAGGAAAAGACGAGGACTTTAATGTTGGAGATGTCAGACCAATTCTCATTGAACAATTAGACCAATTCTCATTTAACAATCAGACCAATTCAAATTTAAATCTCTTAACAATCTTGGACATCAAAAGTTCATCTTGTCAGCTCAGAAGAAAAAAAATTTAAAGATGAGCTATGCATAAACCAGAATTTTTTGTTTCATTCTCACTACACTGTCCATTCATTTCTTGTAACATCCTGAATGCTGTATCAGTAGTGGCCTTGACCTCTGCAATATGATCTTGGTCAATATCGATATCACTGTGACTGACAAACTTCATAGGTCCTAGCAGATGAACTGGTGCTGAAAAGAAGTAGCCACTTCCTTGGCTCATGGGTACTCCCACAGCTGGTTTGACATATTTTGTACCAAGGTATGTTAAGGTTGATGTCTGTAAAGAAAATGAACACAGTTCTTATGCTAGTCTTGTCAAGTTACTATCAAATTATTTGTTAACCATCTTGACCATATGTTTTTATTTCTGTTGAAAACTTCTTTACAAACACATATTTTGCAAGTGATCTCCCCTTGCCAAGATGGCTGCTTAAATTTTGATGTTAACAATTTTCCTACATTTTTGTAGAAACCATTCATATACAGACCAGTCATGTGGCGAAACGGAACTGCTGCCTTGCAAGGAAGTCACGAAAATCCAAAAGGTAGAGAAGGAGTCCCATATAAATGCATGTTGAAGTTGGATACATAGCTGCAAGGCGCACAACATAGTGCATCGCAAACCGCTTTAAGATGACATACAAACTGTTTGGAGATGTAAGGAACCTTGAGCTGACTACTACTTTTATTAGAGTCATTAATGTAGAAGTCTGAGGGCGACTGAGGAAGACCCTACAAGATGTTAAAACAATAATACAAATGGCATGATGAAATTGGGAAATACATGGAAGTCAAAGAAATAAGGTTCAGCACAAAAATAGGAATTTTCAAATCACCTGGCAAATCAGTCCAATTGTGTGGCTCTGAAACATGGAGAATAACAAAAACATTAATTAAACAGGCAAAAGCAATGTTCCATAAAATGAAAATGATTGTCAGTTAAAGTAAGAGAGTTCTTCGCCGATATATACATTTCAAAAGGTCATAAATAATTGAATTCAAAACAGGAGAAATTATTTAAACCACCTATCAATAGATTAAAACATGCCATTTACAGACGGCGAGGCAGGCAAAGACATCAACATCAGAATGAATAAGGCAAGAACAGCCTTTTTTAGCCTAAACAACATCTGGAAGTCCTCTCAATACAGCACAAGCACAACATTAAGATTATATCAGAGCTCTGTGCTTCTCTATGGTGCGGAATGCTGGAGAGTTACAGAGAAGGAAATGTCGAAATTGTCCTCTTTTCACACAACATGCCTAAGAAAAATTCACCGAATCTTTTGGCTGAATACCATCACCAACCAAGATCTGCTTACTCGGAGCAAGCAAGAGGACATGCACACCATCATAGCTGGCAGACGCCGGAGCTGGGTTGGCCATGTCCTCAGAAGAGACCCCGATGCCATCACAAGAACAGATATGCTTTGGACCCCTGAAGGAAAATGAAAGAGAGGCCGACGAAAAACAACCTGGCGAAGGACTGTGGAGGCTGAGATGCAAAGAATGAATCAGAGTTGGGGCACTGTACGAAGGATGGCCACTGACCGAGCAAAGTGGAATCAATTTGTTGTTGCCCTACAAGACGCCACTAGGCGTGATGGCCACTGACTGCTTTGACAGTCGGCGGCTAAGGATCAAAGAAGAAAGATTTACTATCATATGCTTACAAACTTATTTCTTGACAATTATATCGGAGAGATAGCCTCCTTTTCATTTTTGCAAGCGTTTCTGGAAGTCGCTGTACATGCGTCTCCGTAGGTCTTCATCAATGGCTGCAACCTCGTCAACATAGCATTGGTGCGATGCAGCACAGTCCGACGATTCACTGTGACTGAGTCAGTATAAAATGGTGTCTTTTCCTCTTTCCGCTACCACCTCACAGACCACTCTACATCATCGGCAGCCGCGACAATTCAAATTTAAAACGTCAGTTGGCTCGGCGCCATCCTGTATATAGAGCTAGCCTTGACATATGGAAGCGAGTCATGGACATTTAGTAAATAAGCGTGAAGAATCCCTGGTGGCCACAGAGATGTGGTATTGGTATTACCAAATAATATTAAGAATATATGGACAACTTAAAAAGGAGTAATGAGAATGGTCTGAAAGACACTAGTGCACAAAGAAAGCTCACTTCTCACGTTAGACAACAATCCACTTTCCTTGGGCAGGCTGTGAGAAGAAGAAAGCTGGAGGAAAGAGACTTAAGGACGAGACAAAGGATAATCAAGAGTGAAGATCCTGGACAGTTTGACCTTGTAGCGTGGAATCAAGTCAGCGTCAAAATTGAGATGCAGTACCAGGACAGGAAGTTCATGATTAACTACACCAGCATGAATAGTACTTGAAGAAGAAGAATTATTGCTAAGAGATCAGTACAGACACCTGGGGACATTTGGTATTAATGATGAAAAAAGGTTATTTGCAAATAAGACCCACTTGGTCAACAACACAAATTACAACCTCTTCTTCTTTGATCCTTAGTTCCTCACTGACAAAGCAGTCAGTGGCCATCTTGCCTAGTGGCGACTTGTAGGGCAGCAACAAACTGTCCCCATTTCGCTCAGTCAGTAGCCATCCTAAATGCTACACCTTATTCCACTCTAACCACTGGACTGGTCAGTTGACGAATACAACAGTGATATTGGCAACAATATAAACCAGTTTATATGAGTATTTAAAAATGCCTACCCTTGTACAGATACAAAATCAGCTGGTTCCTACCAATATTGGTAGCCTGACAGATAAATAAAGCTGTATTTCAGAAACTATTACCTCACCTTAATGCCACTCCACCATTGTTTAACTGTGTCACAAATACTTCTGGTTTTGCTGTAGCATCCTCTTGTCACTGCCACCTTGACCTGGTCTCTCTGGGACTACCATAAGAGAAAACACTTAGAACAGGGAAGGGATATACCAATAGATTAGTATGTATTAGTGACACACCAGATGTACACAGTTATGTATGCGTGCAATTCACTCTGGCAAGGCTTAACAGATAATACAAGTTTATCACGAACAAAAAATATTACCGACAAGGGTAATTACAGTAGTTACTGTATAGAGGAGCAGGGTGTTTAGATTGCTGGCCTGTAGCTGCAAAAGTTACCGTGTTATGAGTTTGAAATCTGGTAGATTCCGCTCCAGTCTATCCAGGTGTAAATTGATACCTGATTCTTCCCATGAGCTAGAGAAGGCAAAGGCAGGAAGGAAGGGAACATGTTACTCCACTTTATAAAGCTAGACCTAGTATAGTGAAGTCTTTAACACTTCACTCCCCTAAGGCAGTATCTGCTAAGGGACAATCTTTACTTTTAATGTCAACAGATAATGTTTTTCAATAAAGGTAAAGTATCCCGTTACATGCCCATTGCCATATTGGGAATATTATAGTGTAAGGCCCATATTTTCTTGACCATTGGCACACTAAGGATAATGTGGTCAGCATCGCCTTAACCTTCCCAAAGTTGCTCTGGTACCCAATTCATGAGGCTGGGTCGACCCCAGGGCCATTTGCAGTCTAAAAAAATCCCACCTCAACTGGGGATCGAACCATGGACCACCGAGCTAGAAAACCAGTGCAGCAACCACTACACTATCGTGGCGGGATTTTCAAAAAGGAGAACCAGAAACCAGAACCTACTGACTTCTGCTTATGGATGAATGTTTTAATGTAAGTGTTTACATGTTTTCATGTGCAAGGAACCTGACCTATCTTCATCATACACAACATGTGAAAACATCAGTACTTATACTTCTACTGTTACTTCAGCTTTTATTTACCTGCTGAACATCAACTGCCACCAGTTGTGTAGCTGTCAGCTTGTGGAGCGTCTTGGACATGACTGATGCTGCCGTCAGAGCAAGGTCTCCAGTAATAATAATCTGTAGTTACAGGTTGTGACATTAATCTTAAAAAATAACAACATACTAACTCACTATTACTTTCATAAATGGGTGCTTGCGTAGAATAGAAGGATTAAAATGGTATGACAAGGTTACCAAAGTGGAACTGATGACAAGAACCAGACAAGTGCCAGTGGAACAAGAGATGAGAAGAAGATGATGGCGATGGTAGAACACTCAAAGGAAACCTGTTGATAGTATTACAAGGCAGTCCTTGTTCTGGAACCCAGGGGCAAGAGAGGCAGAGGTAGACCAAGAAGCACATGGAGAAGAGAGCTGGATATAGAGGCCAGGTCAACGTCGTGGGTCATCATGTGTTTAGCAGTTTTGGAGAACGTGTTCGGGGTCTAAAGTGTCTATTTGTGACAAAGTATCTACATTCTGTTGACCAACATGCATGTACTACATTCCATAATGCCTTGTTTTTTTTTTTTTTAAATGTCTCAAAAAGTTACATTTCTAAAAGAACACTCTCAAAATGTATTATTTTTAGAAGAAATGTCTCAAAATGCTCGTAGCCTATTTTTCAAAAAGACACGTCTTAAAAAGTTATATTTTAAAAAGAAATGTCTCACAATGTATTGTTTTAAAAAGAAATGTTTCAAAATGTTTTTTACATAAAAATCTCAAAATGTTATGTTTGAAAAATAAACATAATTTTATACTTTAAAAATAATTGTCTATAATGATATGTCATATAATGCTATGTTTTACAAAATGTCTTCTTACAATGTATGCTTTAAAAATTCCCATCATGCTGTTTTTAAACAATCCAGAATATTATGCATCTCCTCATCACCACACCACAACCAATATTGCAGAGAACAATTTTTCAGTTGTTTCTGACAGGGACTGAATTACAATTATTTGTTTATTTTTAAAGCATTGACTAAAAATGTCAAACAAATGAGAAAGTTCAATCTTGCAAAAACAAAAAAGGAGTATATTCAATAATTTTTTGTGTGGAAATGGTTTCACCCAATATAGCCATTTTGTAAGCCTCGTAGAAAATATTTAAATGAAAGCAAGCAATGCCTAAATTTACATATACTCTGCAGAAAATAATGATTTTCACACAAGAATATTTCAGCCAGAATGTAATTTTAGTCTAAAGAAAAAAAATTATTTTCAGTACGATTATGCAATGTTAACTTAAATGTTGGTATATTATTTTTGCTTTGCCCACCCTCCTTCTCTTTTCACTCTTTACTTTAGCTCAGTTGCAAGTATCTGTCAATAGGAGCAACAGTGTTTGTTGAAAAATTAAAACAATATGTTTATGTCAGTTTTGCTTTGCAGAAGAAATAGGTTGTTATTTTAAATTAGGCTTAAAAAAAGAATTTATTTTTAAACAATAATTTTGTTGTATTTAATGAACATACGTATCTTCTATCTGTATTTGATATATCCATAATAGTTGTTGAAGTTTTTGTGGTAAAATATTTTTTACAGGATTGGGTAACCAACCCTCCTTAGTTGCTTTTTACAACATGCCTGGTAGGGTGTGTTACTATTCTTTGCTTCCCTTTTCAGGCTCTGTTAACATATACTACTGACTTAACAACTTCCATACTGATTGAAAAATATGTAATGAAAATTCAGTGATAAATTGTATCTCTCTTATTCTCTGTCACTTACCTGTGGGGCATAGGTTCAGGTAAGTATGGCCAAGTCTACCTATCCTGGTCCATCAGCTCTACTGCATTCCATGTCTCCTATATCCTTCTTATGTCTGTATTCAGTTACCTTCTCTATGTGTTCATATTCTTGTCAGCTTTCTCTAAACAAATAATTCTATCATTTACTAGACGCACTATTAAGGTCTTTGTCTTGTGTAACGTGGACTATACTGTTAAATGGGAAAACTGCAGAAGTGATTGCTTCTATAATTAGTCTGCGTCGTCCTTATGTACATATCCAGGTTATGTGGACAGATCGCGCTAATGACCTCTGTCCCCATGCACTTTTGTGGTGCCTAGTTGGCATTGAGGATAGTAATGATTCGCTCCCATAGCTAGGTGATGGTGTCATTCAGAAGGTCCTGGGTTCGATTCCCGGTAAACCTACCACTTCTGTTGTTTTTTCTGTTTGTCTAGTCTTCTACTTTTTTATTTCTAATGAGTGCCTGAAACATAATTTTGTGCATTATTTATTATTTTTAGCTTTCTCTACCACATATTGGTTCTCCTAACTGGAGGACCTTCCTCCTAACTGGAGGACCTTCCTCCTAACTGGAGGACCTTCTTCTGGCGTGCATTCATGCATTACCCATCTGCTCCCCACTGAGTTTAGGCCTTCAAAAAAACTCACACCATGTGCCTCCTCCTGTTATGTGCTATCCATTCTATGTCTTTCCAGGTCTTTTCATCATTTACGTTTCTGTCTCCAGTTCTCTTCTCCGTGTTTTTTTTTTTTTAGGGTCGGGGGGGGGGGGGGGGGTGGGGGGGGGGGGGTTAGGTCTACCTCTACCTACCTTACACTAGGAATTTTAAAGCGAGGACTGCCTTGTAATGCTATCAACAGATTTCCTCTATTCATGCCCACTGACACTAATTTAGACCTAAAGGTCTTTTATATTTGGACATGTACCCTAATATAACCGACTAGGTTGAACGGGACGTGTCTTGCCAAAACGAGGCACAATTTTTTTTTTTTTTTAAACTTGTCAGGTTTTTGCCATCAGTTCCACGCTGGTGATCTTGTCACACTATTTCAGGCCTTCAATTCTCTGCAAGCACCTATTTATGAAAATCTGTAACTTCTTCGCTGTTGTTTTTGTTGTTCTCCATGTTTCAGAGCCATACAATAGTACTACCTTGACATTTAAGTTTCAATTTCTTATTTTTGTGTTGCACTTGATTATTTTTTTTTTAAATTTCCATATATTTTCCAATGTAATGAAAGCTCATGAGCTGCTTGAAGTTTCTGTGACAGTCTGTAAAAGGAAGGTAAAGGTAAAGGATCCCGTTACAAGCACATTGAGGCATATTGGGAACATGGTGTTAGGCCCATATTTTCTTGACCATCGGCACACTAGGGGTGATGCAGTCAGCATCGCGCTGGCCACCTTAACCTTCCCAGAAGTTGCTCTGGTACCCAATTGGGGCTGGGTCGACCCAGGAGCCGTTTGTGCCTAAAACAATCCCACATCATCTGGGGATCGAACCATAGACCACTGAACTACGAAGCCAGTGCACTAACCACTATGCTACCGCGGCTCCCTGTGACAGTCTGTGAAAGGGGCTTAACCCTCATTATGTACAAGAAATTGCTGTAGAAACCACTGCTGCAAGAACATGCAAATGTTTTCTGTAACGAGGTGACCTGCAGTAGTGGTTCCATACTGTGGGGTTACAGGAAGATGTTGATGTTACTACGGTACTGGTTGGCTAGAAATTCTCAGGCCCAACCTGCCACATTCACCTTTTTGGACATGCCAGGTAGGTCACAGTAGTACCGTTTATTGCTCCCCTCTCAGACTCCAATAGCCATGTGAGTAAGTGATGAGTTACTGGGCACTTACCTTGGTGATATCCAGCGGCAGCACAGACAGTAGATCTGAGAGCTTGCTAGTGTAGTATACAAGACTGAGCAGTCTCTGAAACTGTTCTTGTGTGGGCGCGTCTGTCATGTAAGGGAAATTTCGATTGGACAGAAGGATCATTATGACGTCAGGGGTGCGTGCCATGTCACTGAATGTTTTATGGCATGAAATTCCTGCAGTAAAAAAAAATCAGGAGAAACATTGTTACCTGTCACGAGTTGGATTTAAGTTAGAGTTATGCCCAAGTGTAGGACAAGACCCTAGTGTGAGAAAAGACTAAGATAATAGATTAAATATGAGAAATGACAGTGAATGTAGTAAGGTGAGTCTATTGGCCCGAGGAGGATAACCGAAATTAAATCTTCCTCGCCAAATCGTGACGTCAAGAAATGCTATAAACTCACCACCTCTGGCTACCTTTAACAGACTAAAGGAGATACGGTTAAACTAACACTACAGACACCACTGTACAGACAACAGTTAAGGACTATACAGTGACGAAGCTGATCCAGTGAACATTAAATAAGTTTATTATACAAATCAACAGAATTTTCATAACATAGTAACAAACAAAGAAAATCATATATCGTGCCAGGTTGCACCGACCTGGAAAACAAAGAAAATCAATTTGATTATAAGCACACCAAATTAAAACTCCAACCACTTTCACTCCTTCATACACCCTGCTGGGGACAAAATTTAAAAAATGATAAGTGATCTTAACTACAGTCTAATTTGGTGGGGCGTCAACTATAGCCACACTCTATAATTTACTATTTCTAATGTCAAGGTTCTGCTGGTACTGCCGAAGACTATCTGCACAGTAGCTAACTCTGTCAGCGATATCCGCCACTAAGTCACACTCTGCACTGCTAATTAATAGACTTTTTCTAACTCTAAGGCTCAGAGGCTACCCTCTAAGAATAATATGAGACTCTGCAGGTCCCTGATCTATTTTTCACCATCTCTCTCTCCACTTCTCCTGCCTTGCTGCTCTCGTTTCATTTCAGCAACCGGGAAATGATATCCCTTTCTTCCTGGTTCTGACTCATACTTCTGATGACTAGGCACTTGCCGTAGACTGTAGAGGCTTCTCTATTTGGCGAAAAGAAAGCTGATTTTCCCTTGCTATGTTACCCCTCATTTGGGTTTAGGCCCTTCGAGATTATTTTTACCGAGGCTAAAAAAAAAGGGACACACCAACCCGCTTGCTTGGGTTCGATGGGTGTGTATGAGCTTAGAGCTCCGGGTCTTAAGAAAACCCTTTTCACTGAAGACTGCGTCGCTGTCTCGACCTGCTCTTCCTCGCTCCCTCTCTCTGGGGCCACAATACTCAGAGCCGATACCCCTCCACGGTACAAGCTCTTACGCCTCTGGCGTTTCCTCGACTTTTCTCTCTTGAGAAGACTGGCTACCTTTGCCAGCTGTCAGGAACAAGATTTATTGGCAACCCCCGCTCTTCGGGCCGTGACCACTGCTGTGGACACAAAAGAAATGCCACTCTGTACTACAATACCAAAATACTCTCATATCAAACTTACATATAAAACGTATACAGTGGATGCTTCAGTCACACTCAAATCTAGCACAAACATGTAAACACCCGAACGAAGACTGCTCCCCTATTTCCCCTCTCTTGTGCACGACGATACGTAAATATTTACTGACCCTGGGTCATCTCCTCCCGACTACACCCTGTCTGTCTAGTAAACTCCACACTCACTGATCAATACTTGATTATACACAGCTTGCCTCAAGCCTTAAAACATTAAAACAGGTAGGGAAACCTCCCGTACTTAGGCCTACTTTAACTCTGTAAGCGGTCTCAGGACCTTATCATCGTTTCCCCCTTATGATAAAAATGCACAACAATTAACTGCACATCAATGTTTAAAATTCACCATTACATTTATATATTACATCTCTATACACAGAAATATATCTATCTCTATAGACTATATTTCCTAGAACTCATTAATTCCATAACACAAAAATCAAATACTACTCTGCATAATATTTAATTACACAACCATTTTAGGCACCATAAATTTCCTTTCCCTCTACCTCACGTGGTTTCCCTGCAATTATTATACTTTCACAGATAGAAAAATATTTTTATTATCTTCTCTATCCATCTAGAATTTCTATCCAAATAAATTCCGGTAACCACGTGATTAAATTTCCCGAAAAATGCGTTCCCGTATTTTATGTTTTATGAGACTTATCAGAATTAATCTCTCACTGAAATAAAATACACGCGCTTCAGAATATTCTGTAAATTAATATAAATCTAGGATGCGTGTATTTCTTCAGACTTTCTATTAAATCTACGGAGCACACCTACGTAATATCTCTTTATCACTCATAGACACTGCTATCACTGTAGAAATAAATGATGGCGTTACAAGTTATCAAGTTCAAAAATAAATTAAATTAGAACGGACTAAGGCTCTATTAGAGAAAGTTATATTTAATTACCACGCTACTTTAAATTACTGACATACCAATACTGCGTTCAGCGTTAGAAGCCGACAATATGCTTGGATACACGGCCCAGGATTTCTGCAGGAAGAGACCGCTAAATCGAAAAGCGCTACTTTATCTTAGATTTTCCCGCTCTGACCCCCGACCTACTTGAGGCAAGGTGTCTCACTACAACCAATAGAATTAAAGATACTCTAAAATTTTCCATGCGCTCATCTCTAAATTTAGAACCAGTGTATTCTTGCTTCCTTTAAATGCGCGCGTATTTCCGGCTGCGTAACGTTACCTAACGTCGTCCGCTAGCGTGAGCAGAACCGAATGTGATTCGCTCCAACTTACGTTGGACGTTACCTGGGTAGGGGTCGTCTCCCCTTCCCCACGAAAAATGACCGCGATAATTTTAACAACGCAAAAACTGGAATTTCAAGATCGCGATATTTAGAAATGGGAAGACTGGTGCCCTTCAGTACTAACTTACGTTAATCCCTATAGAAAAAAACCCGCAATTACTTTACCTACAGAAAAAATCTAAACACCCCTATTATTCAGAGAGAAAAAGAATCCTTCCCAATCTTTAAAATAGAGGGAAGACAAAAATGGCAAAACTCAATAGTTACGATGAGAAAACGAAATGGGGCCTATTGAAGACTAAATCACCGTAACTCCATCACATTACCAAACATCAGAATGTTTACACTTTTTCTAGGAAACAGGAACACACAAATAAACAGGTCATGGAAAAACCAGCAGTGAAGAAAAAACATAGTATCAGAATTAGATGTATACTGTATAAATATAATGATGTGTAACACCACTAAAAATATAACTGAGGGAAAAGTTGTAGGCAAATGAGGAAGATGTTTACAGTGAAGTATTATTTTGTTGCATAACCGAAACCAGATATAGGAGAAAGTAACAATATTATATTGAATTGAGGTGCCTGATTCTATGGTTGCCTTGAATACTGTTTTTTTTTTTTCTATTTACATGTTAAACATTAGAACTGATAGTGCAACATCCTTGTTGCACCCAAGTGTTTTAAATTAATTTTGTGTGTGTGTGCATTAAGACTAGTGTGGTCCAAAGCTGTAAGGTGGCCAGCATTTCTCCCTGTATTCTTTAGTCTGCTAGATCAACCCAGAGCCTTTTCCTGTCTACTTTATGGAGGCCTGTTTTTAGATCTACAAAAATTATTTTGCAGCTTTGTCACAAGGTTATCCCGAAGGGTAACCAAAGAGAGTTATCTGTGTGGTGCCGGCTTGATCGATGGCTCAGATTTGCCTGGCAACCCGTTGGAAATAGGCAGCAGGCGTGAAGAAGGCGAATGTAGGACTCTGGGATTAATTCCCCGCAGACAGTCCCAGTGATTCTATATCTCGTGACACTATAACTCCTACCACTCTATCCCCCTCTCTATATTATAATGCTAACGAGCCCCCACTCCCCTATTACACTGAGTGAACAGAAGAGGAAGAAAGGAAGAACAGTATGTCTCTTTCGCACACTTTCTTTCCTTCTCTATATATGTAATAACGTGTGTTGGTAAATACAACTACAACATTTATTAACTTATTGAAATATAACAACATTCAAGTACACTAATACAAATGCAACTAGGAATGACATTAACTATCCCTGTGAAGAAAGATATTAGTTAATGCAAAATACACAAATGAATCTAAAGTCTACACTATGTGATGATGATGAATGTAAGTAACTCCTAAATACTAACAAAAAAAAAGATATCTTGTTTTTCTTGGTCTCTTGCTGACTGTCAATAAACTCTGGTTGTTTGTACACAATGGACAAGTCATTGTCTGCCTACAATAACACTGGACGGTCCACTTGGTTTCGTCAGGTGTCCACGGCTTGTTCTTTTGTCCTTCACAATGTGAGTGTTGACATTGTCCCGAGCGTCCAAGGTGTCCTGTTCATGTGTGATGTTGAACGCAATGTTAGGCGGGTGAGACTTCGTCTGATATGCAGATGTCCTTTCGTTGTGCTGATAGTCTGCTCATGTGGTGATGATGATGGAAATATGTTGTATATTCGTATTTGTTGGTGCATCAATTGTATGGGGAGAATCTGTCCATTACTGCATGTAATTTAGGATCTCGATACATTTTGTAGGCATTTGGTTTACAAAATCGTCCGTCGGCTCTTGCCACGTCCGCTCAAGATTTCTCAAAAGCACTTGTTGTAAAATCGCCCGTTTGCTACTGCAACTTCTGATCAAGATTTCTCAAAGGCACTTGTAAAAATCGTCCGTTGGCTACTGCCACTTCAGATCATTAAATTTCACGTGGACAGCTATTAGAAATGCAGCAATCCTTCTGGGTATTTTCTGCTTTCTTTTTGGGTGGGTAGTCGATGATAGAAAGACCCTTCACCGCCTGGTAAATTCCTTTCTGGCCCCCGTGGAGTATTGGTAGGTTGTTGCCGTTAATTACGTGTGAGATGCGTGTCGTCGCAGTATCTCGGTCGGCCCTACTCTAAAGCTTGTCCTGTGATTAACGCCAACCACGTAGTAGACTAAGGATGAGTATCTCAAATGGTCCCTGTCTCTACCACTGTGATGGATAAAATAATGAACCCTTTGTAAGTATCCCGTAAACTATGCTACGCCTGTAGTGTGTTCTTGTATGTGAAATCTTATCACTATAATGAAGGGCTGTGCGGTGTTTACTGCACGTTTAACATGTAATGTAAGAGGCAAAATAAAAGTGTCTTGGATTTACTTCGTTATAGTTACAGGAAACTGTGTAATGTTATAATTATAATCATTCTTTCCTGGTGTTTATTGTAACCTGTACTTATGAGTATGAAATATAATATTATAATAAACGTGACTGGTATTTACAGTGTTAACTTTATGGAAAATAGGTATATATTATCTGACTGAAGTTAAGACATAATAATGATAAAGTACAAAATATATTACACTAACCTTGGTGTCCATATACGAATTTCACTGACACAATGTCCTGACTCTTCCTCGTGAAATTTAGAACCCCAAGTTTTGGTTGGCGGACTGCTTCTCTTGCAATGCCAAGCAATGAATATAGTTAAGTTAAATATCGTCTAAATCGCGCCTATGGCTAATTTTCGGGTTCGCTTCCTGTGTCATGTGAACTTTCGTTTGTTTTCCTTAAGTCAGACATTCCGTCCTCATACTGTGTAAAATTTCCTGTAATATTTTGCTATGGTCGCTCTCATATTTTGCTTATCCGAGACAACTTGTCTGCGTTCGTCTTTTGAGTGTCTGTGCAGCATTTAATAGTCTTTACATAATGACATATTCTCACTCTTTTCATGTTGATCCTGGTTCAGACACGGCGTCGCCGTTAATCAAATGTTATTGGGTCGGTTCGATGAGAACCTGCTTATTAAATTACTCATTGTAAAACTGCCTCGCGCTCTGTCCATATATTCTACGGCTAGCCACAATAATATTGCTTGTACCTTCCTGCCTTAGTGAAAACACAACCGAGACGTTGGGGCGATTACCTCGATAATCTATTGACTCACTGTCTACTAGTTGTGAAAACATTTCAGGTGAATGTTGTAGCGTTTAAAGGGCTCACGCCGAGCGTTGTCTATTATTATGTCAACATTCCTTGTAAAATTGGTGGATGTCCCATGACTGTCGACCAACGATTGTCTGTGCCAACAATGAGTATAGACAACCGACTGCCTTCTCATTCAGTGAGAAATTTACCGACAAAATATTACCATTAGTTTTTAGGAATTTAATTGCAGACTTACTCGTCTCTCGCGACAAGCTTTGAAGATCTTGTCATATAAGTGTAAAAGCAACTGGTTTATGTAGGAATTTTTTTTTTTTTTTGCAGGGTGGGCGATTAATGGTGCTCTTATAGCTCCTTATAAGTTGGCTGATGTCATAAGGATCAGGCCTGGTCATATGTGTGTAAACTTGTATCCCTGTGTTTTCCATGGACCATCTGTTCAGTCAAGTTTCTTTGTTTGTTGTTTGCATGAGTTGTTTCGCTGTTTGTAGAGTTGTAGTTGTTCTTGTCTTGTTCCCGTCTTTACTAATTTGTCTGCTCTGTCATTACCAGGTGTATTTGAGTGTCTAATCTAAGATTTGCAAGTGCAACACAAAAACACTTCTGAGCCAGCTAACTCATACATGGAAAAATTTGAGATGGTGAAGCCCCAAAGCACAACACCCCTCTCCCCAACCCCAACCTTCTAAATATGCCACAGCAAAATAATGTATTTGAAAATCCTACTCCGTGCCCGAAACAGACCAAAAAGTCTTTTATATTGTATATGTGCCCTAATATAACCGATTGACGTTATATCTAAGTTGAACAGACATACCTTGCAAAAACGAGGCAAAACTTTAAAAAAATAAATCCTGTACTGAAAACAAATACCTTCTACTGTGTATACAATTGTTGCTTAACCAATGTTCTAATATGGTTCTTGTTCAATGCTCTGGTATCATGGCAAAGGGCCTACAATGTTTCTGCAGGACTCATGAATGAGGTGCTTCCCTATGTTTCATAATCAATTGTCACCGTTTTTGCATTTTTTTCTTGTCTTATGGAACTTTTCCTTCAAAAACTCCAGCACGCTGAACGTTGTAATACTCTGCATCTAAACAAATGTTGTAGTTCCAGGGGACCTCTGAGGAGACAAAGAAAGAACAGGCCTACTGCACTACAAGGTGACTAATGTGAGGTTGTGCATGAGACTGTCAAACTCATCATGCACAACAAACTGCCACATAAACCATGGCTGCAAGCAGCCAGTGAATGCTTGAGGCAGGCTTCCTGTAAAGAGACCAGCTGCAGTGGTGGCTTCATGCTCTGTAAGGTCCGCAACGAAAAATGATGATGATGAAAACATGGTGGGTATGGAACCTGTTATAGTGACAATGTTTTATAACAGCTTGATCTTACAGTCTGAAAACATGGTGGGAATAACACACACATACATACATATGATATGTTTGTGTGTGCGTGTGTGTATACATATTTATGGTATGTTGTATTTATTATTTCACATCAGTGCATGTCAATGTATTTAAAGGAGAATGCAGATTCTGATATATATATCTACACATTGCTGCAGAGGGCCCAAACTAGATGGGCCGGACATGTTGTTCGCATGCCCGAAAAACGCATCCCAAAGCAGTTGATGTACAGCGAACTCTCCACGGGTAAGCGAACAGCAGGGGGACAAAAGAAACGCTTCAAAGACACACTGAAAGCATCGTTGAGCAGCTTCAAAATTGATGTCTCCTCCTGGGAGACTATCGCACAGGATCGCTGTGCCTGGCGGACAAACATTAAAGGTGCTCGCATTGCAGAACAGAATTTAGCTGATAAGGCAGAAGGCAAGCGTGCTGCAAGAAAGGCCAGAATGCACAGCAACACTACTATCGACTCTAACCATGTGTGCCCCGTATGTGGCAGGGCCTGTAGGGCCAAAATAGGATTAATTAGTCACATGAGATCACGGCACAGATGTGTCACAACTCAAGTCTGAAGCTGTCGCCATCTTCGCTTGCGATGGGCAACTATTATATATATATATATATATATATATATATATATATATATATATATATATATATATATATATATATATATATATATATATATATATATATATATATATATATATATATATATATGGGATCTACATATAGGGCAGGGATCTTTAACGATTAATTAATTCATACAAATTTGTTAAATTAATTGATAAAACAAATTTTAATAGATTATTTCCATTTTAAACAATCTTTATGTGTTTTGCTTATATGCGAGAGCATTTGTTGTGTTAGAGGTTTGCGTTATTGAATTTGGCAAGTATGGTCAATAATAATCAATTGTTTGGTTGTAACTTTTCATGATATTTTCACGACAATGTTGCCTTATAACAAGTAACATAAATAACTATATACAGTATATATATATACATATACATATGGTGTCACGCAGTGGGGGAGGGGGGTGTCAATATTTTGTGTGACGCTGTGGGGGAGGGGGATATGGACACATGTGACATCACAAAAAAATATAAGAGTCATACTGGCTTCTTACAAAACTTATATTTCTACTTTCATCTGTAATAGTTAACTGTTATTCGCATTTGTTAACTTTTATGTGCATTTAGTGATTTACCACATACACAAAAATGTTTTATCAATTAATTAAAACAAAATGTTATTTATGATTTTATATATATATGTGTGTGTGTGTATAATGTCCACATATGACGTCAACAATTTTTGCCATCTGTTCACCCCCCTCCCCCCTTGTCACAGTTCATCACAAAAACCCAGATCCTTCCCCCCCCCCCCCCCCCCCCCTTTATGTGATGTCACAAATCTCTTACCACTTCATTTCTTTCTTTTTTTTTGTGTCGATAATTCTGAAAAGCAACAGTGTAATTGATTGTAAATTAGTGAACTAGTCATCATCATGACCTTTCAACTGCCTAAAGAGCATCATGGACAAGGTCTTTCCATATCGTCTCCGTCCCTTCCATGTGTGTCTCCAGTTCTCTTCTCTATGTGTGTTCCCTGGGTCTTCCTCTGCTTCACTTACCCTGGGGATTCCAGAGCAAGGGCTGCCAGGTAAATCTATCAGCAGGGTTGCCCATGCGTGTCCTATCTGGCTATTGTCTGGTTCATGTCATAAATTCCACATTAGTGATCTTGTCATATCACGTTGCTCAATGTGTGTCCTATCTGGCTATTGTCTGGTTCATGTCATAAATTCCACATTAGTGATCTTGTCATATCACTACTGTCCTTCTGTTTTAGGCAAGCACCTATTTATGAGCATGCCTTTGTTTAGAGCGCAGACCTCTCGCGGCAAAGGTAACAGGTTGGAAACACGGTGGTGCCACGCTACCGTCTATCACCTGTAAATGAATATCCGACTCTGCTCAAAGTCAAAGGCAGCAAAGTAGTTACTTGATCTAGTATGGTGAAGTCTCTAACACGTCACTCCCCTATGCCAGTATCTGATGTGATACTGCCTTTTTTTTACCCATGAGTGAAAGTCTGAAGCTTTTTGGTTCTCATGTTCAGAACGATACAATAGGACTGACTTGACATTTGAAATTGATTCAGATTTTTGTGTTTTCTTTTGATATCCATCCATTTCTTTGATCTCAACAGAGTGCTGTCGCGATTCTGATAACCTATTACTGTTTTTTATTTTAATCTATCCAACATTTCAGCTGAGGTTATAATATTAACTAATAAATATACCCTTGACAATAATGATGGGGAACGAACTAAAGCTAATGTTTTAACCTTTCAGTATCTGCAAAACATGAACATTTAGAAAACTCTGCAACTCATTTTCTTGATTCTGAATGAAGTTATTTTAACCATTTTTGTAAAGGTTTAGAAAAAAATAAATTATTTTTGCTTTTTTTCTAGGGATATAATTTATCCTCTTCCCAGTCTAAGGGAAACAATCAAACAGTAAAAAATAATAATAACAATAAAATATATTATGTGTTTCCATCTCAACAATATATAAAGAAAGCAGCAAGTCATGCTTGGGATTCCAGGAAAGAAAGAGCCAAGACTGGATAACACCAGAAACGCTAAACACCATAGCGAAGAGAAAGGAAATGAAAAGGAAGAAAACAGAAGCTAAGTCTCCCAGGTTAAAGACAATATATAGTGAACAGTACAGTCAGCTGGACAAGGAAGTAAAACGTCAAACCCGTGCTAACAAAAGGACATTTCTGGATGACCTTGCAAGACAGGCAGAAGAGGCAGCACTGAGAAATGAACAAAGCACAGTTTATAAAATAACTAAAGCTATCAGTGGAAAAGGAGATGCAAACAACATAACGTTAGTAAGAGACAAGCAAGGAAATCTCATCACCACAGCACAGGGGCAGGAAACAAGGTGGGCAGAGCACTTCAGAGAAACACTGAATAAGGAACCACCAGAGACTCAGCTGAATGTTCCTGAGGCTGAAAGTGACTTAGACGTAAATACAGACATTCCACGAAAAGAAGAAATTATCACAGCTATCAAAGGGCTAAAAAATGGAAAAGCGCCTGGTCACGACAATCTGAATGCTGAGCTATTCAAGACAGACCCTGAACTAGCAGCAGAACTATTAGAACCACTATTTGCACAAGTCTGGGAAACTGAGACAACACCAACAGAGTGGAGTAAAGGAACAATTGTCAAATTGCCCAAGAAGGGCGACCTTGCAGACTGCAACAACTGGAGAGGAATTACCCTCCTCTCAGTTCCCAGCAAAATACTAGGCAGGATAATCATCCAGAGAATTTCAAAAGCAGTTGACCATAAACTGAGGAAAGAACAAGCGGGCTTCAGAAAGAACAGAAGATGTGCAGATCATATATTTACCCTCAGGAACATTATAGAGCAGTGCTCAGAATGGCAGAGACAGCTGTACATTAACTTTGTTGATTTTGAACAGGCTTTCGACAGCATACACAGGGACAGCCTATGGAAAATTCTGAGGGCTTATGGAATTCCCAGCCGCATTGTTTCCATTCTTCTTCTTCTTCTTCGATCCTTAACCACCGACCGTCAAAGCAGTCAGTGGCCATCACGCCTAGTGGCGTCTTGTAGGGCAACAACAAATTGATTCCACTTTGCACGGTCGGTGGCCATCCTTCGTACAGTGCCCCAACTCTGGTTCATTCTTTGCATCTCAGCCTCCACAGTCCTCCGCCAAGTTGTTTTTGGTCGGCCTCTCTTTCGCTTTCCTTCAGGGGTCCAAAGCATAGCTGTTCTTGTGATGGCATCGGGGTCTCTTCTGAGGACATGACCAACCCAGCTCCAGCGTCTGCCAGCTATGATGGTATGCATAAAATTGTACCTATACCTTGTAGCGGTATGGCAGCTTGCGTACCCTGACGATCCCCAGAGCTATGCCAGTGGGAGTTTTACTCCTGGTAGGTTCAACCAAGCTGGACTGGTCTGTGTGGGTAGGGGTCAGACAAAAGCTGGTACCCTGGTCCTCCAGGTTGGGGGTTTTAGCATAGGGCTGACACCCCTGTCTATGTAAAAAAAAAAAATAATGAAGTTACGGAAACAACATCAAATGTTTCCATTATAAAAAGCCTCTATTCTAACTTTACACGCAGTGTTGGATCGAGTAATGTAACTTTCGAAGTGAAAACAGGAGTACGACAGGGATGCCCCTTATCAACAACATTATTTCTGACAGTCATAGATTGGGTGATGCGCCAGACAACAGAGGGCAGTCCAAGGGGAATTAGATGGACAACGTTTTCTACACTGGAAGATTTGGAATATGCAGATGACATTGCACTGCTCGCGCATTCACACCAACACATTCAAGACAAAACTGATAGACTGAATAAGTATGGCCAGCAGGTTGGCCTGAACATCAGTCTGAAGAAGACAGAGGTCATGACACTAAATGTGGGCAATCCTGAGCCAATAACAGTAAGGAACCAGAAGTTAGAACAGACAGACACATTTACTTACCTAGGAAGCATAGTAACACCTGACGGCGGAACAAGCAAGGACATTAACAACAGAATGAATAAAGCGAGAACAGCCTTTGCTATTCTCAACAACATTTGGAAGTCTTCCCAGTACAGCACAAACACCAAATTAAGACTGTATGAGAGCTGCGTACTTTCTGTGCTTCTCTATGGTGCGGAATGTTGGAGAGTAACAGAGAAGGAAATGTCCAAACTGTCCTCCTTCCACACAATCTGCCTAAGGAAAATTCTCCGAATCTTTTGGCCAAACACCATCAGCAACCAAGAACTACTTATTCGGAGTAACCAGGAGGACATGCACACCATCATAGCTGGCAGACGCTGGAGTTGGGTTGGCCATGTCCTCAGAAGGGACCCTGATACCATCGCAAGAACAGCTATGCTATGGACCCCCGAGGGAAAGCGAAAGAGAGGCCGACCAAAAACAACTTGGCGGAGAACTGTGGAAGCTGAGATGCAAAGAATGAACCACAGTTGGGGCACTGTACGAAGGATGGCCGCCGACCGAGCAAAGTGGAATCAATTTGTTGCTGCCCTACAAGACGCCACCAGGCGTGATGGCCGCTGACTGCTTTGACGGTTGGCGGTTATGGATCAAAGAAGAAGAAGAATATTATGTGTTTGGCACATTACAATGTGTTTTCTATTTATTATTTAAAATATAATTGCAACTTTAATGGTGCTCTCTGTTGCGTGGTGTGTAGTTTAGTGCGAAAGCTAGAAGTGCATGACTCATGTAAGTTACAGACTGCAACTTTGGTGGGGAAAAGTTTGGAAAGTCCGTTTCGGGATGACTAAGAAGAGATATATTAATTGAATATCAGTCGTCCACAAAGGAGTTAATATCTACTGCGAATAAAAAATAATTATCTATTTTAAAAATGCAGATAAAAGTTAACGAATGCGTATAAAAGTTAAACGCAGATAACAGTTAACTATTACGGATTCTTCTTCTTCTTCCTCGTTTGTCCTGAAAAGGACGTTGCTTGCATTGTGTCCGTTTACAGCAGCGCTGTGATATTTGCGCCTTTCGGCCGACACATCCGACTTCAGCACGGCACCAACTATTACAGATTAAAGTAGAAATATAAGTTATGTAAGAAGCGAGTATTTTTGTGTGACGTCACATTTTTCCATACCCCCTCTCCTTATCCTCACACAATGTCACAATTTTTTTACTTCCCTCACTGCTTCACCCCATATATATATATATATATATATATATATATATATATATATATGTGTGTGTATATATAAAATGCATCTCCAACCTTTAATCATTGAAAAGGCACAGTCCTGAACATCCATGCACAAATCCTCAAGCTTAAACGGCTCATCTGTGCTCTGAAGCATTAGATGAAAGGGCTGAAAAACAGACAAGTTGGCTACATTATACCATTTCTGAACTTCATGTCATTATATATGACAAAAGTTAGGCTCACTACACTACATCATGTCTTAGGTTTGTGTTGTTACATATGAGAAGAGTCATCTTTACAGCATTATCTCATTTCTTGAGTTCACATAATCATATATGACAAGCGTCATCCTTACTACATTATATCATTTCTTGAGTCAGTGCTGTCATATATGACAAGAGTTATCCTTACTACAATATATCATTTCTTGAGTCAATGCTATCACATATGATAAGAGTCATCCTTACTACTTACTTAGTCGTTCCCCTTCTACCGTGAGGTGTAGAGGTTTGGAAGAGAGAGCCCCAGACTATCCTATCGGCTGTCTTCCTCCTGGCCTGGTTCCACTAGTCCTCGGTCTTTCAAAGATTGTCTAATGTTGTCCTCCCAGCGGACTCTGGGTCGTCCTGGGGGTCTGGATCCTTGGCTCTTTGTTTCCCATGCTTGTCGTGGTAGCCGATCTTCTCCCATTCTGCAGACATGGCCAAACCATCTTAATTGGGACTGTTCTACTTGCGTCTGCAGGGGGTAGGATTTAAGGCCTTGATGTATCGTCTGGTTGCGTACCATGTCTCTTCTTGTTACTTCAACCACTTTCCTCAGTACCTCATTTCTGAGGTTTGGATCTGGCTTTTGTGGGTTGTAGTCATTGCCCATGACTCGCATCCATATGTCAAAACTGGGACATGGGTGGAGCGGTATAAAGCCATCTTCGTTTTCTTACCAACCTCTCTCTTACTGAGGAATCCTCGATTTATGGCCTGAAAAAGTCTCCCAGCTGCTGCTTTTCAAGTGGCCAACTCTTCTTTGATGCCTCCCTTTCGGTCTATAATAGCTCCGAGGTATTTAAAGTGGTCGACCTGCTCCAGGACCTGTTCTCCCAGCTTAATCATGTCTTAGGTTTGTGTTGTTATATATGACAAGAGTCATCTTTACAGCATTATCTCATTTCTTGAGTTCACATAATCATATATGACAAGCGTCATCCTTACTACATTATATCATTTCTTGAGTCAGTGCTGTCATATATGACAAGAGTCATCCTTACTACATTATATCATTTCTTGAGCCAATGCTATCACATATGATAAGAGTCATCCTTACTACATTATATCATTTCATGAGTCAATGCTATCACATATGATAAGAGTCATCCTTACTATATTATATCATTTCATGAGTCAATGCTATCATATATGATAAGAGTCATCCCTACTACATTAAATCATTTTCTGGGTCTATGCTACCATATATAATAAGAGTCATCCTTACCACATTATCTAATTTTTTTGAGTCCGTTTTAGCATGCATTATAAGAGTTATTCTTACTACATTATATCATTTCCTGAGTCCACGTAGCATGTATAACAAGAGTCATTCTTACTACATTATATCATGTCCTGAGTCCATGTTATCATAAATGAAAAAAGTCATGCTCATCGCATTTCTTATAATTCCTTCTTTAAACTTTTCAGATTTTTCTTCTGTTTTTTTATGGTCAGCGCTAAGTTTGGAGTCAGGGTTCAAACAAATCTTACAGGGCACACACTAACCCTAACCTTGACCACAATTAGACCATTTATTGGTAAACCAAAACACTTCACAGAAACGCGAGTGCATTCTAGAATTCAGAATAACTCAGCCAAGAAAGTTCTGATAGTAAGTCCAGGCTATAAACGTTTATTAACCAGAGAAAATATTCATATATTTGTAGCGAAATCTGTGAGATAATTGCTAAATTCAGTAAGATTTTGCTCCTATAATAATAATTAAACCCGCCCGGTTGTTAATGCCTCTCTTCGTCTTCTACGCCAGCAGGGCGCTGAATTTTGTGCAGTGGTAATGCTTAGAAAATAATCCCGCCGTAAAAATCTAACGCGCTTTCCTAGTTTCGTCCTTGAGACTAACAATTAACGTTTTGACCGATCTGCGGCACGAAAACTGCTGCTCCCCTTCGTCCGACCCAAGACCAATACAATCTCCTCCAGGATGTTCATCGGTTTCACCGTCGCATGAGGCTGAAGTTCCATTTTAGAAAGGAAGACAGCACTCCGCAGTCTCAGGCTGAATCCGACATCTTCGCACACTTTTCTGACTCTACTAAACCCCCCTTTACACCTAAACCTGGGGCCTCTCATGCCCTGGACTTGTATATCAAGAACACCATCCATGACATTCAGCAGCTCCGCCCTCGTAGATTGCATTATTCCAATCTCACTTCGGCAGAGTCCCGCGCTCTCTCCCTTCTTCGCCGTAGAGACGACATTGTCATCAAACCGGCTGACAAGGGAGGAGCCATTGTCGTCTGGCAGAAGGACTTATACCTCAGTGAAGGTAAAAACCAGCTGACCAATGGCTCTTTTTACAGGCCCAGCGATGCGACTGTCTTGAACAATCGCATTGTACACAACACCATTAAACAGCTCATCACCAGTAATGCTCTTCCTCCCGAAGCTTCTCGTCTTAGGATTCATGACAGCTCTTTGGGCAAGCCTGTATTCTACATGCTCCCCAAAATTCACAAGATCGACAACCCTGGCAGACCTATTGTCTCAGCCTGTTCCTGTCCTACTGAACACATTTCTGACTTCCTCGATAGCATTTTCCAGCCTATCGTTGAGAATCTTCCCTCCTTTGTCAAAGACACCAATCATGCTCTTACAACTTTCTCCTCTATCCGACTCTCAGCAGACCGCTCCTACCGTCTTTTCTTGTTAGACGTCTGTTCTCTGTACACCTCTATTCCCCACTCTGATGGTCTCCGAGCTCTTCGGTTTTTTCTTGACCAACGCACTTGCCCTTCTATATCTACTGTCACTCTTCTCCGTCTTGCTGAACTGGTCCTTCAACTGAATTCCTTTGAATTCAATGGTCAGTTTTTTGACCAAATTAGTGGTGTTGCCATGGGAACGAAGATGGGTCCTAGCTATGCCTGCCTTTTCATGGGCCACTTGGAGCATCAGATATGGCAACAATACTCCGGTCCCTTCCCCGGGTTTTACCGCAGATATATCGATGATGGCATAGGTCTCACAGATATGTCTGAGACTGATTTATATCGCTTCATCGACTTTGTCAACCACTTTCACCCCACCATCAAGTTCACATCCCTCGTCTCCACAGTATCTGTCAACTTCCTTGACATTACTATTTCTATCACGCCCTCCGGCGTTAATACCTCAGTATACTACAAGCCAACAGATGCCCACAGCTACCTCCTGTATACCTCTTCTCATCCTCGGGCCTGTCGTGACTCCCTTCCTTTTTCACAACTTCTCCGCCTCCGCCGTTTGTGCCAAGACGACGATGACTTCCACTTCCGAGCCAATGAGATGTTGGATTTCTTCCGTAGCAGACTTTATCCGGAACATGTTCTCACCTCTGCTCTCCAACGTGTGCTCCCCATCTCTCGTCAGGAGGCCCTCTTACCTCACTATAAATCCACTTCAGATAGAGTCAAATTAATCTTGACCCATCACCCTCACAGTACTGCTGTCAAACAGATCCTTTTCCGCCACCTTCCTATCCTCCAAGCAGAGCCTGCGACCCAAGAAGTATTCGGTGAAGCACCTTTGGTGGCATATAGACGTGACAAGAACTTGAAGGATCTTCTTGTTCACAGCCGTCTCCCAAAGGAGAATGCCACTCACTTTGGCACACTACCCTGTGGTCGGACACGATGCAACACGTGCAAGTATGTCATCTCAACCCAGAAGGTATCCTTTCCTAAGGCTACGTACACCATCACCAGTAGCTTCACGTGTGAATCGCGTAATGTCATTTATACGATCATATGTAAACGTTGCTGCAAAACCTATATTGGCCAAACAGGCAAACGACTTGGGGACAGATTCAGCCAGCACTTAAATGACATCTCTCAGCAAAAGTCCACACCAGTTGCCACACACTTCAATGGTCCTGACCACCATGGTCCCATCGACATCCAGGTCACTGCGATCCGATCCTGGTCCTCTGACACTGCCAGCCGAGAACAGCTTGAGAACCGTCTTATCCACCGCATGGGGTGTCTAAAATCAGCCGGTCTCAACACTTTCCACACCTTTGTCTGAGGTCACCCTTTCCTCTCTTGCTCTATTTTGACTCTTTCCACTCTTATCCTATTCTTCTATTTTTATGCCATCATCCATAATTTTTTCCTCTTCTATTTCCAGTCCCCACTTTTATTACTTTTGGGTATTTTTTCGTATTTTTTCGTTTTTTTTTACTTTTTAGTTTCTTAGTATGTATTGTGTACATCCGGGGTCAAGAGTCACTTCCCTTTTTCAACCAAGCGTGATAAGATTTAGATGCTTCGCCTTCAGGGAAGTACTTAGGTTTTATTTATTAATTAATTTATTTTTTTATATTTATTTTTATATTCTTTTAAGTTTTTATGTCTCCTATCTAGCCTTCACTTTCTTTCTTTTCCTGACGAAGGCCTTGTGGCCGTAACGTAGACTACTTTCTTTGTCTTTTGTCCTCGTAAGACGAATCACCTTTTTTTCGATTTTTTTTCAAATCCATCCATTGCTCGGAATTAACGTAGTATTTTAACTTTAACGCCACTAAGTGTAGCAATCCGGACAATTTCCCGATCTGCGGCACGAAACTGCGGCAAGTATTAACGCAAAGATTAACGCCGCTTTACATAACCCCTCCTCGCTCGACACGCCGTTCCATGCATATATCCACGCAGTTGGGGACGCCAGAAGGTATATACACACACACACAGTCAGTTCTCATTTTATGCTTAGTAGTGTATTTCTGACGTAACCCAAACAAGTTGTTTGATTTTGAATAAAAATGCTAGAGGAGAGGGGGAAGATGGCCGACTTGTGAAAAAGTTATAATTGACGATTAACAGTGACAAAACTGTAAATCTAAACTACAATGAATATGGCCTTAAAAATCATATGTAAGGAGAGTTTAGTGTCTCTTGAGCAATAATATGTTTTAATAAACACAGTAGCCCAATTATTACCCAAGATATTAAAATAATACTATATATCTACGAACGATAAGACTGTTGTTTTTGCTCATTCTATTTTTAACATTTTTTGGGGACGCAAGTTTAAAAAAAAAAAAAAAGAGGCATTAGAGTGATTCAAATCCGATTGGTTGGTATAGGAGGATAGGAAGGAGGTTATTCGTTAGGCAAAAAGCTAAATATATTTTACAGACTCACTCCTAATATGTTTGGAGTTTTTTTTTTTTTTTAAATTTGAATTGAATAGCTAGACCCTCGCTGTGATTGGGCCGGTCTAGGGATATTGGCAAAAGCTTTCAAAGGCTTGTCGCCATTTGACACAAAATTGTTAATCTGCAAGCTGCGCTGAGAACAGTAGTGCTAAGAAGGAAAAACCTTGGCAGTCTGAACAGGGGCAAAGCTAAACTTAAAGATATATTAATGCTGATGCCAGTCAACGTATGTTTGTGATATTTTCATTGAATTGTGGTAAGAACGAATTTATTAACCTTGTTATTACAAAAATTTGGTGTATGAGATACTGCTTTATTGGGAATGTTTTGCGACTAAGTACATGGGTCCCCTAGCAGACTTATGCAGGGCCTGTGGTGTTGCTTACACGCAGTAAAACTGACATGAATTGTATAACTTAATATGATTTCCACAGTTTCCAGTGGGAAGGCTAACCCACATTATTCTATGGGAGAGAATCATTGTTGCAGTGTCAGAGGCGTTGTAGCCATTAGGGAGAAGAATAGGAGCACTGGTATGAGTTGTTATCTCAGGTGAAAATGGTTGACATGGGGTGGTCAGAGAGATCTGACCCTTTTTCTTTTATTGAATTATATCATGTATTACTTGTGGAATGATATTGTAGATGTGTTATAAAGAATCATAACCTTGTTTCAGGGTTTTTGTTCTGGTACTAAAGTTAGTGCCAGAACCCTGGTGACTGTATCTTCATGAGAGAAAGAGAGTATTTTGCTGATACACGCTGTCTATCACAATACACCAGGGACTGTGTCAGATTGGTCATTAAAGAGAATTTTGCTGATACACGCTGTCTATCACGAATCAACTCTTGAAATACAGGAGAGTGGCAGCATTGTACTACAAACAACATAAAGATAAGTGCCTAGTGTTGGCACTCAATAGTTCATCCAACTAATGTACTAACGAAACATAAAATAATAGACTGATATATATAAACATTCCACAAGAGAATAAAAGAAAGAAAGGGGATGATGACAACACCCCAACCCCACCAGTAGTTACCAGTGTTCAATTAGTTATAGAAATATCAAAATATAGTTAGATGGTAATAGTACAAGTATGTGTATGGACAGAAGATCCATTGTGCTATTTAATTGTATGTAAATAAAACCATAAATTTCATTTTGTTGTTGGTCCTGACTCATAGATTCTGACTCAGGGCAAATAAATTGTATTATAATCTAGTACATAATATTCAGCCACAGACTTCTATAAAATATATCATAGAGTGTTAGTCTGTATGTGGTTGTTGTATTGACCCAGTCCTATCTATGTATTAGAATTAAAGTGTATTTGTATTGATTTGTCTTACACTACATTATATATTCATTACCCTAGACATTTAGACGTAGTCACATAACTAATAAGTAAAAATTTAAAGACAAGTGAGATCATAGGGGTGGTAGCAGATAGGTTCTCTGAAATACTTAACCATCAACTACTAAACTCAGGGACCTACACAGCTGACCTCACTTGGTAAACAAATAATATTAAATAATAACATCAATAACACCAAATCCACCACAATATTAAACATTACCTCAACAACGTCAAACAAATGTCCACTGGCTAACTGGTTGATGAGGATATGACCAGTGCAATCGTCCACGTTTTCTATGCAAAGACATACAGTTAAATTTTGCTTGGCAGACATCTTCTCTGGGTCAGCAACCATTAGCGTATACAGGAGACTTGATTATGAATTGACAGGATCAGTGGTTCTGAAAATTGCACATTATTTTAAACTTTGCAGGTTCAAGATAAGTGTATCTCAATTCATCAAACTGGCAGAGGTGCTGAAATTGATTGCTGTATCTTATATTTTTTTAATGTCTTCCCCACACTTTTAAGTTTGTTTGTTTGTTTAATGTATCCTTTCTGATAGCGGGATATAGCATATTAAAATGAAAGCAGTTGTATTAAAGAACAGTAAAACGAAGAACAATCAGACTCGCAAAGACAGTCATATTGTATGGTCAATAACAACAATAACAACCAAGAAGATGCAGACTTTCAAAAACAGGTTCTTATAAACAATAGAAGAATGGAAATGGTAAAACATGATCACCAATGTGGAACTAATGACAAGAACCAGACAAGAACCAGAAAAGTGCCAGACAAGAACCAGACAAGTGCCAGACAAAAACCAGACAAGTGCCAGACAAGAACCAGACAAGTGCCAAACAAGAACCAGACAAGTGCCAGACAAGAACCAGATGAGAACCAGATGAGAACCAGACAAGAACCAGACAAGTGCCAGACAAGAACCAGACAAGAACCAGATGACAAGAACCAGACAAGAACCAGACAAGAACCAGACAAGAACCAGACAAATGCCATACAAGAACCAGACGACAAGAACCAGACAAATGCCATACAAGAACCAGATGACAAGAACCAGACAAGAACCAGTGAGACATGAGATGCTAGCCACATATTTAAGAAAGACGCTGATAGAAGAATTACCATGGCAGTCCTTGTTCTGGAATTCCCAGCGTAAGAGAGGTAGAGGGAGAACAAAAAGCACGTGGAGAAGAGATAAAGACAAACATAGAAGAGATAAAGACATGGAACGGATGACACAGGACAGCAGAATTTGGCATGAGTTTGCTTCTTGGGGAACTCAAGGGTTTCCAGTTTTCACTCTTTTACCCTTTGCGACAATTAGGGATGAGATTTTGGGCTTGCTTGCAACCCCACGGGACTTCCCCAACTCAGCGGGTACAACTGGTGCAGGTCACACCAGACCCATTAATTGGCGGGTGATCCAGTGACACGAGTTGGTTGGCTCTCTACCCTGACTGGGGTCAAGGTAATGAAATAAAACAAGGCAGCTGAGAGTATGAGACTTGGATTATATGTGTATAAAATGGTCATCTGTGTCACATGACAAGTTGATTTTCTGCGGAATTTTTCTGTAAACTATGTACTCATGTACTATGTAATCATGGGCCTATCACACAAAGAAATTATTCACAATCATGGGTCTATAACACAAAACAATATACAGTATTCAGTATATATATATATATATATATATATATATATATATATATATATATATATATATATATATATATATATATATATATATATATATATATATATATATATATATATAGTAGAACCTCTATAAGTTGACCACCCAAGGGACTGTAGCAAACCGGTCAACATACGGAGGTGGTCAACATACGGAACGAGGCCTATTGTTCTGATACTTTACTTCCTTGAACAGCTTGTATTGGAGAATACAGTATCATACGAAATCATACATAATCACAACATCAAATCAAATCATCAACATCTGTTTTATCATGGTTTAATCATTCTTTCTGAAAAAAGGAGTCAATCTTGGTCTGTCTTATTCTTATTACAAACATAAGTGGAGAAAGCACTCTCAACGCTGGCTACACCACTCAACATACCTGGGCATTTTTCCACAGCAAATGACTTCAACTGCATTATCAGATGCCTGACAGCCTCTTCTTTTGGAGTCTCTGCAATTTCTGTGTCATCGTCACTTGCTTCTTCAACTTCACCAGCTGCTTCATGCACTGTTATGCTTGTCTGTACTTCGGTCAATATCGCTTGGAAAATTCCTTCTGGGTCAGGTTCATTACAGGTTGCCACCTCATCATCCATTGCAACAAAACCTTCAAAATCTACTCCTTCGAATTCTGCCATTGGCGATGGACTGTCCGATGGGGCTAAAACGTCATAATAATAATAATAATAAATTCTTTAAGCACCAAACACGGCGCATAAGGCAGAAACCAGTGCTCTCCAGGTTGTTCGTTGTGACGCCACTCCTCTTAGCTCTTGCACATTATTTAGGCCCAACGTTCTTCCTTCTCTTATTATTGTTCTTCTGAGTGTTTCTTTTGGTCTTCCTTTTTTCCTCTTACCCTCAGGAACCCAAGTGAGCGCCTGTAGTGGTATTCTGTTGTTTTGCATTCGTAGGACATGACCGATATATGACCATCGTCTTTTCCTTATATAGTCGGAGACATATTTCTGCCTAGAGTCTTCTCTTATTTGTCGATTAGTCTTGAATTCTTTCCAACTGATGTTCATGAGTTTTCTAAGACATTTGTTCTCGAATGTATTCAGCTTGTTCTCCAATGATTTTGTTATTTTCCAACTCTCACAGCCGTATGTTAACACTGAGATAACATTTGAATTAAACAGACGAAGCTTGGTATGTATATTCAATGATCGTAATTTCCAAATGTTAGATAATCTATTGAAGGCGCTAGCTGCCAAAGCAATTCTAGTATGGATTTCTCTTGTTGTGTCACCATCCTGAGTCATTTTACTGCCTAAATAATTGAAACTTTCAACTTTCTGTAGTTTTTCCCCGTTCAAGATGATATCAAAGGTCTCGTTAGAAAAGTTCATAGCTTTAGTTTTAGAGGCATTTATTTGGAGACCTATTTTAACCGAGAGATGACACAAATTATTTATTGCTTCTTGGGATTGTCTTGGTGTTGAACTTAAGAATGCTACATCATCTGCGAAATCCAGGTCCCCCAGGAATTTTCCATTTGTCCATTTTATACCTAATTGTTCATTGTGGGTATAGTTTCTCATAACCCAATCAATAGCTATTCCAAAAAGTAGTGGTGACATAATACAGCCTTGTTTCACCCCTGTTTCTACTGTAAACCATTCTGTATTCCCTTTATTTGTTCTAACACAACATCTTGCATTGTCATATAGTGCTTTGATTATATTCACATATTTTGTTGGAAAACCATAGATTGTAAAACGTCATGCTCTTGGGTTAAATGTTTTGATGATGCCTTGGTCAAGAGGTTGGGTTTTTGAGGTCGTGTTTGGAGGCAGAAATTTCAGTGTCACGTTTGTGAGATGTTCCACTTGTGGGTGGCCAGGATAGTTGTCTACTGTAAGTAGAATAGACCGTTTCTTCTTCATTTCTCGGTCGATGCCCCTTACCCACTCCTCAAATAGGGCGCCGTCATCCATGCGGATTTGTTTGATCTCCAAGTGACGGGGATGTCTTCGGGCTTCAGGTTCTTGAATGCGCGTGGCTTTGCCGATTTACCAATCACCAAGGGCTTTAGTTTCTCTCCGGTTGAGCTAGCGCAAAGCATAATTGTGAAACGTTTTTTTGGAAAGTTTTCCGCTCTTACATTTGTCACCCTTCAAGGCGAGGCTCCTGTCAGGCATCGCCTTGAAAAAGAGTCCGTAGTAGGGAATGTACCACTTAGGTCGCATTCAGGCGGCGCGCAGGCGGCGCTCCAGGCGGCGCGTGACTTTTATATAAGCGCATTCAGGCGGCGCAAGATGACGGACTTGAGGTAACAAGGGGAGGTTATATGGGGCAAGATGGCGGACTTGAGCTAACAAGGGGGAGATAACAAGATGGCGGACTTGAGCTAACAAGGGGAGGTTATATGGGGCAAGATGGCGGACTTGAGCTAACAAGGGGGGAGATAACAAGATGGCGGACTTGAGATAACAAGAAGACACAGGGGGGGCAAGCTGGAGGGGTAGAATACTACCTAAGTTGCGCATTCCCTACTACTACTTGAGCCCTTCGAAAAATCGAAGCCGTTATTTACTCAGGGAACAGGTGTGAATACTTTGAGGTCTGTTTCGTTACGTTCCAGCATAAATCCAATTATCGTTTATTTGTAATACACACAGGTGTCTGGATGGGTTGTTGACGGGGAAAGAAAGCCATTAGAGCTAACGTTAGAATGTTAAATATATGTCTGTTATTTCTCTGTTTAAATATCTGGCCGTTTGTTGTTCGCTAGGCGTATTTTTCTTAACAGACACTGTGAAGACATAACCTACACAAAGGTCTAAATGTGTGTGTGTGTGTGTGTGAGTGTGTGTGAGTGTGTGTGTGTGTGTGTGTGTGTGTGTCTGTGTATTCGGTACTCTGTGTTATGATGTATATCTTTAAAAATATAATTGTTTTCGTTAGGAGACCATAAATAACTTTAAAAATATCTGTTTTTCGTGTGTTAGGGTGTAAAAATATTTAATAAAATTATAAAAAGGTTTTAGTTGTTTGTGTATTGTTTTAAATATTTAAACAAAAAGATATGTCTGTGTTAGGCTGTAAAAATATCTCTGTAGCCAAATATCTGTTTGTTATTTTTATCTGTTAAGATGTTAACTCAGATACTAAATTTGTATTTTTTATCTTGACATAACATTTTTAAAGAGTGGTTGATAAGCATTAACCGATTATGTACTAGGAAAAAAGATTTTCCTTATTTTCTCACCTACTGTTAGACAAGTATTTTTGTTCATTTTTGCGAGATTTATTTGTGTTAACATAACAAATATAAAAAAGACAGAATCTGATACCTCAAAAATTAATAAACACTTTTATCACATTAAAAATAATATTTAGAACATACCATATTTGTCTAGCTACACAAAGAAAAACTCCTTGTTACAAAGTAGCAAAACACGTTAATAAAACTTATTACTTAAACGAAAGGGCGTCACATGTCTAGCAAACATGTTGGGTCAACCACAGACTGAGTTTTTAATCGATATCTATGTTGCCACAGCTGACGTGTGGTATTTCTGACACGCTAACATCACAGAATAAGAAATAACACTGTGTTTATTCTCTTTCTCTCTCTCTCTCTCTCTAACTCTCTCTCTGTCTTTCTTTTTCTCTGTCTCGCTCTCTTTCCCTTTCTATCTCTCTCTCTCTCTCTCTCTCTCTCTCTATTTAACTGATTGTTACATATATGTATTTTATTCTCTCTCTCTCTAACTCTCTCTCTCTGTCTTTCTTTCTCTGTTTGTCTCTCTCTCTCTGTCTTTCTTTCTCTGTTTGTCTCTCTCTCTTCTCGCTCTTTTCTCTCTCTTTCTTTCTCTCTCTTTCTTTCTTTCTCTCTCTCTATTTAACTGATTGTTACATATAAGACTGTGTTTATTCTCTCTCTCCCTCTCTCTCTCTCTGTCTTTCTCTTTCTTTCTTTCTCTCTAACTCTCTCTCTCTCTGTCTTTCTTTCTCTGTTTGTCTCTCTCTCTCTCTCTTTTCTCTCTCATCCATGTTTAATAAAACTCAAAACACATGTAGTTTTTTTTCTTTTAACGCCTTTGGTCATACACACACACGTTCATACTTTACTAACTCTGCATTTAAGTTATCGTGGTCAGGCGTTTTTCCATTCTTTAACCCCTTGATTGCCGTGATGATTTCTTCCTTCCGTGGAATGTTTGTATTAACAGCTTGATCGTTTTCAGCTTGAGGAACATTGAACTGTGTCTCTGGTGGTTCCTTGTTCAGAGTTTTTCTGATATGCCCTGCCCATCTTGTTTCCTGTCTCTTTACTGTCGTGATGAGATTTCTTTGCTTATCTCTTACTAATGTAATATTGTTTGCCCGGTGGTCATATTTCTATCATATCGAGGGCATATTTATGTCGTCTAGAGGACATATTTCTATAACCCGACCGGGATATTTCTATCACCTCACATACATATTTCTATTTATTTAATGTACTATATTTCCATGGTAGCCTCCTGTTTGGCACGATTGGTAGACAATATAAAAACCTATCACCACATCCCCCACTTGTAAAATAAAATAAAAAAAATAAAAAATTTAAAAAAAGTGAAATCTTAAGTAGCTGGGATTCGAACACACGAACGCAGGAATGTTTCTTTTATAAATTTCCTACTATTGTTCGATTGTGTTTTGCCCTAGTGACGTGAACAGAAATTTACGCGTGATGTTTTTTGTGGGGTCATTGATCTGGTTTCAACCCAGGGTGGGGTCAATTTTCCTGTTCATACGTTATGATAACGTTTTTATCGACCAAACCATGCCGAAGCGCTTGCGCGCGAACTATTTTCTGAAACAGTATCTCTACACAACAACCACTATGGCTCCACCACGAAATTCATACGCTCGGACTACTTTTATTGGAAAGTCATTGTCTTAATCATGAATTGTTTTAGACATGTCTCATTCTTTAACCAGACCTGGACCGGTGAACGTCTCTGAAAAAAAACGTTGTGAAAGCCTTCTCATATCAAACTTCTGAAAAAGCAACAGCTCACCACCAAACGTATGTTATTCTGTTTTTATTCGTATTTTGTGTTAAATATCTCTGGCCTTTAAGAGATATATGTCTGTGTCTTTTTAAGGGTATTCTGTGGAAAAATATCTGGGTATGTGTTTGTGTTTTCATTTTTCCTAGGCGTATTTTCTTAACACTCAGAGACTGGAAGAAAACCCTATACAAAGTTCTAAATGTATTATATGTATATGTGTGTATTCGTCTGTTTTTCCCTATAATAATATAAAAATAATAATAGGAAGTTAAAATATATAACACTTCTTTATGTATAAAAAATAAATATTTTTATATAGCTGTTTTCGATAGGATATATACAATAAATATCTTTAAAAATATCTGTTTTGGTTGTATTCGTTTGTTTTCGTTTATGTTTTCGGTCTTCGTGTTTTTGTATTAAGGTGTTAAATATAAATAAATATCTCTGTTATTTTTATCTGTGTGTTTTGTTAAGAGGTTAACTCCGAGACTAACTTATTATTCCTTATCCGTGTGTTGTATTAAATATCTGTTTTCTATTTAAAAGACATGTCTGTGTATTCGCTTTTTCGCTAGCCAGTGTTGGTAAAGGCTGTTTCAAAGTTAATATGTCTAGATTAATAGGTATTTTAATAATAGTTGTTTGTTAAATTCTTACATGTGTGTATGGTTTAGCTAAGTTAAGAATTATCCGACTTATTTTTTATGTGGTGGGTATAGTAGTGAGAAAAATTCCTTAGTTTAAACCTTATCTACGTTTCTCGTCTATTGTTAAACTCGTGCGAAAGCGAACTATATTTGGGTTTTGAAAAATTATCCGTGATACTTACAACTTGTAATACTTTCTGATAACAACACTCTAAACTTGTATAGACTAATAGTCTATTTCAAATACTTGCTTGGATGTATCGCAAAGACGTTTGGGTAGATCGATAAATTGATTTGATTCCCCAACACATGCGCTCGAGTCGTATTTCTGTACTCACAAGCTGTTTCTATAAAGAACTTCTCATAGTAACTACAAACATATTACGTTAAAAATAACTAAGGACCCGAGTCACTACAAACTACCTAACCAGCCAGTGAAAATTAGACAACATAATAGTTTAGAAAATAGCGTGTTTTGGCTTTTAAAACAATACTGAACTACACACTGAAAAAGATAGAGATAATACAATCAACATATTACATTAAGTCACCTTGCTATAACCATGATTGAAACTAACATACACTTTAATAAATACTTATATTTTCGTTATTTTAAAAAAGGACAGGTTAATTCGGTACTGTCTCGCGAACGTGCTGAGTTTTAAATCCATATCTTTGCTTCCACAGCGCGCGCGCGCGTGGACCATTCTGATATGTTAAACAAAATTATTTCCTTTAATAACAGACTAAACAATAAGACTAGTTATAAGGAAGAGTAGGCGTGTGTATACCTATAAGTCTGTGTTTTATTTACCTGTTTATTCTCTCTCTCTTTCTCTCTTCCTCTCTCTCTTTCTCTTTCTCTCTCTCTCTCTTTCTCTCTCTCTCTCTCTCTCTCTCTCATTACATGTATTTAATTTTATTTATGTGTGTCTAACGTCTTTTTGTTCATCTTTTCACAGATGGAGTCAATTCAACGACGGGGCTATGCCTGTTTACGCTGTCAGTCTGTTTTCAAGCGAGGTCATGATCTTACTCGGCATATGGCCACAGCACACGACCGCCACAATCATGAGTGCGCTTTCTGTGGTTTAGTATTTACCAGATCCGATACGCTGAAACGTCACATAGAGAATAAACATGGGTCCGGCTCAGCACAAACAGACACATCAGTGGCACAAACCAATCTGATATGTAGCAGATGTGGGGAGACCTTCACGAGGCGCGCCGACCTATCACGACACAGCAAAACCAGGCACTCGCTGACTCTACTAGTATGTGAGGTCTGCAATAAAAACTTTACCCGCCTTGACAATCTACGCATCCACAGAAAACACCAACACACCTCTTCAACAGCAGCAGACACCGCAGCAACACCACAGAAACCACCAATACCACCGCACCATAATGACCGCGCACTATCATCAGGTGTCACAACAGACTCAAGATCGGTGCAACAACAGACACCACCAGCCGGTGCCATAACAGACTCAGTATCTATGGCGGCCTCTACCACCACAACAACTTCCACACTACCAAGAGCCCCCTATTCAACAAGTCCCACCCCATCTCACCCACCAAAAACAGGTCAGACCAAGAAACGCCCCATGACCAGTACCCAGTCCCATATAAAAAAACCCCGCTTGACGTCTGAAGAAGACAGTTTAGGTGACTTACCAGCTGATCTTAAACAAATCTACACTGATAACTGGGACGCGATTAAAACACACGCAAACATCCATAAATATTTATCGACTTTCACTTTTTTCCATAATAGCCAAAGAATTGAATGGGAAAGTCTTTTGCTTCCTGTCTTTACACAACAGACAAAACGCTTCAAGATTAACTTCAGTCACCACGTAGTTTTGAGAAACAGAGAAACAAACGAATTAAGATTATTTCATGCCTCAAATAATAATAGTTGTGTGTTAGATCAACCCCACTTAGTCAAAAATCTTACAGATTTCAAATCTTTTGTCTCAAACTTACACGACAGCGATATTATCACAAATGCACAATTAAACAGACCCAATACAAAATATTATGTTGAAGCAATCCCGGCCACATCCTTCTATCTATATCATATTCAAGACCACTCAATCGCTTGAACAAACACCACAATAAAGTAGACAAACACACTTTCTTAGACGTCCTCAACACACAACAAGCACAGGGTGGGAAAAATATCGGGTTCAGAGCACACAAATCCTCCACCTCCAAAACCATACCACATCACACCTCAACATTTAAACTGTCTGTACGCATACACAACACCTCTATTTCTTACGACGTGACGACAATGTGACGACAATGTGACGACACATATCCCTCAAGGTCTGGCCTGTAACTGTGATATACATACAGCCTTAATATATATATATATATATATATATATATATATATATATATATATATATATATATATATAACAGTGCATTCATATGTGAAAATATCAATGTTTGATAATGTTACCATATACTGTCTTTCATATATAATTATATACTCATTTGCTAAAAAATTACTGTACAATGTATTACGTTAAAAAATACTCTTATATATTACCATATATGTTTTGCTATTACAAAAAACACTATTGAATGTAAAATAAAAACTATATTAACTAAAACGCCTTTTTGTTACCTATATCGTCTAATTGTTTGTCTAAATGTTCGTCTAACTGTTGTAAAATAACTGTCTGTATAACTGTTTGTCTAAATATAACGTATAAATATCATCTTCTTGTTATGTAAATATATATCGTCTAACTATCGTTTTCCTGTTGTCTCTATATATCTCCATATTATATATCATCTAACTATCGTCTTCCTATTGTCTAAATATATCTCCCTATTATATGTATATATCGTCTAACTATCATCGTCCTATTGTCTAAAAGTCTAAATATATCGTCTTCTTATTATCTAAGTCTATCGTCTAACTGTTCGTATAACTGTTGTAAAATATGTCTATATGTAAAATAAACAATACACAACAATACCGTGACGCACTTTCGATGGTAGACCTAGTGCAGGACTCTAACACTTCACTCTCATATATATATATATATATATATATATATATATATATATATATATATATATTGTATATACAACAATTAAAATACACGCACACAAAAACCCATACCCCAACACACCCCACGATTCAACAGCCCCTCAAACTACAACACACAATTAAGACACCTACAACCAAACACTCTACCGGTACAATACATCACACACAAAATCCACCCTAACCCAACCCACCAGCTACATCGTCACCCACGCCAGCACAAAAAAGGCACTTCAAAAACCCTCTTAGTAACCCATCATTATCGATTTTTTAAATTTTCCGTCGTTATCGATTTTTTATATTTTTTATATATATTGTATACATGTATAAACAATACCATTATCGAACAAATTTATTGCTATATAAAAAGTCATACGTCTGATCGTCAGAGGAAGCCCCGTCGCTAAAATATATCGCTATATAAAAAGTCATACGCCACCGCCTGAATAATACCTAAGTTTTGCTATATAAAAGTCATGCGCCGCCGCCTGAATGATAATCATTTTTTTTTTTTTTTGCTATATAAAAGTCATGCGCCGCCGCCTGAATGATAATCGTTTTTTTTTTTTTTGCTATATAAAAGTCATGCGCCGCCGCCTGAGAACGCCTGAAATCGATCGGAGTATTTTGCTATATAAAAGTCACACGCCGCCGCCTGAATGATAATCGTTTCCTCCCTGACATACTACTAATGTAGTGTTTTCCCCTTTTTAACAGAGGTCAAGACCCTAGAGGAATAACAATGAGTTCACGAAAGTACTTAAGTGGAAACCAAAAACGCAAACTTAAGGAAAAGCGATCTGACGAAATCTCTAAATGTCAAAAACTAACAAACTATTTGGCAATGTCAAATTTGTCAATACCTACAGTTGAAACAAGCCAAGCAAACACCATTGAAGCCACTGATAGTGCGCAAACTGTGGGAGCTCTTTCTAGCAATATTCTACCCACTGTTGACGCTTTTGATACACATGACGATCACAGTGGTCAACATGAAAGTACCGCGGAAGAGACAGACTGAGCAGAAACATAAAACAGGAAGCGAATTCAGGGATTTCAAAGAATACAGTGACCTCGAAAATTGGCCCATAACAGTTGATAATGATTTCATACAGAACTGCTTAATGCAAGACAGGATTTTTTCAAAATAAAAAACCAGATGATGTATATACCGAATCAAGCAGGGTTTACAAGGAGCAAAACAGAAGTTTCTCAAACAAATATTTTGAAAAAAGATTGAAAAATGGCCAGACTGTGATGAGATCCTGGTTAGTTTACTCAAAGAGCAAAGGCTGTATTTACTGTTTTGTTTGCAAACTCTTTTCTAAATGCCAAACATCACTTACAACAGGTGGGTTTTTTGACTGGATGAATGAACTCAGAACTCTGGAGAATCATGAAGACAGCATGGAAGAACAAGAGGACGATGTTGTGTTGGATAACAAGAAAGTCAAATAAAAATACTGTGGAACAGCAACTTGAAGAACAGATGACAAAAACCATACAGTACTATTTTGAAGAACAGAAAAGAGTTGTAGCTATCATAAAGTTTTTAAGTGAAAGAGGTTTGGCATTTAGAGGTCATGAGGAGAAGTGGGGCTCACCAAATAATGGAAACTTCATGGGGGCCATTGAACTTATTGCAGAATTCGACCCCTTTTTATATGAACATCTCGAGAAATGTAAAAATGAAAAAGTAAATTCTACTTACCTATCCAAAACCGTGTTGAGGAAGTGATAGAAATTATGGGAAAACATGTGCAAGATGAAACTGTGAATCAAATCAACAACCTAGACACCAAATACTACACTATTATTGTTGACTCTACGCCTGACCTGACACATGTTAACCAGCTGGTAATTGTGGTAATAATAATTGCTATAATGGAAAACCCTGTGAGAGATTTTTAACATTTTTACCGATAGAAAACCATTCATCCACGACCTTGTTCAACAAAATACAACAAGTCCTGGGTGAACATAAGCTTTCACTTGAAAATATTCGTGCTCAGTCCTACGATAATGCATCTAACATGAAGGGCTCGGAGAAAGGGCTGCAAGCACTCTTTAAAAACATTAATAGGTACGCAGACTATGTACCATGTGCAGCCCATTCACTTAACCTTGTTGGTTCTACTGTACCTGAAGTTGTTGACTATTTTGCAGGAGCTGTATGTTTTCTTTTCTCGGTCTCCACGAAGATGGGGGATTTTAAACACACAGGGCAATCTACATTTTTCTCTAAAGAGCTTAAGTGTAACTAGATGGTCTGCACACTATGAAGCAGTCCGGGCAATTAAAAATGGATATATTGGTATTTTACAAACTCTCAAACATATTTTTGAAGACTCAGAAGAGAAGCCTGAAAGTAAACGAGATGCAAAGAATTTATACAAGAAGTTGGTACAGCTGGAATATGCTATTTTAACAGTCGTTTGGGAAGAAGTACTGGAGCGTTTCAACAAAACAAGTAAGAAACTCCAAACCCCTGGTTGTGATGTATTTGAAGGTTATCTTCTGCTTTCATCTTTACTTTCGTTTGTTAAAGAACTCAGAGAAAATTCAGCCGATAGGATTGCACACTATGAATCAGAAGCAAAAGGTTTGTGTGAAGATATCACTTCAAGTTATTCTGATGCTTCCAAACGCATTGTTACAAGGAAATTTTCAGATGGAACAAGTGGTATTGCTTCTTTGAGAGGAGCTGACAAATGTAGGATAGAAGTTCTATATCAACTCTATGACTGCTTGATAATCCAGTTACGCAAGAGGATTGACCCATATGAGCAGATTGCGAAAATGTTCAAGTTCCTCTCAGAATTTGTGATCAATTCTGAAATTGATGAGGGCAGTATTAAACTAATAATATCGTATTACAAAGATGATATTGACCACAAATTAGTAAACGAGAGTTATCAGTTCAAAGAATATTTGCACCTTAGGAAATCCCAGAACACAGAAGAAAACACGCCATCTAAAATGCAATGCGCAGAAGTTCTTCAGCTTATTTGTGAGCAACACCTAATTGAAGTGTTCCCCAATATTACTACTGCGCTTAAGCTGTATTTAACAATGCCCATCACGAGCTGTGAAGCAGAAAGGAATTTTTCAAAGCTATCCTTTACAAAAAAAAAAAAAAAAAATTTCGGTCTACCATGACTGAAGAGCGCTTAAATTCTTTATGCATATTGTCTCTAGAAAATGACATTGCAAGGAAGCTCTCATATGACAAAACTGTACGTGAATATGTTGCTAGAAAAAAACAGAAATAAGAGTATTTTGTCAAATGTGCTTCATGTAGTATGTTCTGGTAAGTTTAACTTTTCCTTCTGAGCACAAATCTCTTATGGATACACCTTGTCAGCCTTGTTTTTTTTAACAAATGTATTAAAATATTTTATATTTTTCTCATTGCTAATTTTCTTATCTTATAATTTTCTTGGTATGTCTTCAACGAACTAATTCTGAATGATGGAGGCAATCATTAAAATAGTTAAGATTTTTAAAAATCACATATACCTCGTACCAAGGTGGATAGTGGTTTAGTGATCAGAACATATGCCTTCCAAGCAAATGCTCTACATTCAACTCCCAGCAGAGTTGTTTCTTTTTTGAAAATTCGTTCATTTGACTTCAGTTTGTATATGTGTGTTGTTGTGGATCTACTATAAAGCTTGAACTTCAGGTCCTCCAAGTCCATTTATCTCTATAATACATTTCTTTCCCACCCTCACATTTTATTTTTTAAATAAAAGGGGCCCCTTCAAGAGTTCAAGCTTCAGGGCCCCCAAAATGTAGATCCGCCACTGTATATATATATATATATATATATATATATATATATATATATATATATATATATATATATATATATATATATATATATATATATATATATATATATATATATATATATATATATGGGTCCTCAATATGCGTTGTAGTTATGTTCCTAAAAATCACGACATAACAAAACGACGTATATCGGACATCCAATTCCTATTGAACTAATATTGTATTTTGTGGGAGATACGTTCCAGACCAACTAAAAAATTCGAATTGATGAGGAAGTATATAGGCATATGTTTAGGAAATACTTATTTTATTATACACTAAACTGTAATACAGTATAATTTATTGCAACTGTTAAATAATAATTAGAGAATACACTATGACATTATTAATAAAACATAAAAATAAAATATGTTTATTATTCTTCTTATTGCAACACTTGAAGTACACATCAGATACAGGACAGATGGGAAGCTATTCAATTTGAGACGATTACAGTCCTTTACGAAGGTGAATGAAACAATGATCTCTGACCTCGTCTTTGCGGACGACTGTGTCCTCAACACCTGCACAGAATTGGACATGCAGAGCAATATGAGGAGGCTTTCTGTAGCGTGTGATGACTTTGGTCTTACTATTAATACGAAGAAATCTGAAGTAATGTTGCAACCTGCTCCTGTGAAACCTTACTGCGAACCAAATATCACAGTAAAGAACCAACGTCTCCAAGTGGTGGACAGCTTCACTTATCCTGGCAGTACCCTTACCAAAGATGTGAATATCGACTCCGAGGTCAACAACAGAATTGCCAAGGCAAGTGCGGCTTTCGGAAGACTAAGAGTAAATGTCTGGGATCGACAAGGAATTAGTGCCGCCACCAAGATAAACGTATATCATGCAATAGTGCTCACTACCCTCCTGTATGCCTGTGAAACATTGACAGTGTATAGCAGACATGCCAAGAAGCTTAATCATTTCCACATGAGCTGTCTTCGCAGGATTCTCAGGATCAAGAGGAATGATAGAGTATCTAATTCTGAGGTCCTCAACAGAGCACATATCTCAAGCATCTAGACATTGCTGCATCGGGAACAAATAAGATGGGCCGGACATGTTGTTCGCATGCCCGAAAAACGCCTCCCAAAACAGTTGATGTACAGCGAACTCTCCATGGGTAAACGAACAGTAGGGGGACAAAAGAAACGCTTTAAAGCATCGTTGAGCAGCTTCAAAATTGATGTCTCCTCTTGGGAGACTATCGCACAGGATCGCTCTGCCTGGCGGACAAACATTACTCAAGGCGCTCGCATTGCAGAACAGAATTTAGCTGATAAGGCAGAAGGCAAGCGTGCTGCAAGAAAGGTCAGAATGCACAGCAACACTATTATCGACTCTAACCATGTGTGCCCCGTATGTGGCTGTAGTGGTGTTTGATGGTATTGTATGATGTTGATATTACTAAATGTAATTGTATGAGGCCAGCTGTGAAGGCTCCTGAGATAAAATGTAGTTGAGAATTGTCAGAAGGCCTTTCTTGCTACCACTACGACCTCACACTTAATTTTTTTAAATGAATGTGGCTACGTAAAGTGTCTAGGGTTATGATATGTAGTGTGGTGTAATAGGTTATAGATATACCCACAGATATTTAACAAGACTAATAATATTAATAAATGTTAAAATACACTGAACTAACTCACGTGTGTAAAATTTTTTGATAAAATTATATTACATTTATTTTGTTCTGGATCAATTTTTTAGGTTGACCAGAACTTAAAAGGATTTAGAGATTATGAAAGAAATGCATGGAATATTATATCATAAATGCAATAGTTTTTTTTTTTTTTTTTTTTTTTTTTTTTTCGTACGCCCGCTAATACTCGAGGCGAAATCTCAGGTTATTACTATGTCTAACCTGACATTGATTTTACGTGAGTATCCCTTTTTACTTGTACAGAGACAGGTGTCCCTCGCCATTCAGGCAAATACTCTCCGATTTCGGAGGTACCCATTGCAGCTGGGTCGGCCCAGGAGCCGCCAATCCCTGGTCGACAACACTCCTTCAAATGTTCTCGCCAGGTCTCGAGTTAATCCAGTCCCATTCCCGGTCGACGAAAAATCCTCAAATGCCGTCGCCCGGGTTTGATCCTGAATCACCCGGTCGCCAGAGCGGTGTTGTAACCACTACGCTAGCGCGGCTCCCAATGCAATAGTGTGCATATATATGTACTATACTAGTTAGTTTTATTAAAATGTTCTAGTAGTCATCTACTTGGGAGGATAGTTAATGTTTGTGCTGTTGGGGTGGCCTCATCACACCTGTCTATATTGACTACACAGTGTCCAGAAAATGGTAGGAACTTTTATGGGGTTATTAGTAACTAAACGGTGTTGGTGAATGTCCAGCAGACCAGAGGCTCACTCATCTTGTAGTTGTAGCTCTGGTGCTGAAATCTGGTGGTCCCACCTCTCCGTGCTGGCGGGCAATAATGGTGGTCTCTGTCACAAGTACTGCACAGATACACTCGAGTAAAGTCACCAACTGAATAGACACTGCTTGGTTGACAACAGAAACTCACAGCTCTGCAATCAAAGTATGGGCCATGTGTCAAAATCTATTCTCTACCCACGTCTGGACACAACACTGACACAACAACCACATCATACAGACAGGTCAGATCTCTCTGACCAAACAGCACATTTACCATGGTGGTTTTACATCAGATAGATCCTCCCAGACTATAGATTCTGAAAAATATTTATTAGTTTTCTGCCCTAAAAGAGGATAGGTAATATGTTTCATTATTCTCAACACTTGATCTGTCTTGCCTAACCCTTGTTGGAGTTTATGTACATTGTTGGTCCCTAGACCCTGACTAGGGCGGGGGGGTCTAGAGCAAATCCCTACTTGTTTGTAAGGCTAGATTTCGATATGGCAGTATCAAATCACTCGAACATGAAACAATATTCAAAATATATATAAGGAAATAATTTCAATCTTACCAGATTATGAATAAATAACACAGAATTGCTAGCAAAACTCAGCTGAGCTGCTGGCTATAGTATGGCGTCCCTAAACTTCTTACACTTTCTTTCATATGGAAATCACCACACTTTAAAATCTGTGTCTATCACTGAACAACTATTGAAGAATGGCCCCACTTTCGCGTCTGAGCGCTAATGATATGATTGTCTGTGGCCAATCACTGCCTAGGTTTATTTGAATTTCAAATTTCCTACCATAAAGTCATTTCAGTCATGCTTCAGTCAAGTATGGATGGTTATCTGTTAGTCTGTCCGTCTCTACTTTTGTGTTTCTACAAAAATGTACTTGATTTTTGAACCAACCTTTCTCTCCCCTCCAAAATTTTGTCGTTAAAAGTTATTTTTAGACACAGCTACCACCCAAAAACCCTCTCCTCCATACTAAGCAAATTTGAACACCTGCGTCCCAAGGTCGTGTTTTTGTGTGCAAATCGCGACACTTTTAGATTCAATACAGTCTATCGATGATGTGAACAACACTGTCTTTTGTCATTATCTTCAATATTATCTATCCGTTTGTAAAATTAAGACCATATTAGTTCACTGCTCAGAATAGGCCATCCGGCCAGCTAATTTTTATATTCCTAACATTAATATTAAGAAAAAAGTACTTTTTAAATTTTGTAATATTTCGAACATCTGCGTTTTAGCCGCTGAATTCAAATCAAGGGCTTGGTATTGCAAAAGCGTCCAATAAATGACTGTGGCGTAACATATCTATGGTCCCTTCTGTCGAGTTGCTTACTTTTTATGTCAACTTGGGAAACGTGACTTTTCTCCGTTTCCCCCCCAATTGCGTCTCCTTAGCCTTTCCAGTCTCACGCAATCTTTCCAGTCATATTTTTTTCCTTTTTGATCCGCCGTTCCCCTCCTGTCTAGCAAGTCAATTATTATGGAGGATGATGACCCGCGGTCTAGGCGATCATGTACATCAGCAGCCTACGCATTATGTTTTTTATCCTTATATGTTATCCTTGGAGGTATTTTACCGTTGTATCTCTGTCAATTTCACTACACATCTCCCCACTTGAAAACATGCCTATGGCAAGTTCCAAAACCAGCGATACACATAGGTAAAATTACTCCTCACGTCTGCCACTACTCTAATTTTGATCACAGGGGTGCCGACTGAGGAAATCTGCACCGACATTCACTTTGCCTGGGATATATTGGATACTGAACTGATAAGGTTGAAGCAATAAAGACCACCTCAGCAATCTTGCGTTTCCATGCTTAGCCTGAGACAAGAACACGAGAGGCTGATGGTCCGTCTCCACCACAAAAGTCCTACCATACAGATAGATTTGAAACTTCTTTATTGCCCAGATTAATGCTAAACATTCTTTTTCGCTTGTGGAGTATCCTTGTTCCGCCTTATTCAATTTGCGGCTTGCATAAGCAACTGGTTTAAGTTCCCCATCAGGTGAAGATGATCTTTGCAACAAAGCCCCTCCTAGTCCTACATTACTTGCATCGGTTCTTAAGACAAAGTCCTGTGTCAAATCAGGCAGTTTGAGAATAGGCTTGCTAGTGAGTTTTTCCTTTAACTCTTGGAACGCTAGTTCACATTGTGCAGTCCAAATAATTTTATCTGGAAGTCCCTTGCGAGTCAGATCAGTCAGAGGAGCACAAATAGCGTTAAAATTCTTGATGTATTTCTGATAAAATCCGCATAACGACACAAATGATCGCACGTCCTTTTTTGTTTGTGGCCTAGGTGCTCTCTGCAGTTTTTCCAAGTTCTTAGGATCAGGGGTCATATTACCCTGATATACAGTGTGTCCCAAGAATTCCAACTCTTTGCATCCAATACAACATTTTGTTGGCCTAGCAGTTAAGTTCGCCGCCCGAAGTCTATCAAACAACCTCTCCAGAGCTTCAATGTGTTCTTCAAATGTCTCTGTGGCGACGAGAATATCATCCATGAAATTCGTGATACATGGGTTATTCAGGGGATCCAACAATTTGCGCATCATCCTTGAAAACACACTCGGAGCATTTTTCAGTCCGAATGGTAGCATATTGAATTCATAATGTCCATCCGAAGTGCTAAAAGCCAAATAAGGTCTCACTTCAGGCTTCACTGGGATCTGGTAATAGCCTTTACTAAGATCCACCTTTGAAAAGTATTTTGCCTTGTTCAGTCTGGCAAATAACTGTTTTGTGTCTGGTAATGGATCCACTTGTCCTTCTGTGACAGCATTCAGTTTCCTGTAATCTATGCACAGTCTGTGTTCCCCAGACGGTTTTCTCAACAAAACGACACTAGAACTAAAAGATGATTCACTGTGCGAAATAATCCCCTCCTTCAACAAAAATACTCTATTTCTTCCTTCAATGCCTTCTCCTTCGCGAACGGAATAGAATAGGCTCTCATACAGATTGGGTTTGAGTCTACCAGTTTCATGTCATACTGTAGCAAATTTGTATGGCCTGGTTTATCTGTTAATACATCTGTATGTTCCTCCAGAACTTTTTGAACTCTCTCCCTCTGGTTTTTAGTCAGGTGCTTACTGACTTTTACCTGTGCTGCTGTTTCACAAGGATGTAATGGGTATTCATGTGAGGTGAGTGGTTCTTTTTGCATCTGGGTTGCAATAGCCAAGGTCAATAAGGGGGTGCTTTCCTGGAGTGGTCTGTCCAGATACTTCTTTAACAGGTTTACATGATAAACTTTTTCCTTCCCCTTTTTTGTCAATTTTATAGTTTGTTCTAGACACCTTCTCTAGAACCGTATATGGACCTTGCCAACCAATTTGTAATTTATTCTGGCTTCCGGGTAGTAGAAGCAGCACCTTCTCTCCCACAGCTAGTTCTCTGTCCTTTGCCTTCCTATTAAAATATGCTGCATGTTTCTTCCTGGCTTGTTTCAAATTATCATTTGCCAGTTTCCATCCAGCTTTCAAACGAGTGGTCAGTTCGTTCACGTATTGATACGATGAGGTAACAGTCTCTTCCGCCTTCTCATCTGTCCAGGTCCTTAATAAAGCTTCTAATGGACCTTTTATTGGCCTCCCAAATAGCAGAGTTGCGGGAGCCATCCCGGTTGAACTATTTGGTACCTCCCGGTACGCAAACAATGCGGCGGGCAGGAATTGATCCCACAGATCCGGTTTTTCGTGTGCCAGCTTTCTCAGGATAGAAATGAGAGTCCCGTTGAACCTCTCTACCTGGCCGTTCCCTTGTGGATGGTACGGACTACAATGAAAGTGCCTGGCTTGAAATAGCTTAAAAACTTCTTCCGTTAGTTTCCCCTTGAACTGAGAACCATTATCCGTCAAGATTTGATGCGGGAATCCTAATCGGGTAAATATTGTAAGTAGTGCCTCTGCTACATGTTTTGAATCAATTGATGGCAGGGCTACCGCCTCTCCCCACATAGAACAAGTGTCCACCAGAGTAAGGATGTAACTGTTCCTCCTCTTGGTCCGAGTGAGAGGTCCTACAATATCCACTGCAACCCTCTCAAAAGGTGTTCCCACTATGGGCATTTCCCCTAGAGTTGCAGGAGCAGTCCAGTGCTTTGGAGCTACCCTTTGACATTCTGGGCAGGATTTGACATATCTTTTTATATCCTCCGTTATCCCTGGCCAGAAGTAATGACAAGCTATACGCTGTCCTGTGGCGCTGATCCCCATGTGACCACTGAAGGAATCGCATGCCCGAGTTCCATCACTTTATCTCTATATGAAGTGGGAAGAACCAGCTGGTTGTGACCATTTGTTCCAGTTCCGGCCTTCCTGTATAAGAGTTTGTTCTTCATGAAATATTCCCCCTTGCTCGGAGGTGTGTGGCATTTGGGCAATTTTTTAAAACAGGGCTTGAGTGTCCTATCCTCAGCCTGCGCCTTCCTCATCTCCTCTGGATGAGCATTTATAGGTTCACCTTCTTCCTCCTTCTTCTGTGACCTGGTCTGCACTGTCGCCATGATCACAGGTTTCGCGGGATTCCCCAAGAAGACGTATCTACACCCCAATATCAGAGGGTAGATTGGTTCATCTATCACTGCTGCTCTGATTTCTCCTTCCACATAGCGAGTTTTCACCGTTATCCTTGCGATGGGAAGTGTCATGAGTGGTATGTCCTTAGTCGCCCCTTGTATTTCCACTGTTTCTGTGTATACTGACTTGGGTCCACTAGGCTAGACTTCACAACTGAATCATAATCCAAACCTGTATCATAAAGGCACCTTATGGTGACCCCATTACAAATAACATCCTCACAAACTGGGGGGTGATAAGGTTCCTGTTGTCCCTTAGGATTAACCTTTAATCTTTGCGTCCCCGACTTCATTGCAGCAATGTTTGAAGGTTTCCTTCTACAAAATTCGGTGTTATGGTTATCCTTCTTGCACCATTTACACCATCTTTTTCCTTGGTTCAACGGTTTTCTTTCATTGAACTTTTGGTCATTGAACTGTGAGTTTCTGTCGCGATAGTCATTTCTTGGCCGCTCAAAGTTTGTCCTACCTTTATTTCCCTGCTCTCTATTATCAAATTTATTAAATTGCTGTGGAGCTTTAAAATTGTCTATGTGCTTCTTTTAGCACCACTTACCTCTGCCTGAGCTGCCTGATACCTCTCAGCAACATTTAAAATTTCCCCCAACTTCTCTGCACCTTGTTCCATGAGAAATTTTCTCATGTCTGGAGCCATGGACTCTCTCAATTGCTCAATCATGATCATTTCTTTAAGATCTTTGGTCTTCCCCAGAGCCGTCCATTTCTCCAAATAGGTTTCTAGTCTAGCAGAGAATTGGTGGTATGTCTCCCCAGACAACAGTTTGGCATTTCTAAATTTCTTACGATAAAATTCACCATTCTTCTCGTACCTTAATAACAAAGCCTGCTTTAACATGTCATAATTGTCTTGGTCTTCCTGTTCATTTTGGCAAATACTTCATAAGAAGTACCTCTCAATCCCTGTGATAGCTTTAAGCTCCACCTCTCTCTCTCTAACCCATATGTAGTAGCTAATAACTCAAAACGTCCTAGGTACCCCTCTATGTCATCGTCTTTTTCAACAAAATGGTCTAAATGAAACCCCATAGCGGAGTTTGAGGCTCCCAGACTGGGCGTAGCATCTGAGGCAAAAGGGCTGGCACCATTTTCAGGAGCCTGGCCTTGTAATTCCAGCTCCCTTAGTCGTAATTCGTGCTCCCTTTGCAACCTTCTATCTTCTGCCTCCCTTTCGGCCTTTTTATCTTCTGCCTCCCTTTCGGCCTTTTTATCTTCTGCCTCAATCTGCAGCCTCTTAATTTCTCTATCAGCCTCAATTTGTAACCTCTTCTCTTCAGCTAACTTTCTATCTTCCCTTTCAATATATTTATCACATTCAGCCGTTACGTATTGAATTAAAATTTGACCATCCATTCCCATCTCCTTCGCGGTGAGCACAGCAGCTGATCTAAATTTTGCCAGCTCCGCCATACTTTTTAGACAATATAATAATATACAAGCTAAATCTCTAACCAGTAAATACACTAAGTACTTCTTATGACTATAGTCTAACTAATTCTAACTAACCAGTTAACTAATTAATTATTACTGGCTGTGAAGATTCACCAACTTTTATCTGCAGGGACACTTTTAATGTTAAAGGGAATTTTACAATTTATTTCCCTACTTTTATTTCTCCCACCAGGAGATCCTAATATTACTGTTGGGCTAATTATCCCCTGGACAAGACCCCAATTTATGTAGTGGTGTTTGATGGTATTGTATGATGGTGATATTACTAAATGTAATTGTATGAGGCCAGCTGTGAAGGCTCCTGAGATAAAATGTAGTTGAGAATTGTCAGAAGGCCTTTCTTGCTACCACTACGACCTCACACTTAATTTTTTTTTTAATGAATGTGGCTACGTAAAGTGTCTAGGGTTATGATATGTAGTGTGGTGTAATAGGTTATAGATATACCCACAGATATTTAACAAGACTAATAATATTAATAAATGTTAAAATACACTGAACTAACTCACGTGTGTAAAATTTTTTGATAAAATTATATTACATTTATTTTGTTCTGGATCAATTTTTTAGGTTGACCAGAACTTAAAAGGATTTAGAGATTATGAAAGAAATGCATGGAATATTATATCATAAATGCAATAGTGTACATATATATGTACTATACTAGTTAGTTTTATTAAAATGTTCTAGTAGTCATCTACTTGGGAGGATAGTTAATGTTTGTGCTGTTGGGGTGGCCTCATCACACCTGTCTATATTGACTACACAGTGTCCAGAAAATGGTAGGAATTTTTATGGGGTTATTAGTAACTAAACGGTGTTGGTGAATGTCCAGCAGACCAGAGGCTCACTCATCTTGTAGTTGTAGCTCTGGTGCTGAAATCTGGTGGTCCCACCTCTCCGTGCTGGCGGGCAATAATGGTGGTCTCTGTCACAAGTACTGCACAGATACACTCGAGTAAGTCACCAACTGAATAGACACTGCTTGGTTGACAACAGAAACTCACAGCTCTGCAATCAAAGTATGGGCCATGTGTCAAAATCTATTCTCTACCCACGTCTGGACACAACACTGACACAACAACCACATCATACAGACAGGTCAGATCTCTCTGACCAAACAGCACATTTACCATGGTGGTTTTACATCAGATAGATCCTCCCAGACTATAGATTCTGAAAAAAATATTTATTAGTTTTCTGCCCTAAAAGAGGATAGGTAATATGTTTCATTATTCTCAACACTTGATCTGTCTTGCCTAACCCTTGTTGGAGTTTATGTACATTGTTGGTCCCTAGACCCTGACTAGGGCGGGGGGTCTAGAGCAAATCCCTACTTGTTTGTAAGGCTAGATTTCGATATGGCAGTATCAAATCACTCGAACATGAAACAATATTCAAAATATATATAAGGAAATAATTTCAATCTTACCAGATTATGAATAAATAACACAGAATTGCTAGCAAAACTCAGCTGAGCTGCTGGCTATAGTATGGCGTCCCTAAACTTCTTACACTTTCTTTCATATGGAAATCACCACACTTTAAAATCTGTGTCTATCACTGAACAACTATTGAAGAATGGCCCCACTTTCGCGTCTGAGCGCTAATGATATGATTGTCTGTGGCCAATCACTGCCTAGGTTTATTTGAATTTCAAATTTCCTACCATAAAGTCATTTCAGTCATGCTTCAGTCAAGTATGGATGGTTATCTGTTAGTCTGTCCGTCTCTACTTGTGTTTCTACAAAATGTACTTGATTTTTGAACCAACCTTTCTCTCCCCTCCAAAATTTTGTCGTTAAAAGTTATTTTTAGACACAGCTACCACCCAAAAACCCTCTCCTCCATACTAAGCAAATTTGAACACCTGCGTCCCAAGGTCGTGTTTTTGTGTGCAAATCGCGACACTTTTAGATTCAATACAGTCTATCGATGATGTGAACAACACTGTCTTTTGTCATTATCTTCAATATTATCTATCCGTTTGTAAAATTAAGACCATATTAGTTCACTGCTCAGAATAGGCCATCCGGCCAGCTAATTTTTATATTCCTAACATTAATATTAAGAAAAAAGTACTTTTTAAATGTTGTAATATTTCGAACATCTGCGTTTTAGCCGCTGAATTCAAATCAAGGGCTTGGTATTGCAAAAGCGTCCAATAAATGACTGTGGCGTAACATATCTATGGTCCCTTCTGTCGAGTTGCTTACTTTTTATGTCAACTTGGGAAACGTGACTTTTCTCCGTTCCCCCCCCCCCCCCACCCCCCCCCCCCCCCCCCCCCCCCCCCCCCCCCCCCCCAATTGCGTCTCCTTAGCCTTTCCAGTCTCACGCAATCTTTCCAGTCATATTTTTTTCCTTTTTGATCCGCCGTTCCCCTCCTGTCTAGCAAGTCAATTATTATGGAGGATGATGACCCGCGGTCTAGGCGATCATGTACATCAGCAGCCTACGCATTATGTTTTTTATCCTTATATGTTATCCTTGGAGGTATTTTACCGTTGTATCTCTGTCAATTTCACTACAGTGGCAGGGCCCTGTAGGGCCAAAATATGACTAATTAGCCACATGAGATCACAGCACAGATGTTTCACAACTCAAGTCTGATGCTGTCGCCATCTTCGCTTGCGATGGGCAATTATTATTATTATTATTATTATAGTATACAGTAATGGCTACACAGTTTTGTAAAATGTATTTGTTGTATTAAATATTTAATATTTGATATATACTGTATATATTTTTACATTTTATATACAGTATATAATTACGAATTTAAGTACAAAAGGAGAAGGAAAAGGTTCGAGGGAAATAAACATGTACATTCATGTTCAAACGGCGTAAGTACGAATATGTACGATGTTTATCGAGTTTACCGTCCCTAATTAATAATCAACGACGTGTATGCGAAACGACGTATATCGGCGCGACGCATATCAAGGATCCTCTGAATATACGAGACAAATGAGCTGTTTGCAAAGCGGCGCGAAATACCATAGAGTCGGAGCAACAGGCCAAAGTATACCCCCGTCAAGATTATACCCCGGATATATTCAGGTCTAGGTAAGAATATACACCCACTGGGCCAAAATATATCCCTTGCTAACAAAAATATTAGAGTTCAACGTTTGTTGATTTGGAGTGAAAACTAAAATCTTTAATCAAGCCTTTATCTGTTTAGTCCCAACATTGAAATTTTTTGGCAGTCAGCTTTAAAAAAAAAATGGATACATATTATTCACAAACCTACATACTGTCTCCTCACTCTGAGTGTTGTCTTAGGGTTGAGGAATGTTATTTGGGGCGGGGGAGGTGGTTTAAGGGTTTTCTTTTTAAAGATAAAACAGAAACTAAAACTTGTAAACTTCGAAACCTAAAATATTTCTACCGGTGTAATTCTAACAAACATTAAACAGTAAGGACAGACTCTCTTTCTCTCTATATATATATATCTCTCTCTCTCTCTGTGCGTGCGTGTGTGTGTGGAGAGGGACTGATTGATGTTTTTATTTGTCCCCGAAATGAAATCAGACAGTATTGCTACTATTTTGTATGTTATGTTTTGTACTTGTGAAAATATTGATTCTCTACTCGCTCACAAGTCAAACGCTTCAAATATAATTACTGCGTGCAGTGAGAAAACAAAGACATATTCTCTAAATAAATTTGAATGAAATCACATAAAATTCATAACAATATTGAAGTGTGCTGATAGATTCTATAAGTAAGAATTTATTTCAGTATTCATACCATACAAACCAACCAGCTATCCTGTACTGTTCTAACTCTTCTGTAATTTACAAGACACAGTATTAAGCTCTATGTCATGTCTTATGTGACCCTATACTAGTGAACGGGAAAGCTATAGAAGTGATTACGTCTTTAATTAGGCAGTGTCGTTCCTCGGTCCTAAATTCTGTATTTACGTGGGGAGATCGTGCTATTGACCATTTTCCAAGAACCACTATTTTTGTGGTGTCTAGTCTCCAGTGTGGTTTGTCATGATACACTCCCGTAGCGAGATGGTGGTGCTATTCGGATGGCCCTGGGTTACAGTCCCCGGTAAAGCCCATCACTTCTGTTGTTTTTCGGTTGTCTTGATTTCTACTTCTTTATTTCTTAGGAATGTCTGCACCATGCCCTTTATGTGTTTTATTTTATTTTTACTAAGAAATCTTCAGCTGTCTACAAACAGAAACACCATCAGGTCTAAAATGCATTACGAAAAGATCTGGTCTACCTTTCATTTGTTACAATTATCATTCTTCCGACATACAGGTAACCTTTGTATCACAAAATACGTTCGTTCTATTTGTCGTGTCTGCAATCCTCTCCGGCATTATTACTTTACCATTCCTTGTACGTGCTAATTCTTTCCGTATTCGTTGATTTCACTTTCGTCGTTCAAGATTTTCTTATCATATCTTGTCACTACCTTACTATTACCTATCCGCTTGACCTGTTTCTGAGACAACATTGACTCCTATTTGTGCAGTGGAAGTTGTTTGTGTACTAAATTATGTAACTGCTTCGGGCCGACAGAAAAGATGGCCGTAAGTAGCAAGACGGGTTGACTGAAAAAACGTTTGATACGGGGACATTGGTACCAGATAACTGCCCCAAACCATGTTGCTCATGTTTTCCAATATGGATGACAATTTGGAGATACGGCGGCAGTTCGCAAACATGACGTGCCCAGATACACGGCCGATTTCACTGGGATGTAGGAAGATGACAATCTTCTTAAAGATTAAGACACGAACAGTGATGTATTACGTCTAGCAGATTGACTTTGTTGTGCTAATCAAAATGACGTGCCCAAATACACGGCCGATTTCACTAGGATGTAAGGTAAAGAATCACGTTACACGCCCATTGAGGCATATTGGGAATATGGTGTTAGGCCCATATTTTCTTGACCATCAGCACACTAGGGGTGATGTCATCACGCTGGCCGCCTTAACCTTCCCAGAGTTGCTCTGGTACCCAGATCACGAGGCTGGGTCGATCCCGGAGCCGTTCGCGGTCTAAAAATCTCACCGTAACTGGGGATCGAACCATGGACCACAGAGCTAGGAAGCCAGTGCACTAACCACTGCGCTACCACGGCTCTAATTGGGATGTTGGAAGATGACAATCTTCTTAAAGATTAAGACACGAACAGTGATGTAATACGTCTAGCAGATTGACTTTGTTGTGATAATAAAAAACATGTGTCTCCTTTCAGTCTGTGGTTCACGTTACCAGCAGTGACGGAACCCAACATAAATTCAGTGGTAAAAGTTGCCCGCAGTCGTCGCTAGATACCAACATCTGACGGGTCTTGAAGATGTTTGAAAAATGGTGTAATATTACTTGATGAGAAAGACATATCAAACAGATGGGCAGAATACGTAAAAGAACTATTCGAGGACAACAGAGGTAAAAAACCATCACCAGATTCTAATGAAGGCCCACACATTCTCAGATCAGAAGTAGAGAATGCCATTCATATGATACAAAAAGGAAGATCAGCAGGCATGGATAACATAAACATTGAAATGATAGAAGCTCTGGAGAGCTTTGGTATAGATACAATCACAGAAATATGCAATGATATATACAATACAGGATATTTACCACACGACATGAAGACATCAGTTTTATAACATTGCCCAAAAAACCAAATGCAACAGAATGTTCAGACTTCAGAACAATCAGCCTGATGAGTCATGCAATTAAGATACTGCTCAAAATCATACAGGAAAGAATAAAAAGTAAAGTAGACAGCGAAATCCAAGAAGAACAGTTTGGTTTTAGACGGAACAGTGGAACAAGAGAGGCAATATTTTGCCTAAGAAGATTAGCAGAAAAATATACAGAGGTCCAAAAAAGTATGTATATGTGCTTCATTGACTATAAGAAGGCTTTTGACAGAATCCATCATGAGAAAATAATTGAATGCCTCAAAGACATAGGTATTGATGGAAAAGATATAAGAATACTCAGTAACCTTTATTGGGAGCAAACTGCCACAGTAAGATCGGGAAGGAATTATTCACCATACATAGACATAAAAAGAGGTGTCAGACAAGGTTGTGTGCTGTCCCCCTGCCTATTTAATTTATACACCGAAAAATTTTCAAACAGATACAGGAAATACCAGGACTGAACATCAGTGGAAGATCAATAAACAACCTTAGATATGCAGATGATACCGTGTTGTTAGCTGAAAGCGAACAGGAGTTACAAGAACTAGTGAAGCAAGTGAACAGTATAAGTCATGAATATGGACTCGACATTAATATTGAGAAAACTAAAACTATGATAATTAGCAAAACAGATGATAAACCCACATTAAAGATAAGCGTAAATGGGAAAATCCTGGAACAAGTCAAGAGCTACGTATATCTTGGTCATATAATAACAGAAGATGGCAGATGTGAAACAGAAATCAAGAAGAGAATAGGAATGGCCAAAGCTACATTCAACAACATGAAACATATACTGACATCCAAACAGTTATCTCATAAATTAAAACTGAGAATCATAAAGTGTTATATATATTCTGCATTTCTGTATGGTGCAGAAACATGGACGATGAATAAGCATTTGGAAGAAAGAATTGAGGCTCTTGAAATGTGGATATATAGAAGAATGGGGCGTATCTCATGGAAAGAGATGAAAACAAATAAGGAGGTCCTAGAAAATCTAGGTATGAAAAGAGAACTAATGAGAGAGGTCAAAGTTCGGCAGCTAAAATACTTTGGCCACATAAAAAGGCATAACACCTTGCAGAAGACCATAACAGAAGGGGGAGTTGAAGGTAAACGTGCAAGGGGAAGACAGCGCTATAAGTGGGAAGATAACATCAAGAGATGGACGGGAAAGAGTCTATCAGAGTGTACCACCAAGACAAGAGACAGAAGACGTTGGAGATCCATTACAGCCAACCTCCGTTGTGGAGATGGCAACTGATGATGATGATGATGAAGATGTTTGACAACCTATGTAATTATCTCAGTCTTAATGCGTTAGATGTTTTACAGCCACCATATTCGACTATTGTAGATAGGTACAATCCAAAGCACCTGTGGGTATCAATAGCGGCTGAAGCAGACGTCAACCGACCCCACACCGCAAGCTAAGTACTATAACAGCGCAGCCAATGAACATTTCACAACTTTCCCTAATTTACATTACAGTTTAAATCATCCGATCATGATAAATGTCCTCGCGTCTTTTTTTAATAACCAATTTTATTTATTTTACATTGTTAAAATATAAGTGATTATTAAACCTATTTATCTGTAACTGTAAAGCTATAATTTGATTAATTATATTGAGTGAAGTGTATGTCTGCACCCGTATGACTCATACTGTTCTAAATACATAACCAGACAGAGATATTAGATTATGATTAGGCTGAATCACTTTCATCTGGGGGCTCAGAAATAAGAGCGAAAATATATTACCTCACTGAAGGGCGGGAGAACAATACGTTCATGACAGCTTAGATGGTCCCAGTTGTTATGCTTGCTTTTCTTTAAAATCCTGTGAGGCTCTCTTAAATAGACGCATCATTCTTCTATTTATATCTCTGCCAAGGGTGGTAATCTTGAGCGAAGGCTGATACCTTTGAAGACCCTCATCATTATACTCTAAGTTGGGCCATTGTTAGACGACTACCGCGAAGCAGGGGAGACAATCCAGCCACACCTTGTGTAAGTTATACACCTTAACACCAGATACACACCGCAACTTGTTAAGATAAACTACGGTAACCTTAGTGTGAATTATACACCTTAACAGACCAGACACTGGCCAGGACTCGCTCGATCTTCAATACCGGCTGAATGAACACGCACTTACCTCGATCTGGTCCCACATCTAGGTAAACTGTCACTCAGATCAAACGATGAGATTTTAATATCTAAAAATTGAAGATGCTGAATAGGCTAAACAAATATTAAAAGGCAACACTGCTACGTCACGCCGTTATGACACTATAATTCTGTAGGAATTTCTAGTCAATCTTTATGTGTTAGATAGTAACTATATCATAAATCTTGAGAAAGAGTTTTGACATTACCAAACAATGTAGTCCACCTAAATAATGCCAATCGAAAAACTATTTCAGAAATAGCAATTTTTTTTTTTTTTCATTTCTGATTTATTTTGTAGGATAGGACCTCAGAGACGGGTCAGTTTACAGTGCCTTCAAGATTGCACACCTGTACTGGTCTTTCAAAAATAATATAAAATACAATACAAGCAACTATCACATTATAATTCTATAGATATCTTATAACGTTGTGGATAACGGTTCTCTATACGCCCTGTAATATTTGTATGCACTAGCCTTGAAAATGAAAAGCCTGGAATCATGATGGCCAATCGCACTAATCATTACATTTAATGATTCAGTGAATGACTGAGTTAGGAATGACTGAGTTAGGCTTGTCAAACCAGATTAACACCCACCCGGGTATAATCTGGCCCACGGGGGTGTATGTTGGCGTTGACTGAATTATACCCGGGGGTTTAATTATCCTGGGATGTATACGGTGTTTCAAAAATATGTACACTCCAGCTTTGTCACTCCTAGGTGGATTTACCTAGATCTAGGATTTTTTTTTTTTTTTTTTTGGGTCCTGTCTAGGTGCCATTTTCCTTCATTAGTTGAAGAACGTCACCTAGATTTCGCTCAAAATCGGCCAAAATAGCCCAAGTCGCCGATATCTAGGTTTTTTTTCCACAATTCAGAGTGGCGACGCTTGTACACACACTTTAAAAAATTTTATTTCATGAACAACATGCACAATTTCAATTTTCTTTATCACATTTTAAGCCTGAGAGATAGAACAATTTTTTCACAATAACATAAATTTTGTTTAAATGTTCAAAATGCCCACCATCAGCATGAATACATGAGGAAGGTGAAGGTTTGATGCTGTTCTTACAATACATATGACTTCTGACAGGTGAAAGGCAATTAAATATCTATTAAAGTCAGTTACTGTATATAACTGGAAACACCAGGCCTTTACACCACTCCCCCTTTATATTATTTTTGTTTGATGTTTTTGTTTGGTTTTGTTCGGTTTTATCTCGTTTTTGTTTGTTTGGTTTTTTTTTCTTTTTTAACATACAAGCATAATTGGTAATTGTGTTTTGTTCTATTTACAATGATTTGACAGGTGTGATGCTACTTTCCCATATCGGCAGTTGTTCATATTATCTGGAATTGAAAACAGTATATTTCCTAGTTATAACACATCTGAGGTTGAACGGGATATGTTTTCATCATTAAATTACTTTTAAACAATGAGCTACATCTCCCACCAACTTCCAGTACCAGTTTATAATTATCTTTCTTTCTTCAAAACTTAATTGAGTATTCTCCGTCATTTTTCACGTATCTGACTAAATAAAACAAAATTACTTTATTGTGAAAGAAATCTCTTACTTCTAAAACGTGATCAAGAAAATTAAAATTGTATATGGTGTTCATGAAATTTAAATTGTTAAAGTAAGTAGGCACATAATTTTGAAACACCCTGTATTATACCTTGGGGGTTGCTCTGGCCTAGGTCAGATTATAACCGGGTGTCCGATTGACAGAGTTGTTAGAGTGCTGGTCTCTCGTGGCAACGGTGCCAGGTTCGAATCAAGTTATCGACACGCCCCAGTCTACCCAGCTGTAAATGGGTACCTGACTTTGAGTTAGGGAAGGAAAAGGCAGCGAGGAAGGGAACCGGTTACCCTACCGCTCGATGCTGGACCTAGTTTTGTGAAAGCTCTAACACTTCATTCCCCTACAGCAGTATCTGCTATGTGACTACCTTTACCTGCTTTATAGCCTGGTGTAGGGGGGAGGGGGGGGGGGGGGGGCTGACCTGCTACACAGGGTCTGAGCTAGCATGGCGAAGCTCTGAAAAGGACTGCTATCACGAGCAGCGTAGATAAATTCTAAGACCTGAAAAGGACTACTAATACCTACCAGCTGGCATTATGAAAAGGACTCATAGCTACACCGGCCCTAAAATTGTGTCAGTGTGTGTGTGTGTGTGTGTGTGTGTGTGTGTGTGTGTGTGTGTGTGTGTGTGTGTGTGTGTGTACACACACCAACTACTTGGGGGCGGCATTTGAGATGTTTGCCATGGGCACCAGTTACTATAGAGTTTGTCCTGTTCACAAGCTGTTAGCATTTGCACTGTCATGCACAAAATAATTGTGTTAACGTGTCGAGGTCATACGTTGCTAGCAGTTTTACTGTTACACGTATAAGAAAATTGTCAAACACAGGACGCAGTGGCTGTAACTGATGTGTCACTAACTGTTAGCATGTGTGCTGTCAAACAAACACCCAGAACTGTTATAGGTTGTCGAAACCGCTGATTCATTCACATGGGTTTAAAGTAAACGTTAGCAAATGACAACACTATTTAAAAAACAGAATTAATGCGTATTACCATACAACGAGCGCAAACCACATGCATAGATGCGTGGTGAACGATGAACTAATAAAAAAATATTAAAATAGCACTTACTGTATGTTACGTTTTCGATCACTAGCGATTAGATCTTAGAATTTCCAGAACTGAAACTATTCCTGCTCTAAGAAATGTATTAGCCTACTCCTATAACACGATCTGCCGGGTTCGGAAACTGTAAGAAGTTTCTCAATGGACTTTGATCACTACACATTATGCCCGCTAGTAACACACAACACATACTTGGGAATAATTGCACACAACACATTCTACTGTTTCCCTCTAGCAGTCCGTTTCTGACGTTCTGGGTCAAGCGATTCAAGGGAGACAACCTGTCTGCAATCAATAGTACAAACAAATATGAAACACAGAAGTGTACTAACGGAAAAGTGGGCGGTCTGTCCCGGGTGACAGCCAGAAGAGGGGTGCCATTGGGAGAGTTTAAATTCCAGTGTAAATTTTCACACCAAATAAAAAATTTCCTGCAGAGAATGTGTGCAGGGTAAGAGCGCCCATGAGGAATGCATCACTAACGTATATGTGTTGTCTAAAGTATTTCTATAGAACAGGGCCTTCGCAACCTTTTTTACTTACGGAACATTTAAGTGCCTTTCAGAATTTTACGGCACACTAGACTATATTTAAGTACGTGGGTATGTTACATTTTTAAGCATTGTCAATAATAATAAAATGTTTCGTTGTAACTTTTCAGGACGGCGTTGCCTTTTAACAAATAAAACAAAAATAATGATTAAAAATAAATAAATACATTAAAAAAAACATAATTTTTATAATTTGTCGAATTCTTCAACATTGATCAAATATTTTTAATCAATCCCAGCCCGAATATATATATATATATATATATATATATATATATATATATATATATATATATATATATATATATATATATATATATATCCACTGTGGTGTGATCTTGTAAATGTGCAGTAGTGGTCTGAAGTATTTTGACAAGTGGATGTGAGAAGATAATATGTTGGAAGAATATGAAGATAACCTACTCTCGAAATGCTTACTAAAGTGAGTATATATGAAAGTATTTATAAAAAATAATTTCTGAGGGATAATGAGAAATATCGTGGTTAGAATTTAACATGCTAGGCACGTGGGTATATATACCATCCTTCCTCAGATGAGATATACGGTGAAAGTCCGAAAATCTGGACTGCTCGGGGATTTGATCGGTCTGGATTCTCGGGCAGTACTTTTAAAATTTAAATTTAAGGATAAATAAAGAAGAGATAAACAGGCAAACTTTGTTGGTTTATTCATTAACAAATACAGAATGCTTCCTTTATCAAACTGAGTATATTTATTCGTTCATTTCCGCGACTCCTGTTGCGTCTGCTGCACTGCTTATGGATGGAACACTTACAGCTTCTACTGCGACTGCTGCACTGTTTGTCTATTTCCCACTAGTCTGATCAGCAGACGCTTCTGTTGTTTCCTTTAAATACATTCGTGTATTACCTTCTTTACGACATTGTAAGTTCTTTGTCAGAAGATTATTCTGCACTTTGTGCACATACATGACGTTGTCGCGTTTAGATAGGTTTTTAAAATTAATTATGGTCCCGCCTGAGTATAGGGGATGGTGATAATACGTGAGAAGTAAAGGTGTAAGAAAATAGATTTCACGAGTGAATAGTTTAAGGAGAAGATCTGTCTCTGGACTGAGTAGCTTCTCTAGTCCAGCCTATCTATACGACTATAATTTAGTATAAGACAATCATGTACCTCCCTATATTTGGAAAATATGTTACACTAAACACAAACACACACAGCTATGTGACAACAAGACACACAAACGTGAAAAAACTATGGTAAATTTGGATATGAGTCTGACCAACACAAAAAATTTAGTTCTTTTGATGTTTATTATCATTAAACTTTACAACATCGAATATCTAAAAGAGAAAGATCAAATACATCAGAATTACATATATAGAAAAATAACAGAATACCTGTGCCCTCCCATTCTTGAGAAAATAAGAACCCAACAAGTTAATAACAACAAAGGTTTAAAAGTTTAGCACTAGGTTACAGTATAGACAGTAAAGAAAAACAAAGTTCCTAATAAGTGCTACTCCGTAAAGTAAACAATTTTAAAAGCAAAATAACCAGTTTGGTACAAGCTACTGTAACAAGAAAATATTCAATCTCTCTCTCTCTCTCTCTCTCTCTCTCTCTCTCTCTCTCTCTCTCTCTCTGTCACACGTGGCCACGCTCTCGGTCCTTACCTAATCTTGGTGATATTTCCTGGGATAAACAGTTATCCTGAATATATTTATCGATATTGATAATGTCAGTGTTCAGTGCCAAATCTGGCCCCAGTCCAGCCTTGACGATAACTTTACAATGGTGGACGCGAAGTTTGGTGGTGCACTCCTGGATCAATTATGTCACCTCGAATAGTTAAATGTAGAAAAAAAAATCGAGATCTTGTGTTCACAGCAAAGAATGGAAAAACAAAATACTTCTAGTATTTGGACACAGCTAGTTGCTAAATATGTTTTTTCTGATGATGGTAATTGATTGATTGGTAAATCCTATCGGCTGACTCCGTGGTGAGTGCTGATTTGAAACAGCGCAACTTTCTGGATAAATCAAGTGCCACGACTGTCAAAATTCAGATATTCATATTATTTCATATACCACTCTATAGTAAAATCTGCGAGATAATCGCTCATTTCAGTAAGATTTTAGTCCTATGATAATAAATAACCCAGCCCGATTTGTCTGACTATGAGCATCTCACACGCCAGCATCGCGCTGAATGTTGTGCCATGGTAATGCTTAGAAACGATCCCGCCGTTTAAACCTACTCGTTTTCCTTGTGACGTACTATAAACATTTTTAACATTTTGCCCGATCTGATAGAGACTGCGGCAAGACCTATAATTAACGATCTTCCAGAAGTGTGCCGCCAAGTTACTGTCTGAATTAACGTAATACTTTAACTTTAACGCCTCTAATAGTAGTAATCCTTACATTTTTGGTAGTGTAACACGAGACAACAGTAATAATTAACGCCAATTCTAACACCCGCCGCGCAAAACCCCGCTTCGCTTGACACGCGGTGGGATTGGCCCGATGATATATACACACAGACAGTTTAAATTCTCGCCGAGTAATGTATTTCTGACGTCACTCCAACAAGTTAGTTATTTGAATAAAAATGCTAGAGAGAGATGAGAGGGGGAAGATGGCCGACTTGTGTAGAATTTATATTTGACGATTGACAGTGACAAAATTGAAAATCTAAACCATAATGAAACTGACCATAAAAATCATATGGTAGTATAGCTTAGAGTCCCCTGAGCAAAAATGTGTTTTTAAAAATATTTTAGTCCAAGTATTAGCCAAGTTATTGAGAAAATACTATATATATGTCTAGTAACACTAAGACGGACAGACTGTGGTTCCTGCTTGTTTTTTTTCATAACGTTAGTGGGGACGCCAGCTTAGAAAGAGGCATTGGAGTAAATTCAAATCCGATTGGGTAAAAAGAGTATAGGAGGAAAGGGGAGCGGTAGGTAAATGTTAACCAAAACTAAACATCTTTTTGTATTGGCATAACTAACGCAGACTGACCAATCGACTACCAGACACAGAGTTTGTTTGGAATTTTTTTTTCTATCAAAAACTACATTTGAATTCTGGTAGTCGCAAGGTTTCCATTGGCCAGTACTAATAGATATTAGCAAAAAAGCTTTCACTGCTCATCGCCAGTTGACAAAAACTTTTTCTATCAAATACGCTGAGATCTGCTGTGTTAATTTATAAAATAAAGAATTAATTAGCAGTCTGGGCAGGGCAGAGAAAAACTGAGGCCATTCTTTGCAAGTCAGCGTTATTTGTTTCTATTTCTTGAAATTGTGGTAAGAATGCTTTATGTATTAATATGTTTATTACAAATGCCAAAGTTAGATACTGCTATTGGGAAAAGTGAAGGACATGCCGGGAGCAGACACTGTTGAGTCCTCACACTGAACTGTATCTAACTGTTGTATATTGTCATGATTTTGTTTTAATATTATTGTATTAGAATATGTTAGTAAGCCTTCGTGTTCCATGAACACTGTTCAACATGCCTGGAGCGTTTATAATTTAAAAAAAGAAGAGCAAATCATACAAAAGGAAATGTGGTTACTCCACGTTATTGTATTGAGGAAAACTCTGTAAAAGTACAGTGGCGTATCTGCCATAGAGACCTGAGATGTGGTCACAGAAAGGTGTGAGTCATATAAAATTAGGGGCGAGTGCACCTGTATGCACGCGAGGCTGACCCCATACCACCATATGTAAATAATAAAGTGTGATCAGATATAAAAAAGGCCAGGGTGTCCTTTTTATTGCAGAGGTTTTATTTCCTGTTACCAGCCGGTGACAGGAAACCTGATGAGTGAGTGTAATGCCAACAAGTCTCCGGTAAAACATTTATGCTGTCAGCAGATAGCTAGAGGAGCTTGTGCGTGTTGAGATATCTATATTTTCTGCAACGACATACTGAATTATCCTTCTACAAAGAATCCCAGGTGATGTGTTAGCATCTGGGTATATCTGACACTTCAATTATAATAAACTTTGATATTTTCAATCATACCCAGGATGTTATGGGGCGTGATGAAACTACAGCCCCTCCTAACAAAATGACAAACACTATTAGATAATAAAGTTATAATCTGTGAATACACCAACAGGAGAGATAGAGTGACTTTATACTTATTGGACAAAGAGTCCACACATTTTAGTTAATCCTTTTTATGTAAACTATCTTTTCCTCATTTTCAAAGACCTGTCCAAAAGAGATGGCGGGACAGGCAGATTAAATTGTAAAAAGAAAATATTCTATTTTAAAGAAAAACCTTAACCACTGTGTTAGTCAATTCCTTATAGTGAGTTAAAGTGTTTTGTGTTTATGTACCATCATTTCCATTTCTCCCCTAGGCATTAGGTACATCATACACCAGACACTAGAGACAAAATAGTGATCGTGTGAGATCTAGGGAGGTAGCGTTAGGTTCCCTGCAAATACATCATCATCATCTATTAGAGTCAGGGGCCTACATGTGCTTGACCTCACACGGTTAACACAGACACATATTTCTTTCCTTTTAGGTATAACATCATAACCTCCCCAGCAAATTAAACTTGCTACATATATTGGTAGGCTTGTCCGGGAATTGAATTTCTCCTAGTACTACATACATTGGGGTCTGGGTTTTAGCATTAACATTAATTCTATTTTCCCAGGGAATCCCCATAATTACTATTGCCCAAGATTTGGGAATTTAATGAAGTGTCAGAACCTGGAATTAATTAAGTAAATTTGCATTTATTTTAGAAATTACTTAGAACATTTTGTATTTATCAGATGGCAGATTTGGCCAAGTTTCGCTCTGCGGCTGTGCAGACTGCCAGGGAAATGAATATGGAGGGTCAAGTCTTGATTGACTATGTCACCTCAGAATGTGATAAATTTATTGCTAGGGAAGAACATAGGTTAGCGGAGGAAAGGAAAATACAGTTAGAAGAGGCTAGGGAAATTAAAAGGTTACAAATTGAGGCTGACAAGGAGGCCAGGGCCTTAGAGGCTGATAGAGAGGATGAGATCAAGAGGCTCCAATTTGAGGAGAGAAAATTGGAGGCAGAAAAAGAAGAAAAACGACTGCAAAGTGAAGCAGAAGAAAAACGACTGCAAATGGAAGCAGAAGAAAAGAGATTGACTGCCGAGAGGGAAGCAGAAGATAAAAGATTACAGAGGGAGCATGAGTTGCAACTAAGGGAGTTAGAGTTGCAAGGCCTTGCTCCGGACAATGGTCACAGCCCCTCTACCTCTGATGCTACTGCTAGTCAGGGGGTCTCCAACTCAGCCATGGGGTTCCATCTAGACTATTTTGTAGAAAAGGATGATGACATTGAGTCATATTTGAGCAGATATGAAGTATTAGCCACTACTTATGGGTTAGAAAAAGAAAGATGGGGTGTAAAGTTGTCTCAAGGTCTTCGGGGAACAGCTTATGAAGTTTTTTTCCAAAAAGAGCAGGGATGACCAAGACAACTATGACATGTTGAAGCAGGCTCTTTTGTTAAGATACGAAAAGAACGGAGAGTTTTATAGAAAGAAATTTAGAAATGATAGGCTACTGTCGGGTAAGACCTATCACCAGTTCTCCGCCCGGTTAGAAACGTATATGGAGAAATGGGCTACTTTGGGGAAAACCCAAGATCTCAAAGAGATGATACTCATAGAACAGATGAGAGAGTCTATGGCTCCAGACATGAGAAAGTTTCTCATGGAACAGGGCGCAGAGAGGCTGGGTGAGATAATTAATGTCGCTGAGAGGTATCAGGCAGCCCAGGCAGAGGTAGCTGGCACCAAAAAGAAACCAGTAGATCATTATAAGGCCCCACAAAACTATAATAAATTTGACAATAGAGGTAAGCAAAACATTGATAGGCCTCGATATGATTATAAAAATAAAACCTCACATTTCAATGATAGAAAGAATGATGAAAGAAAACCTGTTCATCAAGGTAGATTATATTGTAGATATTGTAAGAGGGATGGACATGACATTAAATTTTGTAAAAGTAAACCTGCTGGATTTGCTGCTATGAAAATGGGGAACAAGGAAGTAAAGGACAAACCTGATGGACAGCAAGAACCTTATCCCCCCCCCCCCCCCCCCAGTTTGTGAGGATGTTGTATGCAATGATGTCACCATTAGGTGCCTCTATGATACCGGTTTTGATTTTGATTCTGTCGTGAGCTCGCACTTGGTGAACCCAGATCAGTATACTACAGAAACAGTGGAGATACAAGGGGCGACCAAGGACATACCACTCATGACACTTCCCATTGCAAGAATAAATGTGAAAACTCGCTATGTGGAAGGTGTAATCAGAGCAGCAGTGATCGACGCACCCATCTACCCTCTGATATTGGGGTGTCGTTACGTCTACTTGGGGAATCCCAAGAGACCTGTGGTCTTGGCAGCCGTCCAGACCCGATCACAATCCAGAAAGGAAGAAGATGAACCTATAAATACTCATCCAGAGGAGATGAGAAAGGCACAGGCTGAAGATAGGTCACTGAAGCCGTGTTATAAGAAACTCCCAAAGAGCCATACTCCTCCTAATAAAGGAAAATTTTATATGAAGAATCTTCTTCTTCTTCTTCTTCTCGTTCGCTGTTGTTTAGAAATGTCTACACAAGAAGTCCGGTTTTCTGGATGTATGTTGCTGTGGTTGAAAGTTCTTCAAGACTCCCAAACAGCTTTGTGTGGATGTGCGTCTCTGTGGGCCAATGTTCAGTTCGCAATTGACTAAGCATGTGGCAGTTTTGCAGGATGTGTTCGGCTGTCTGTGCTGCCTGTCCACACGTACATAGGGGTGATGGGACCAATCTCAGTCTGTATAAGTGACTGTTCAGTCTGTTGTGTCCTGTTCTCATACGGAACAGGATCACCTGTTTTGCTCGATCAAGATATTGATAGTTGTCTCTTTGTTGATCAATTTTCCTGATGGCCTTGATAAGGGTCTTCTTTTCCTGGAATGTGATTGTTTGTTCTTTTTGTTCCTGTGTTGCTCCCTCTTTTGCTAACATATCTGCTCTCTCATTTCCTGGTATGCCACAGTGTGATGGTATCCACTGTAGCACTACCCTTCTTTTGATATTTACTTCGCATAGGACTTTGTTTAATTCTGGCAGTTTATCACTGTTGAGGGCTTGCAGAACTGACATTGCATCGGTAAGGAATACAACCTGCTGACATTGGCTTATTGTGTTATTTATTATTCCTGCAGCAATGCTTATGGCCTGTACTTCAGCAGCATAGTTTGAACAGAATATTCCAGTAGGTGAACAGGTGGATTCATTTTCTTTGTCTGGATAGACCACATAAACTCCTGCGCCTCCGTTCTTCACTGCTCTGGTTGCAGATCCATCAGTATATACTTGGATCCATGCTTCTCTGGGGTATAGTTCTTCAATCATGTCACATGCTGCTATTTTCCTTTGGAGAGTATTTAGCTCTCCCATGGGGCAGGTGGTAGTTATGGAGGTCTTAATACTGAAATTTTGATGTTGTTCCCATGGGGTTGGGAGGAGTGTGGGAGTTATTTCCTTAGTGATGTCTGGTAGTTCATCCTTGTATGTTCTAATTAGTTTTTTGGACCGATGCACAAAACTGCTTCTCTTCAACCTCCCACTGGCTAAATCTCCAAATCTAGTTTTCATTGGATGTGCGGGCATGTTCTTGTACTTTTCTGCTTGGATCAGGGTCTTAGTGTCTCGTCTGTATAATAAAGGTGGAATGCCTGTGATTTTTTCCATTTCATTTATTGGTGTGGTCTTCATGGCACCCGTGATCAACCTAAGCGCTTGATTTTGTACTTTATCTAAGGCTTGTAGGTGTGATTTGGCTGCTGTAGACCATGCTGCTGATCCGTACTCTAATATAGGTCTTATTGCACCTGTATACACTTTCTTTAGTGTTGTTTCGTTAGCTCCCCAACTTGATCCAGCTATTTTCCTCAGTATGGAAAGTTTTCTTCTCGCTTTAGCCTCTGTTCTCTCGATGTGGTGCCTCCATGTCATTCTCTTATCTAATGTAATGCCCAAGTACACCGGTTCCTCATCTGTTTGGACATGTATATTTCCAAGTCGTATCTCTCCTGCTTTGTCTTTGTTGGAGAGCGTGAAAAGTGTTGTTGATGATTTTTCAGCGTTGATCTGCACCATCCATTTCTCTGCCCATGCTGCTATGTTGTCTGCTGCCCTTTGTATTCGCTTATTAGCGATAGTTAGATGTTCTTCTACACACCACACCACCAAGTCGTCAGCGTATAGGGCAGCTCTCACACCTTGTGGCAGATCGTGGATGAGGTCATTGATGAATACAAGGAACAGGGTGGGAGACAATACTGAGCCTTGAGGAACTCCATGTTTTAGGAGGATTTTCTTGCTGTTGTGACCTTCCATAGTGACTCTTGCTTTCCGATTGTGTAGGAACGACTGGATCCATTTTCTCATATTACCCTTGATTCCGTTCCTTTGCAGTTTTACTATTAACCCGTCTTTCCATACTTTGTCAAAAGCTTTTTGGAGATCTATCCATAGGGTAAAGACTTTTCTCTTTTCTTGGAAGGCATCTTCAACGATCTGTGACAGGTATGTGATTTGGTCTTCTGTGCTGCTGCACTCTCTAAACCCTGCTTGTTCTGGCACTAAAATTTTCTCGGATTCCAAGTACCATTTCAATCTTCTGTTGATCATCCTCTCCATTGTCTTACATACACAGCTTGTTAGGCTTATTGGTCTGTAGCTGGTGGCCTTCCTGTTGTCTTTTCCTTTCTTTATGATGGGACACATGAGCGCCTCTCTCCATATCTGTGGCACACTGCCTGTCATCCAACTGTAGTTGTATATTTGCAACAGTTTGCTCATTGCTGTATATCCTAGGTGTTTTAGCATTTCGTTGGTTATACCATCCGGGCCTGGTGATTTCCTGTCTTTAAGTTTCCACACGGCTGTTTTTAACTCGTCCATATTGAAAGGTTTGGACATAACGTCCGGACTGTTTCCATTAGTTCTAGTGTGGATTATTTCTTGACGAATGTCTCGTTGTCTGCGTAAATTGACGGAGATGTTACTTTCATTTCTGTAGGATTCCGCAAATATGTCTGCTGCTTGTTTGCCGGTATATAGTTTCCCTGCATCGTCTAGTGTAATGGTTTGTCGTTGAGAATTGTTATCGTCATTCAATTGTTTAGTGAGTTTCCACAACTTTCTCCCTTCCTTTTCAAGGTTTAGTTTATATGTTTTTTCCCTCCAGCTTCTCCTCTGGGCTTCTAGCTTTCCTTTAATGAATTTTGCTTTTGCCTTTTGTAGCATGATATGGTTCTGTTGGGATGGTTGTACCTCTGCAGTGTGCCTTGCTTCATTCATATCTTCATGTAGGTTTTGTAGTGTGTTGGACCAATATGGTACATAGTTCTTCCTCGCTCCTCTCGGTATTGTCTCCTTTGCTGCCTTGAGTACTCCATTATTAAAATCCCAGATGACTCTGTTAATGTCTCTGTCTAGTACCTTAATATCTTTTGTAAGCAGATTTGCTCTGTGTTGATAAATGGACCAATTTGCTTTTTTATAATTCCATCTTGGCTGACTTGGACTTGTATTAATTGTTCTATTAATTTTGATGAATACAGGACGATGATCACTTCCACCGAGTTGTTCTCCTATTTCCCTTTCCACTATCCCAGCCAAATCAGGTGTGCAGAATGCCAGGTTTGGAGTAGAGGTGCTATGCCATCTTCTGGAGTAAAAGGTTGGAGGATCATTAGGGTTGTTTAGAAGGGTTAGGTTATTGTCGTCTTGCCAGTTTTCTATCTCTTCGCCCCTTCTATCTAGCTGGTTGTATCCCCAGCTTTGGGAATGGCTGTTGAAGTCTCCCACCGCTATGAAGTTGCCAATGGGGACATCTATGCTAGTCATGTTCAGTGGTATGTCATTGGGGCAGTAGAAGTTTAGGAGATCCAGTTCCAGAGTGTTATGTTTTAGATGGATTACTTGGTATTCTGCACCTTCTTTATATGTCTTGGATTCTATAGCGTTGAGGTTATTCCTTATCAGTGTTAGTATGCCACCCTTCTTCCGATCTTTTCTGTCAACTCTGAAGCATTGATAGCCCCGTATCTTAAAATGTTTTCCTTCCTGTAGGTGGGTTTCTTGTATGCAGCATATGCTAATTTCTTTCCGAAATAGGGTATTCTCTAGTTCAGTCTTTTTGTTGTTGACTCCCTCTGCATTCCAATGCATGACATTCAGAGGGGCCGTCGTCTTATCTGGTTGGCCAGTTACTTTCTCCTTCCGCCTCCTGGCTTCATTTGGCGGACTAAGGAGACCTCCAGTAGCTGAGGGTGGATTCTGTCGAGGCTCAGAATCCGGCACTGCTCCTGCCTGGAGGGACTTCACAGGGCGAGCACCATAACGATAATTTTTTGACATCTGTTGTGTAGACATATTAAGCCAAAGCGGGTTGCATGGTACCATGGTTGCTGGTGCGCCTCCTGGCCTGGTACATCTGACTTCAGCACCTGTTTCTTAAGGCAGAGTGTGCTCATGCCTCCCCCTCTGGCTGGGGGATTTGATTTTGCCTTTACCTCGTTTGCTGTCCCATCTTGCCTCCCGCTGGGGTTGATACCCAACCTTCGGCAAGATTACTGGGTATAACGGGGTCCACCACGAGTAGGTGAGGTAGACTTGGGCAGGAGAGGCTAAGAGACATGTTGAGTCTTGTATTGCGCATCACTGCCCCATTTGGACCCCATATGAAGAATAAATTGTTATATAGGAAGGCCGGCACTGGTTCAGCTGGTCACGGACAGCTGGTCCTTCACAGTTCATATAGGGAAAAGGTGATGGAGTTAGGTCATACTATCCCCTTCAGTGGTCATATGGGGATTAGCGCAACAGGACAGCGTATAGCTTGTCATTATTTCTGGCCAGGGATAACGGAAGATATAAAGAGATATGTAAAATCCTGTCCAGAATGCCAGAGAATAGCTCCAAAGCATTGGACTGCTCCAGCAACTCTAGGGGAAATGCCCATAGTGGGAACCCCTTTTGAGAGTTGCAGTGGATATTGTGGGACCTCTCACTCGGACCAAGAGGAGGAACAGTTACATCCTTACTCTGGTAGACACTTGTTCTATGTGGGGAGAGGCGGTAGCCCTGTCGTCAATCGATTCGAAACATGTGGCAGAGGCATTACTTACTATATTCACAAGGTTAGGATTCCCGCATCAAATCTTGACTGATAACGGCTCACAGTTCAAGGGGAAACTAACAGAAGAGGTTTTTAGGTTGTTTCAAGCCAAGCACTTTCATTGTAGTCCGTATCACCCCAAAGGGAACGGCCAGGTAGAGAGGTTCAATGGGACTCTCATTTCTATCATGAGAAAGCTGGCACATGAGAAACCTGATACGTGGGACCAATACTTGCCCGCCGCGTTGATTGCGTACCGGGAAGTTCCACATAATTCAACCGGGATGGTACCCGCAACCCTGTTATTTGGGAGGCCAATAAAAGGTCCATTAGAAGCCCTGTTAAGGGCTTGGACAGATGAGAAGGCAGAGGAGACTGTTACTTCATCATATCAATATGTGAACGAACTGACCACTCGTTTAAAAACTAGTTGGAAACTGGCAAATGATAATTTGAGACAAGCCAGGAAAAAGCATGCTGCTTATTATAAAAAGAAAGCGAAGGATAGGGAGCTTGCTGTAGGGGAGAAGGTATTTCTTCTATTGCCCGGCAGCAGCAATAAACTTCAGATCGGATGGCAAGGTCCATATACAGTTTTGGAAAAGGTATCCAGAACAAATTATAAGATAGACAAAAAGGGAAAGGAAAAAGTCTATCATGTGAACCTTTTGAAGAAATATCTGGACAGACAAATCCAGGAAGGAACACACCTAATGGCCTTCTCTATCGCAACCGAAATGAAAAATGACCCTCTCACCTCATTTGAATATCCACTGAAAACCAGTGAAACGTTTGCACAGGTGAAGATCAGTAATCACCGGACAAAAGGACAGAGGGAGAAGGTTCAACAGGTCCTTGAGAAACATACAGATGTGTTAACGGATAAACCGGGGCACACAAATTTGTTGGAATATGATATGAAACTATTAGACCCAGCACCAATCTTTATGAGGCCCTATTCTATTCCTTTCGCTAAGGAAAAAGCTTTGAAAGAGGAGATAGATTATTTGTTACAAGAAGGGATTATTTCTTACAGTGAGTCTCCTTATAGTGCCTGTGTGGTTTTGTTGCGGAAACCATCGGGAGAACATAGACTGTGCATCGATTACAGGAAACTGAATGCTGTCACAGAAGGTCAGGTGGATCCATTACCTGATACTACTCAACTATTTGCCAGGCTGAACAGGGCAAAATATTTTTCTAAGGTGGACCTTAGCAAAGGCTATTATCAAATTCCAGTAAAGCCTGAGGTTCGACCTTATTTAGCCTTTAGCACCTCGGAAGGTCATTATGAGTTCAACATGTTACCGTTTGGGTTGAAAAATGCCCCGAGTGTGTTTTCTAGGATGATGCGAAAATTGTTGGATCCCCTGAAAATCCATGTATTTCGAATTTTATGGATTATATCCTCATTGCTATGGAAACATTTGAGGAACACGTTACCTGTTTGAATATGCTGTTTGATAGACTCAGAGAGGCTAACTTGACCGCTAGACCAACAAAATATTGTATTGGTTGTAAAGAGTTGGAATTCTTGGAACATACTGTACATCAGGGTAGCATGACCCCTGATCCCAAGAATCTGGAAACATTGAAAAGAGCACCTAGGCCACTGTCGTGGTTGAGTTAAAGTGGTGAGTATTTGTCGAGTTGGACAATAGTAGTGAAATCGACAAGGGATAGTGGACTGACAGAGTTATAGATTGCACACACAGAAAGGTGTAAATAGGAGATGGACTTGAGACAACCTGGAAGAAAATTTACCTAAATGATCTCTCTCTCCAAGCCTCAACTCACTTTTACTGTCTAAGCATCTCCTGCTCTCACTCTTTTCTCTTATCAAACATAGAGATTATAGTAAAGAGCTAAACAAGTTTAATTATGGATGAAAAGGGTCGGGAACAGCGCATTAATAAATGTGTAAACTTTATTAAAGAAGAAAAGCATGGAATTAATGCATATCATCATACACAGCATAAATTACATCAATAATCAAATAATCATCAATAGTCATCAATAATCATCAATAACCACCAATAATGCAAATACACACCCACAAACACCCACACCACCAACACTCATAAAACCTGTAGAACACGGAGAAAATAACTAAGCTGTCCGACAGAGGGTCCGCTTTCGGGGAGCAAAGGCGCTAGCTCCAGAAAGTGTCTTACAGATACATATCCTTCAAGATGACTGAAGTGAAATACCAAACTTTCCTTGTCGGGCTAAACGTTGGTGACCCCTAATTGCGCGAGGGAACACTGGAAGACGTTGTTTATCTCCTGCTGACCAAATAAACGAACTGAGCGACAGCCTGTCCGCTATTTCGTGGGACCAAATGTGCTAGCTCCAGAAAGTGTCTTACGGATAAATATCCTTCAAGATGAATGAAGTGAAATACCCAACTTTCCTTGTGGGTGCTATACGTTGGTGACCGCTACTGTGTGAGGGTGCTGGAACTCTGTCCATAGATGGCTGCTCATACGTGCGAGGTTTTAAGTATCCAGAAAATACACCAGAAGAAGTCACTTGAGGACAAAGAGTCCCAGGCGCGCTTATCCGGCGCTAGGCTCTGCTTGGCTGTAAATCCTGTTTAAACTGGTTTGGCTGTGGTTTGCTGAGTGCCCCGTTTAGGCACAAAAAAGGCGGGTGATATGGAATTCTGCTATAGGCATGCTGGGCGGTTTTGATATTCTGGAAGCCGCAATGCTCTGGCTGGTAATCCAATAGGCGAGTAGAGAACTACTACTGCATTTGGTGATTCCAGATTTAGCGTTGGCTCCGTTGCACTGCGTGAGCTTAACTTGGCGTTGACAAAAAGGGGTTTTGATTCAGGAACGGGGTTGACGATTCGTTGCTAGATGTATACAGAAACCCTCTAGATCGAAGAGTATATGACTTTCTTCGCCTGACTGGAGTCTGCTCTAGCGATTCGGTCTCCCTGAAACTGAGACCCAAAAAAGACACCCTTAACTTCAAGCAACGACAAAATCAATCTAATGTTTTATAACCTAGTCATGCTCCGCTCCTTCCATTCTATCAATTATAGCATGTGCCCGCATAGGCTTAATATCTTTTGTACATCCATGTACCTGTCATTAAATGTTCTGACAGCAAAAACCTACTCCTCTTCTCCCAATCTCAACATACAGGAAACCTAACCTGTAGTTACAGTTAAATGATTATGCTTATTCATCTTACAACATTAAATGGATTTACATAAACAGATTACAGCATTTGACATTACACAAATAAATCGTATGTCCCCTTGGGGAAATATATTAGCATTCCACAAAATGAGTACATAGAAAAGGCAATGTTCTTGCTATAATAATACAGTTGTGGCTAAATCAGAAGATATAATTATATCTATGCCTGGTGACTGCTTTCAGTGAAAGTTATAGACTAGTGCCTAGCCACACAAGTAAGCATAAAATGATTCTCCCTTGCCACTAGAAATATCTATCAAAAAGGAATAAGTGACTATCTCCTATAATCCAGAGTTATTACCTGCATCTCACTATTCAGTTTTTAAGTGAACAATCCACACCTGACATTATCTTACAGAAATGACAGTTAATTTAGCCTATTCTTAACCCATGATAAGCATCTGTGGACTGATTCTGCCTAGTATCTGTTATTATAAGTTTAACATTTAACCCATGATAAACCGTAACAGTTTAAGCACTACTTAATAAAGGCCGTAGGCAGTGTAATCTTATCACTGAACTAAATTACTAGGAGAAGTCCTCAAGAATGAAGTAACTTTCCTAACAGATATATAAAAGCTAACATGAATCTAATATAATAATTATAAGATATGTCAACTCACCCCGAAAATGACTAGAAACATAAGGCAAACACATTCTAGTATTGTGTTAAAGTTTGCCTTATCTCATGATGGTCATCTACGGGCCAGGAATATTCACGAATGTCTTTGTCTTATTAAACCCGTCTACTCTTATAGATTACAAGGACGCTCCCCCCCAGACACCTGGCCTGCATATTTCTTTAGAGGTATCGGCGTAATGCGTAGTCAAGAGAGTAAGACAAAGGTTTCAGAAGCAACAACTTTGCGAAAATTCCCCCAGAGAGACAATCATAATATTATGTGCTCTTTGCTCATCTAAGTGCAAACCCCGGAGACTGACCGCGATTGTTATCTCCCCCTGAAACAGATCAAACTCGATACCCAGGCCTCAAAGGGTACTAGCCGCTTGTGATCAAACGTTTTAAAGCGACCAGAGAAATTCCCCTGGACGGACCAGGTGCGTGTATGTAATGTAATATTGCCTCTACGCTGACCGTTTCTGACCAGTGGGGGATTTCTACTGAAAGCCAGAACGTAACCAAACGCGGGTGGGGTTTGAACAGGTGAAAAATGAAAGATAGAAAAGAAGAATACAAATGTCTAGGAAAACAGAACATTAAAAGAGTTAATAACATATGGAACGAAATAGTAAAATAAATTATCGGTCACATGATAAGTGCCCCTCCCCCCTTTAAAGTTCGAGGAATACGGACAAAAATGACAGTAATTTATCTTTTCCATAGACGTTCATTACATGTCGTAAGAACCTCCTATAATCATAACCAAAATCGTATCCAATTTCTGTCAGTACTGTATGACTAGTTCCGAGTTCATTTGTTTTCTTCCCTCTGTCTAATAGACGTTCAGCGAATGGGATTTTGCGAGGCCAGTCGGCACTGACGCCTTTCGTTTCCGTGTGAACCTGACCTTGCTTCCGCAATTCGCTGTGCCTGTTTATAGTCCGGAAAATTATCCGCACCTGATGTGGTTTTCGGCCCCGCCTGAACTCACTGGCTACTGCGTAGGTAATCCGCCTGTTATGTGCAGTGTAATCATTGATGGGCTCGGGCTGTTTACATTTCGTTATGGGTTTACCTGTCACGGGCGTGGACTTGAATAACCCTCTATAGCTGCAGTCTATCGGGATTTTCTGCGCGCGTGTAACCCTAGTTGGCAAATAAAGCCGTTCGTTGGCCGAAGAAATGCTAGCATTTTTCTTCTGCCTCTCGACATCTACTCCCCTGTTTCGGTGGGAGCATTGATCAATCTTCAGACCTGTGCCGTCTAAAGGTGGGTCTGGAGCTTTCCTGTCCTTGCCAGTCACAACTCTGGCTTGGTCAATGGAAATGATCAAGTTGCTCTGTAATGGCCTGGCGGAGGCGACTACTTCGCTGTCCAACAGTGGGGTTGCGACCACTGGAATAATGCGATTTGAATGAGAGAACTCAGCTGCCTGAAGCAGAGAGTAATCGATCGCATTCTGGGGTTCTACTAAATCATAACAGATCTCCGTAGCTTCTATCCTTGGAGAAAGATAGGTATTATCTGCGAGTTGCAGAGTTTGTTGAGTCGCTTTCCCATTACTAGCATGACGTGAGCCAAGGCTCTCAACAATGGCTCCTTGTACAGTAGTAAGGCAGCTTTTCTCACTGTCTTCTGCCCTGAGAAGTGTGAGAGACTCAAATGGAATACCAGGGATCCCTTCGCATGGAACCCTGTGTCCATCAAAACGTCAACTTTGCCCTCCCCTGAGGAAGTTACTGGCGTCAGTTGAACTTTGTCCTGCAATGCGAGATCCGCTTCCTGGTTGACAGGCCCCGCAGACTGCATGCAAAAGACTGGACGGTTTGAGATCCCGTTAGATCGCGCAGTGCCCGAGAAAAAACTCTCGGTGTGTTTTTCCAAAGTTCCTTGGAACGGTTTGGAAACTTTAACCCTTTTAGCAGGCGATTTATTCTTGCACCTTTTCCGCTCAGGGTGATGAGAGGAGCGGCACCTCCTTTCTACGATCGTTGAGTTGGAGGGATACGCCTCTGCATATGGTTTTTCGCTGTCCGGCCGGGAATCTTGCAAAATATAACGTGATAGGGTGTGGCTCCCTTTTCTCGACGTCACGTGTCGGTTAGGTGCTGCTCGGTCTGGAGCGTGAGAGGCTCGGGGTTCGCCGCTTGCCAGACGGGAACAATGCGTATTACAATGCTTGTTAGCACCTCTCTCACCTTTGAGCAGTTTCCATGCCTGGGAACGTTGCGTAATTTTCCCCGTGGCTTTAGGTCTGCTATCCCGACATAAATTCTTTCCTTGTTCGGGCTTCGGATCCAAGTCCCGAGGAAAGTCAATTTTCTGGAGTTGGGGTTCAGTTTTAGCAGGCAAGTTATCTTTCATGGGCGCAAGGTTTGCAGGGGCGTTGACCGTTAAGGGCACCGAAGAAGGGGAAGTAGAGTGACTACATTTAGTATCTGTTTCCATCCTCCGAATTTGGCTATCCAGTTCATTCATTCTGATTTGGTGTAGCCTGTCCCTTTCTTGGCTTTCCTTCCTGTTTCTTTCTTGTTGCTCCATTTCCAATTGCTTGTCCCGTTCTTGTCTTTGCTTTTTCCTTTGCTTCTCATCTTCTATCACTTCTTCTACATACTGTCTGGTGAATGCTTCACTCTCCCCAGTTTGTTTACAGGACCATGCCAAGATTAAACGGCTGTCAAACCAATTGTCTACCTCGTATTGATCCTGCAGGCTTACTGCAAATTCTAGAAAGGGCTGGATTTCGCTATCCTGGTACTCCATGTACTTAGCTACCTCGAAGGCAATCCTATGCACTTTATCTAGATCGGCCATTATATCAGGGTGAGCAAACGCTATAGAAGAATAGAACCTAGAGATCTTAGTTACCTAGACCACTAGGTGCTGATTAACCTAATAGTCAATAAAATCTAGGCTAGCCTGGGAACTTTAAAAACAAGAAAGTTTGTAGCTACTCTGATCGACAAGCAAAAACCCCAAAAAACTCCAAAAAATGTAAGTGATGTAAAACTTATTACTATCACTTCACCCCAGTTCTGTCAGTACTAAGCTATTGAGAGGATTGGTTACTATCATCCGAATGAAGACCCTCCCTTGGTACAGATGCAAGCTAGTAACTGACTATCTGTAGCTTCTTATCTCAGATTAAAGAGCTACTCCTGAAAAAAAATATTAACCCTAAACATTTTTTTTCTGACTTTTACATCAATAGTCGTCAGATTTGTCAACCAAAAAAAAACTCAGCAGTGATACCATCAACCTTTACCAGCTGACTCATGTGTAGCATGAACAATAAATGTACCATAATATTTATGATTGCTGTGGAGAAAAAAAACGCTGTTCCGACTTCCACCCAAAAGAAATAGTTCGAAATGTCTAGGGATAGCAATTCCTATAATTTGCAGAACACTAAACTCTAAGAATCAAGATAGAATCTTGTGAGAGATTCCTACAAGACTGCAGCCTCATCTGTTGCGATTGCTGCAGATGTAGTTCAAATTCCGCGGCGAGACCCCATTATTTGTCGTACTAGATGGGTTCTAGAATCCCGGACGAGCCCCCATTAATTGTCGTGTTTGAGTTAAAGTGGTGAGTATTTGTCGAGTTGGACAATAGTAGTGAAATCGACAAGGGATAGTGGACTGACAGAGTTATAGATTACACACACAGAAAGGTGTAAATAGGAGATGGACTTGAGACAACCTGGAAGAAGATTTACCAAAATGATCTCTCTCTCCAAGCCTCAACTCACTTTTACTGTCTAAGCATCTCCTGCTCTCACTCTTTTCTCTTATCAAACATAGAGATTATAGTAAAGAGCTAAACAAGTTTAATTATGGATGAAAAGGGTCGGGAACAGCGCATTAATAAATGTGTAAACTTTATTAAAGAAGAAAAGCATGGAATTAATGCATATCATCATACACAGCATAAATTACATTAATAATCAAATAATCATCAATAGTCATCAATAATCATCAATAACCACCAATAATGCAAATACACACCCATAAACACCCACACCACCAACACTCATAAAACCTGTAGAACACGGAGAAAATAACTAAGCTGTCCGACAGAGGGTCCGCTTTCGGGAACCAAAGGCGCTAGCTCCAGAAAGTGTCTTACAGATACATATCCTTCAAGATGACTGAAGTGAAATACCAAACTTTCCTTGTCGGGCTAAACGTTGGTGACCCCTAATTGCGCGAGGGAACACTGGAAGACGTTGTTTATCTCCTGCTGACCAAATAAACGAACTGAGCGACAGCCTGTCCGCTATTTCGTGGGACCAAATGTGCTAGCTCCAGAAAGTGTCTTACGGATAAATATCCTTCAAGATGAATGAAGTGAAATACCCAACTTTCCTTGTGGGTGCTATACGTTGGTGACCGCTACTGTGTGAGGATGCTGGAACTCTGTCCATAGATGGCTGCTCATACGTGCGAGGTTTTAAGTATCCAGAAAATACACCAGAAGAAGTCACGTGAGGACAAAGAGTCCCAGGCGCGCTTATCCGGCGCTAGGCTCTGCTTGGCTGTAAATCCTGTTTAAACTGGTTTGGCTGTGGTTTGCTGAGTGCCCCGTTTAGGCACAAAAAAGGCGGGTGATATGGAATTCTGCTATAGGCATGCTGGGCGGTTTTGATATTCTGGAAGCCGCAATGCTCTGGCTGGTAATCCAATAGGCGAGTAGAGAACTACTACTGCATTTGGTGATTCCAGATTTAGCGTTGGCTCCGTTGCACTGCGTGAGCTTAACTTGGCGTTGACAAAAAGGGGTTTTGATTCAGGAACGGGGTTGACGATTCGTTGCTAGATGTACAGAAACCCTCTAGATCGAAGAGTATATGACTTTCTTCGCCTGACTGGAGTCTGCTCTAGCGATTCGGTCTCCCTGAAACTGAGACCCAAAAAAGACACCCTTAACTTCAAGCAACGGCAAAATCAATCTAATGTTTTATAACCTAGTCATGCTCCGCTCCTTCCATTCTATCAATTATAGCATGTGCCCGCATAGGCTTAATATCTTTTGTACACCCACGTACCTGTCATTAAATGTTCTGACAGCAAAAACCTACTCCTCTTCTCCCAATCTCAACATACAGGAAACCTAACCTGTAGTTACAGTTAAATGAATATGCTTATTCATCTTACAACATTAAATGAATTTACATAAACAGATTACAGCATTTGACATTACACAAATAAATCGTATGTCCCCTTGGGGAAATATATTAGCATTCCACAAAATGAGTACATAGAAAAGGCAATGTTCTTGCTATAATAATACAGTTGTGGCTAAATCAGAAGATATAATTATATCTATGCCTAGTGACTGCTTTCAGTGAAAGTTATAGACTAGTGCCTAGCCACACAAGTAAGCATAAAATGATTCTCCCTTGCCACTAGAAATATCTATCAAAAAGGAATAAGTGACTATCTCCTATAATCCAGAGTTATTACCTGCATCTCACTATTCAGTTTTTAAGTGAACAATCCACACCTGACATTATCTTACAGAAATGACAGTTAATTTAGCCTATTCTTAACCCATGATAAGCATCTGTGGACTGATTCTGCCTAGTATCTGTTATTATAAGTTTAACATTTAACCCATGATAAACCGTAACAGTTTAAGCACCACTTAATTAAGGCCGTAGGCAGTGTAATCTTATCTTACTTACTTACTTAGTCGTTCCCCTTCTACCGTGGGGTGTAGAGGTTTGGAAGAGAGAGCGCCAGACTATTCTATCGGCTGTCTTCCTCCTCGCCTGGTTCCACTCTAGTCCTCGGTCCTTCAAAGATTGTCTAACGTTGTCCCCCCAGCGGACTCTGGGTCGTCCTCGGGGTCTGGATACCTGGCTCTTTGTTTCCCATGCTTGTCGTGGTAGCCGATCTTCTTTCATTCTGCAGACATGGCCAAACCATCTTAGTTGGGACTGTTCTACTTGGGTCTGTAGGGGGTGGCATTTTAGGCCTTGACGTATCGTCTGGTTGCGTACCATGTCTCTTCTTATTACTTCAACCACCTTCCTCAGATACCTCATTTCTGAGGTTTGGATCTGGCTTTTATGGGTTGTAGTCATTGCCCATGACTCGCATCCATATGTCAAGACTGGGACATAGGTGGAGCGGTATACAGCCATCTTCGTTTTCTTACCAACCTCTCTCTTGCTGAGGAATCCTTGATTTATGGCCTGAAAAAGTCTCCCAGCTGCTGCTTTTCGAGTGGCCAACTCTTCTTTGATGCCTCCCTTTCGGTCTATAATAGCTCCGAGGTATTTAAAGTGGTCGACCTGCTCCAGGACCTGTTCTCCCAGCTTAAGCTGATGTCTTCTTTCTTCTCGTGATATCACCATGGATTTTGTTTTAGAGCTGCTTATGACCATCCCTCTCTTCTCCAGCTCTTCCTTCCAGACTTGCAGGTTGGATTGGAGATGTGCCTCTGATTTAGCAATCAGGGCAACATCATCAGCAAATGCCAGCTCTGAAATATAGACCTGTCTCATCTTCCAGTACCCCACTGAATACTTTCTTGTTCTCTCCTTACATGCCTTGATGACATCGTCCATAAGGAGTATGAAGAGGTAAGGTGATAGGATATCACCTTGTCTTACACCAGTGGTGGTCCTGAACTCTTCTGACTTATGGTTTGCTGTCCTCACATAATTTCTGCAAGACTTGTAGAAGCTCTGTATAGCATGAATCAGAGGTGCTGGAATATTCTTCCTTGCCAAACAGTCCCAAAGTATCTCCAAGGGACCCTGTCAAACGCCTTTTCCAGATCTATGAAACAAAGATGGATCTCACTCTTATACTCAAGGGCCTTTTCACTCAGCTGTCTGAGTGTGAAGATTAGGTCTTGAGTACTTCGGTTTGCTCGGAATCCGCACTGGACCTCATCCAATTGTGGCTCAGCTAGGCGTCGGAGTCTCTGCTCTAGGATTCTAGAGTAGATTTTTGCAGGGACACTGAGAAGGGATATGCCTCTATGGTTTCCACACTGTCGATTGTCACCTTTTTTGAAAATTGGTGTTATGATGACGATCTCCCAATTAATCTTATCACTGAACTAAATTACTAGGAGAAGTCCTCAAGAATGAAGTAACTTTCCTAACAGATATATAAAAGCTAACATGAATCTAATATAATAATTATAAGATATGTCAACTCACCCCGAAAATGACTAGAACATAGGCAAACACATTCTAGTATTGTGTTAAAGTTTGCCTTATCTCATGATGGTCATCTACGGGCCAGGAATATTCACGAATGTCTTTGTCTTATTAAACCCGTCTACTCTTACAGATTACAAGGACGCTCCCCCCCCCCCCCCAGACACCTGGCCTGCATATTTCTTCAGAGGTATCGGCGTAATGCGTAATCAAGAGAGTAAGACAAAGGTTTCAGAAGCAACAACTTTGCGAAAATTCCCCCAGAGAGACAATCATAATATTATGTGCTATTTGCTCATCTAAGGGCAAACCCCGGAGACTGACCGCGATTGTTATCTCCCCCTGAAACAGATCAAACTCGATACCCAGGCCTCAAAGGGTACTAGCCGCTCGTGATCAAACGTTTTAAAGCGCCAGAGAAATTCCCCTGGATGGACCAGGTGCGTGTATGTAATGTAATATTGCCGCTACGCTGACCGTTTCTGACCAGTGGGGGATTTCTACTGAAAGCCAGAACGTAACCAAACGCGGGTGGGGTTTGAACAGGTGAAAAATGAAAGATAGAAAAGAAGAGTACAAATGTCTAGGAAAACAGAACATTAAAAGAGTTAATAACATATGGAACGAAATGGTAAAATAAATTATCGGTCACGTGACAGCCACAAACAGAGAAAGATGTGCGATCTTTCGTGTCGTTGTGTGGGTTCTACCAAAAGTACATTAAACATTTTAACTCTATATGTGCTCCTCTGACGGATTTAACTCGCAAGGGTCAACCTGATACAATAAATTGGTCCGCACATTGTGAATTGGCTTACCAGGAGTTAAAAGAAAAACTCACAAGCAGGCCAGTATTGCAATAGCATGACTTGAATCAAGAATTTATCGTGAGAAGTGACGCAAGCAATGTGGGCCTGGGCGCTACATTGTTGCAAAGGTCCTCCTCACAAGATGGAGAATTGAACCCAGTCGCTTATGCAAGCCGCAAGTTGAACAAGGCGGAAATAAATTATTCAACAAGTGAAAGGAATGTCTAGCTTTGATATGGGCTATAAAAAAATTCCAGATTTATCTATATGGCAGGACATTTGTGCTCCAAACGGATTATTCACGTCTCGTATTCCTGTCACAAGCCAAGCATGAAAATTCCAGATTATTGAGATAGTCATTATTATTACAGCCATACTCATTTCTGAGTGAATATATTCCCGGCCCTCAGAACGTCGGTGCAGACTTTTTGAGTAGACATCCTTATGATGAAGATCAGAGAAACACGTATGACTTCATTTGAGCTAAGTTATCTCGCAGATTATAACCTGCAAATGAATGCATGTTTTAGGACGGGAGGTGTGTAGTAAAATCTGCGATATAATCGCTCATTTCAGTAAGATTTAAGTCCTATGATAATAAATAACCCATCCCGATTGTGTCTGACTATGAGCATCTAACACGCCAGCATCGCGCTGAATTTTGTGCCATGGTAATGCTTAGAAACGATCCCGCCGTTTAAACCTACTCGTTTTCCTTGTGACGTACTATAAACATTTTTAACATTTTGCCCGATCTGATAGAGACTGCGGCAAGACCTATAATTAACGATCTTCCAGAAGTGTGCCGCCAAGTTACTGTCTGAATTAACGTAATACTTTAACTTTAACGCCTCTAATAGTAGTAATCCTTACATTTTTGGTAGTGTAACACGAGACAACAGTAATAATTAACGCCAATTCTAACACCCGCCGCGCAAAACCCCGCTTCGCTTGACACGCGGTGGGATTGGCCCGATGATATATACACACAGACAGTTTAAATTCTCGCCGAGTAATGTATTTCTGACGTCACTCCAACAAGTTAGTTATTTGAATAAAAATGCTAGAGAGAGATGAGAGGGGGAAGATGGCCGACTTGTGTAGAATTTATATTTGACGATTGACAAAGACAAAATTGAAAATCTAAACCATAATGAAACTGACCATAAAAATCATATGGTAGTATAGCTTAGAGTCCCCTGAGCAAAAATGTGTTTTTAAAAATATTTTAGTCCAAGTATTAGCCAAGTTATTGAGAAAATACTATATATATGTCTAGTAACACTAAGACGGACAGACTGTGGTTCCTGCTTGTTTTTTTTCATAACGTTAGTGGGGACGCCAGCTTAGAAAGAGGCATTGGAGTAAATTCAAATCCGATTGGGTAAAAAGAGTATAGGAGGAAAGGGGAGCGGTAGGTAAATGTTAACCAAAACTAAACATCTTTTTGTATTGGCATAACTAACGCAGACTGACCAATCGACTACAAGACACAGAGTTTGTTTGGAATTTTTTTTCTTTCAAAAACTACATTTGAATTCTGGTAGTCGCAAGTTTTCCATTGGCCAGTACTAATAGATATTAGCAAAAAGCTTTCACTGCTCATCGCCAGTTGACAAAAACTTTTTTCTATCAAATACGCTGAGATCAGCTGTGTTAATTTATAAAATAAAGAACTAATTAGCAGTCTGGGCACGGCAGAGAAAAACTGAGGCCATACTTTGTAAGTCAGCGTTATTTGTTACTATTTCTTGAAATTGTGGTAAGAATGCTTTATGTATTAATATGTTTATTACAAATGCCAAAGTTAGATACTGCTATTGGGAAAAGTGAAGGACATGCCGGGAGCAGACATTGTTGAGTCCTCACATTGAACTGTATCTATTTGTTGTATATTGTTATGACTTTGTTTTAATATTATTGTATTAGAATATGTTAGTAAGCCTCCGTGTTCCATGAACACTGTTCAACATGCCTGGAGCGTTTATAATTTAAAAAAAAGAAGAGCAAATCATACAAAAGGAAATGTGGTTACTCCACGTTATTGTATTGAGGAAAACTCTGTAAAAGTACAGTGGCGTATCTGCCATAGAGACCTGAGGTGTGGTCACAGAAAGGTGTGAGTCATATAAAATTAGGGGCGAGTGCACCTGTATGCACGCGAGGCTGACCCCATACCACCATATGTAAATAATAATAATAAAGTGTGATCAGATATAAAAAGGCCTGGGTGTCCTTTTTATTGCAGAGGTTTTATTTCCTGTTACCAGCCGGTGACAAGAAACCTGATGAGTGAGTGTAACGCCAACAAGTCTCCGGTAAAACGTTTATGCTGTCAGCAGATAGCTAGAGGAGCTTGTGCGTGTTGAGATATCTATATTTTCTGCAACGACATACTGAATTATCCTTCTACAAAGAATCCCAGGTGATGTGTTAGCATCTGGGTATATCTGACACTTCAATTATAATAAACTTTGATATTTTCAATCATACCCAGGATGTTATGGGGCGTGATGAAACTACAGCCCCTCCTAACAAAATGACAAACACTATTAGATAATAAAGTTGTAATCTGTGAATACACCAACAGGAGAGATAGAGTGACTTTATACTTATTGGACAAAGAGTCCACGCATTTTAGTTAATCCTTTTTATGTAAACTATCTTTTCCTCATTTTCAAAGACCTGTCCAAAAGAGATGGCGGGACAGGCAGATTAAATTGTAAAAAGAAAATATTCTATTTTAAAGAAAAACCTTAACCACTGTGTTAGTCAATTCCTTATAGTGAGTTAAAGTCAGTGGCGGATCTACTATGAAACTAATGAAGCTTAAGCTTCAGGGCCCCTAATCCAGGAGGGGCCCCAAAAGCGACTTTAGTCCACATTGCTTAAAAATGTTGGGTCTACTGTATGAGAAGGGGTTTTTCTTTTTAATAATAATATTAATAACATAGTGTAATTCAATACAAAATAATAGTTAAAATAAAAACTAAAAGGTTATTAAAGTATAACGTAGGCTAGCCGTAAACGAAAAAAACGTTTTCTCAGAAAGTACACCTAAAATGTTTTTCTTTCAAAGCATGCGACAATAGTTGCACGACTCAAATTCATTAAATACCGCATAGCTACTTTTTCCAGTTGTAAATGTAGATTTAATCACCCGCTATCACATAGAAAGAGATGTTTAATTGACTAATAAATATACTAGGCGATTGAAAATCGAGGGAATACAATTCATTTCTATCCATTGTGTGTCGCTATATAAGTGATTAGTGTAATATCATGTGACGAAACAAATAGCTAGTAATGACAAGCGATATTTGTTAAAGTAGTCATAATTAAATTAACACTGAAATTGAGCGCTGAGTGGGAGGGGGAAGGTGCATACCTAACCCTCAACCCGTACCATTTGAGCAAAGCATGATAAGATAGGTTAGACACTTGTGTCTTTTTAATTTAATTAAATGACGGAGCGGATAAGAGATCTTACTCTTTCGCGTGATAGGATAGTATATTAATATTGTGGTTAAATGTTATGTTTTTTTCCTGTTTAGTACTGATCACCAAACCAGCGTACCAGCGGTCTAAGTCTAAAAGCACCAGTGACAATTCTTATTTATTATCAGGTCTTCGATGTTGACCGGTTCGGTCCTCTTGTATCATTCAGAGAGAGACTAAACCTTTAAACAATAAGAGCAAATTTAACGGGTCATACAAAATACCCAGTTATTTCATCCATTTTAGCAGCCCGCTGTGGCCCAACATATATATATCTATAATATTTTTCCCGACTACTGACAGTAGTGTGATCAAGTGGATTTATCCAGGGAAGCACTCTGTTTCAAAAATTGGCACTCAACACCAGAGAGAAAAACCGATAGGATATACCATCATCATCACCATTATCTCTAGTAACAGTTTACCAACCAGATGTTCCTTTAGCTAGTGGGATTACTGTATACTGTCTACTGTGAACACTAGATCGCTGCTTATAGTGCTACTTGGACTTTCTGAGGTGACATTTTTTCATATCCAATTAGTCATCACCAAAGTAAGCGTTCCCCGTTGTACAAATTAATTATTCGTGGAGGAACTGGGGCTCACTTAGGAGAAGCACAACCCTGGATTTTGATACATGTTCACTGACGGTTATGTTCCAGAGGTTGTTAACCAGCTAGCATGTAAGCGAGTTTGTATGTGGCCACAGATTGACAGAGTGCGAGAAAGAGGAGTGAATATTTCTTTTTTTTTTGTATAATCATTGTACCCTTTGTAATCTTTGTTCGCTAACCTGATTATTTTACTGGGATAGCTTAAGTAAAAACTTGGTTCCTTACTATTACTATCTATTATATATACCTGTTGCAAGTGGAAGTGGTCTGTTGCAAGGCGTGGTTTGGTTAGCTCTGAATAATGTTCCATGTGATATTAATAAAACAGTTATAAATGTCTGGCCATTGTTTTATCTTCTTGATATTCTTGAGTGATCGTGTATCGTGCCTTCTATGTAAGATTACGCGAATGCAGGGGTGGAAGATTCTGAACAATAATTGAACCTTGGAATACGATTGATGTGACAAGTCGGTTCCATTGAGTCCACAATTATTTAATACAGATTACACGTCAAGACGATTCATGCATGTTGATCACAAAGGTACATATTATAACTTGAAAATATATGGCATAGATATGTAGATATCCTATCAGTCCTTGTCCAATAATCAAATTACTGTATGCAGATTGTCATAGCTGTATGCACGCGCGGTTGGGGTTTCCAACGGCCGACAGTGAGTCTATGAGTCTGGCAAAATCAAATACTATGGACTGTAATTCATCCTTCCTTAATTTTTCACTTCGTACTGACCTTTAATCATTTCAAATCTTCGTAATAGCAATGGACTGACCCATGTCCGTACTTGCATAAAATATATCTGTATGGCAATACCATGCCCAACATTGGAAGGAAAGTCATACGCGTCTTAACAGCTTGACGGTCAATGTGAAAAGGGTAGCGTTTCTTAGTTACCGACTGTGTCCTAAACAACTCTATACACGTCATAATCGATCGTGTCTAAAGCGTTCAAAATTGAAACCTCTATCGCAATATATTAAATGCCTTAACCTTTTACAATTGCACGTCTGGTAACCTTTAGCAGACGGCGTTAATATCATATACCGTAACAATTCCCTGTACACCGGGGAAAAAAAAATCGATAGATTTTTTTTCAATATCTATCCGACTTAACAATTTTTCAAAAAAATTTAACACAATTGTGACATATGGCCGACGATGTTCTGAGTAGAACTGTTGCGGTCGTGTCAACTAACTATTTGTCATAGTCATCTAACGTTATATATCAATATTATACATATTATTATATCAACTAAATAAATGTCCAATGTTAATAGTGAATGATAGAATTAAATTAAAGTAAGGTCTGTCGTATTAGTATGTCATATATGAATTAATTTGACTAATTAAAATTAAATTAATTAATTAAACTAAGAGTTAAATTATTAAGATTCTAATTTCACGCGATGTTATGAGAGAAGAAAAGACAAACTAAGTAAGAAGAAATAGAAAGAAATTCGAATATAAGTTTTAACTTAATTGTGTGTGTTAAGTGTTAGTGAATAATAACTAACTAACTTAACTAACTAAATACTGTATAGGTACATTAAAAAAAAAATTATTAATCTAATACTTGTGTGAGATTTATTTTCTCTTTTCATAATTTCTTCTTTTTAGTATTTCGTTCTCTTTTTTTTTTTTTTTCATTTAATTTTTTTCTCACCTTTCATTTTATTGATAATAATTCAATTAAGAAGTTAAGTTAACTAATTAATTAGTATAGGATATGATGATCCATCCGTAGTCTTGATCCTGATGAATTCTTTTAGGCAAAAGTGTTCAAATGTCTACGTCGGAGAGAAATGTCATTTATAACTGCATCGAAGAATTAAGAGTCCATAGGATAATAAGTTCGACTTGTCGTCAGATATTATTCCATGATTGTTCAATGATATTCGTATATCGTGTATGGATATTATACGAAGTTCGAATGTAAGTATATATACCTTGATTGTCTTGTCGTTCAATTCTGTGATGCATATAGTGTTTATAAAGTTTGAATTGAAGGCAAGGTTAGTTCCTTTATAGTTGATACTTCGTTCAATCCAATGTAGTTCTGATTGATGTAGTTTAAGAGTGTCAATGTTGATTATTCGTCGTCAATAGGATTACGTGACAACGCATCTGCCACACAATTTTCAGTGCCAGGTATGTGTTCAATGGAGAACTCGAATGGCTGTAGGATGATTGAATATCTGGCAAGTTTTTGGCTTTTGTGGTTGGATCGACGCAAGGATGCGACCGCACGTTGGTCCGTCTGTATGGTAAAGGGGGCACCGAGTAAGAATTTCTCCAGCTTCGTTATTGCCCAGATCACAGTGGTGTCCGGTGTCTGGGGATCGACAAAAAAATTTCTGAATGACTTTCGAATGAAATGTTTACGATCAAGTTACGATCACATGATGTGCTGAATTATGACCTATGACGCAGTACTCAGTCTAATGCCTAACAACGCGACGTCACTGAAATTCGTGTAGGTGAAACTATCGGAGAAAAACTGAAGTCGTTCTTTTAAGCCTAACCAAGGGAAAAATAAGTCATTTGAAGCAGACACAAGAAATGGACTACAGGAGCAGGCAGTCAAGGGCATTAGCCTAGCTGTTGACGACCTATAGCACTGACCGAAGCAACGGGAAAGATAAGTCTAGCTGTTTAAATTGTCGTCATTGCAAAACCGTAATACTGAGTCCATTTCGCTTTGATTAGGCATGTCTATGTATTTTCATGTATATATGTTAAATTTGTTTTCCATCGTATGTATTTGTTGTTAATTCGTGGGCCGGTTGGAGAGGGAACTGAAATCTCTGGGAATGTCGCGAACAGCTGACCACCTAGATTTCAGTCGTTCTTAGGGAACTTAAACGATCGCACTTTTGGAAGCCCATTGAGGTTGCCATTGGACAGTCTGTCCAAATCTGCTACCGTTTGACAATTTGCGTTAGCTGTACTGTCCCGTAGATAATTGGTGTATTTTATTCGTATTTAGTTAATAATTTTGTTCAGTTCTGTACCATGTTCGTTACTATTTCGTCCATTCTCCTCTGACTATCATTTATTTTATGATTATTAAATTTTCGTCCGTTATGAGTCCTGTGACGTCATCATTTTTCGCAGTCATTTTTTTTGTGTGTACTTTGAATATTAAGTTGACCTCGGGTCAGACCATGACCTTTCATTTGGTCTGTGACATTTCCGCTTATTTTATTTAGTTCATAAATTCATTTTTAATTGTGAAAATGTCTTGTTTGCGTCTTGACATTGTTTGTACCCTTTAGTTGCATCATTGCTTGTCTGTCCTCATGATATATATTTATATTACATTAATAATATGCTATTATATGCAATAATACACTTGTAATCTAATTTAATTAATTTTTTCTGAAATTTAAGGGTAATATGGGACATTGCATAATTATGCAGTGATAGTCCAAGAAAGTAGCACTACAATTTATCATAGATGCCTAGGGCATAATAATATAATATATATATTGACAAAATAAATAATCTTATAGCTACCTTTGAGGTAATAGACCCATTGTATATTATTTAATATACTTTTCTGGTACTAAGAGAGTGACTTAGTACATTGAACAATATCATTACTAGGAATTATACCCAACATTATTGGACATTGAAATTAATTGTGTGATATAATTACATTATATTTAACAGATATCATAACTATTTATGATATAGTATTATTTAGATACAATATTGTTACAAAATATTGTCTATTAGTTGAACTTAGACATTAAGTTCAGTACTATTGTGATTATCTATATTGAATATTCCTAAGTTGAGTAAGTATAATAATTACTCTGAAGCTACTATTGACTAATTTAATCAGTAATTATCAATAATTACTTACAGATAAAAGTCAAAATGCTTACTATAGACCATTTCGTTAAGATTGGTCGTGAATATGGTTATAAATCTCAAGAACTTCGTCAGTTTGCTGAATCAGAACTCGAAAAATATGAAAGAAAGGAAGAAGAGAAAAGGGCTGCATTAAAGAAAGAGGAAGAGGAACAAAAGGCAGCATTAAAGAAAGAGGAAGAGGAACAAAAGGCAGCATTAAAGAAAGAGGAAGCAGAACTTGAGATGAAGCAAATTGCCAAGGAAAATAGGTTGAGAGAGATTGCTCAACGTGAAAGAGAAGAGCAAAGAGCAATCTCCAGGCAGGAAGAAGAGAATAAATTGAAACCTCTATCGCAATATATTAAATGCCTTAACCTTTTACAATTGCACGTCTGGTAACCTTTAGCAGACGGCGTTAATATCATATACCGTAACAATTCTCCCCACACTGGCCACCACTGTTGCAAGTGGAAGTGGTCTGTTGCAAGGCGTGGTTTGGTTAGCTCTGAATAATGTTCCATGTGATATTAATAAAACAGTTATAAATGTCTGGCCATTGTTTTATCTTCTTGATATTCTTGAGTGATCGTGTATCGTGCCTTCTATGTAAGATTACGCGAATGCAGGGGTGGAAGATTCTGAACAATAATTGAACCTTGGAATACGATTGATGTGACAAGTCGGTTCCATTGAGTCCACAATTATTTAATACAGATTACACGTCAAGACGATTCATGCATGTTGATCACAAAGGTACATATTATAACTTGAAAATATATGGCATAGATATGTAGATATCCTATCAGTCCTTGTCCAATAATCAAATTACTGTATGCAGATTGTCATAGCTGTATGCACGCGCGGTTGGGGTTTCCAACGGCCGACAGTGAGTCTATGAGTCTGGCAAAATCAAATACTATGGACTGTAATTCATCCTTCCTTAATTTTTCACTTCGTACTGACCTTTAATCATTTCAAATCTTCGTAATAGCAATGGACTGACCCATGTCCGTACTTGCATAAAATATATCTGTATGGCAATACCATGCCCAACATTGGAAGGAAAGTCATACGCGTCTTAACAGCTTGACGGTCAATGTGAAAAGGGTAGCGTTTCTTAGTTACCGACTGTGTCCTAAACAACTCTATACACGTCATAATCGATCGTGTCTAAAGCGTTCAAAATTGAAACCTCTATCGCAATATATTAAATGCCTTAACCTTTTACAATTGCACGTCTGGTAACCTTTAGCAGACGGCGTTAATATCATATACCGTAACAATTCCATAATGCTAACCTTGGACCTTTTGGGTTATTAACTTCTTTTGGGAATCTTTCTTTCTTCAAAAGAGGGGAGGGCATTTATGGGGTTATTTTCATAATTCTGTAAATCTATGATTCTATTGATTTATATCTATGTTTGAGGTTGTGACGAGTTTAATGATACTTATTTACTTAGTCGTTCCCCTTCTACCGTGAGGTGTAGAGATTTGGAAGAGAGAGCGCCAGACTATCCTATCGGCCGTCTTCCTCCTGGCCTGGTTCCATTCTAGTCATCGGTCCTTCAAAGATTTTCTAATGTTGTCCTCCCAGCGAACTCTGTGTCGTCCTGGAGGTCTGGATCCTTGGCTCTTTGTTTCCCATGCTTGTCGTGGTAGCCGATCTTCTCCTATTCTGCATACATGGCCAAACCATCTTAGTTTGGACTGTTCTACTTGGGTCTGAAGAGGATGGGATTTTAGGCCTTGACGTATCATCTGTTTGCGGACCATGTCTCTTCTTGTTACTTCAACCACCTTCCTCAGATACCTCATTTCTGAGGTTTGGATCTGGCTTTTGTGGGTTGTAGTCATTTCCCATGACTCGCATCCATATGTCAAGACTGGGACATAGGTGGAGCTGTATACAGCCATATTCGTTTTCTTACCAACCTCTCTCCCGCTGAGGAATCCTTGATTTATGGCCTGAAAAAGTCTCACAGCTGCAGCTTTTCGAGTGGCCAACTCTTTTTTGATGCCTCCCTTTCGGTCTATAATAGCTCCGAGATATTTAAAGTGGTCGACCTGCTCCAGGATCTGTTATCCCAGCTTAATCTGATGTTTTCTTTCTTCTCGTAATATCACCATAGATTTTGTTTTAGAGCTGCTTATGACCATCCCTCTCTTCTCCAGCTCTTCCTTCCAGACTTGCAGGTTGGATTGGATATGTGCCTCTGATTTAGCAATCAGGGCAACATCATCAGCAAATGCCAGCTCTGAAAAACATACCTGTCTCATTTTCCAGTACCCCACTGAATACTTTCTTGTTCTCTCCTTACATGCCTTGATAACATCGTGCATGAGGAGTATGAAAAGATAAGGTGACAGGATATCACCTTGTCATACACCAGTCATGGTCCTGAACTCTTCTGACTTATGGTTTGCTGTCCTCGCATAATTTCTGCAAGACTTGTAGAAGCTCTGTATAGCATGAATCAGAGGCACTGGAATGTTCTACCTTGCCAAACAGTCCCAAATTTTGCTCCAGGGCACCCTGTGTAACGCCTTTTCCAGAGTTTAATGATAATAAACTAAACAAAACTTAATTAATCGTGTTGGTCATCCCAGCCCATACCTATACTCCATGTACTATAGTTTTCACGTTTGTGCGTCTTGTCGTCACATAACCGTGCGTGTGCGTGAATGGTTAAACGTAAGTGTTATATGTATGGAGAGTAGGATTGTCTGATAACAAATTACAGTTGTAAAGATAGGCTGAACTAGAGTATCCTCTCAATCCAGTGACAGATTCTACCCTTAAACTATTCACTCGTGAAATCTATTTCTTATATCTTATTTTTCACTTATTTACCACTTGTTCTGTTCTATTCAGACGGGACCAAATCTATCTCTAATGCCTATCTAAATTTACGACAAAGACACAGTTTTTTTTTCAAAATAAAAAACCAGATGATGTATATACATAATCAAGCAAGGTTTACAAGGAGCAAAACAGAAGTTTCTCAAACAAATATTTTGAAAAAAGATTGAAAAATGGCAAGACTGTGATAAGATTCTGGTTAGTTTACTCAAAGAGCAAAGGCTGTATATACTGTTTTGTTTGCAAACTCTTTTCTAAATGCCAAACATCACTTACAACATGTGGGTTTTCTGACTGGGTGAATGTACTCAGAACTCTGAAGAATCATGAAGACAGCATGGAACATAAGAGGGCGATGTTGTGTTGGATAACACGAAAGTCAAATAAAAATACAGTGGATCAGCAACTTGAAGAACAGATGACAAAAACCATACAGTACTATTTTGTAGTACTGAAAAGAGTTGTAGCTGTTATAAAGTTTTTAAGTGAAAGAGGTTTGGCATTTAGAGGTCATGAGGAGGAGTGGGGCTCACCAAATAATGGAAACTTCATGGGGGCCATTGAATATATTGCAGAATTCGACCCATTTTTACATGAACATCTCGAGAAATGTAAACATTAAAAAGTAAATGCTACTCACCTATCCAAAACCGTGTATAAAGAATTGGTAGAAAATATGGGAAAACATGTGCAAAATGAAATTGTGAATCAAATCAACAACCTAGACACCAAATACTACTCTATTATTGTTGACTCTACGCCTGACCTGACACATGTTGACCAGCTGGTAATTGTGGTTCGATACTGCTATAATGGAAAACCCTGTGAGAGATTTTTTTACATTTTTACTGATAGAAAACCATTCACCCACGACCTTATTCAACAAAATACAACAAGTCCTGGCTGAACATAAGTGATAAAGGCTTTATACTGGACACTCGTTGATAAAGATCTTTCAGTTGATAAGTCCTCTAAATAGTGTATGCTTGGTTAACGTGCCACCACATTGATAAGATGTAGTACTGGTGGTTGTTAGACATCACATTGATAAAGCTTTTCCAGTCACAATGTTCGGTACATAGGTCAGGTGACCGACTGTTGGGGCCCTGACAAGGTGTACTGTTAAGTGCGTGTATACTGGTGCAATGGGTGAGTGTGAACATCAATAATGACAAACGCGAATGGATGATAGTTCGACAAGTGCACAGATCACTCACTCCAATCACAGGTGGAAGTCAAGGATGGCTGGACTACTGTAGTCGTTTCATATTATTTAATAAGACGTACACATGGACAGTACGAGCATCGTTACAGGAACACAAGTCGACATAAACAGCATAGTGTTGATCAATGGTCTACCATCATAAATTAGCATTCATGTTGAATAACATTGCAATGGAACATCTGTAAACAAGCACTTAGATTTCCATTGTTTACAAATACAATCATCAGGCCTTACTGACCGAGCATGTCGGTTAATAAATACTGTTTAAACTTGACTCCTAAACAGGACCTCTTTCTAGCGAAGATTTCGTTAGGTAAATTACAGCAAATCTCTGTGAAGATAATGTTAACCCACTAGTATTGGGGTTTTCTTCATACCTGTGATCTCTTAATCATCACCTGATAATAAGGGGCATTCCCGTTCTCGGATTGATGATCGGCAATAAGTAGGATTCCAAAATAAATAGAATTCCAAAATGGCTTCTGGTTCCCTGTTGAGCATCGCTCACTATACGGATGTATAGTAAATCTTCAATCGAAGCTTTGTTCATCAACAATAAATGATTCTATAAGAATCAGCATATTCTGTCCTCATAATTGCTGCATATAAACATATTCAGTGTTGCTAGATAACATGTCGTCCCGACATATACATAGGTAAATTCATATCGACATCTGCTCATCTGAGCCTAGGAATGAAAGAGTTCAGTGAACAGTTCTTTACCTTGCCATACGAAATATACTAGCAAACACAAATACTCTCCTGGCGTTACTGAATTAACACTGGGGAACTCATGGATTTAACAATCCTAGAAGAAACTATCTTCGTCCCTATAATCAATCGAAGAGATCACAAACTTTGGACAGGTCTAAGACATGACGTCGTGCCAGGCTCCTTCATCACCGAAGAACCCTCTAATGTATCTTCATGCGCCAAAAGCACCTGACCCCAAAGTACAGTACAAGGAAAAATAGTTCCACTTAAACATACCAAGATATAAAAATATAAGACATACTCGTCCTACATAGACCAGAACTACAAATAGATTCGGGCCATAGATATTCTGAAGCAAGAACAATCTATTCCCAACCAAACACAGAATAGATCGCTGTAAACCCAGATTCCTACGCCTAGTTCGATCTTCAGGAAAGATATAAGAACCGATAACTCACAGAATGAATACCCATCGCCTAATCTGAGTTCTGTCCCTTTAGACTGAAAATCGGGAATTCGAAGATAAATATATTTTTATCAGACAAATAAATACATTTTACATTTGTATGCGTATTTACAGTAATTTGTGCGCCACACAAAAGAATATTTGCGCAACAGATTACCACACCCCCCGGGAAAAAAAATGAAATCATTTTTTTTTTCATCTGAGAGCAACATACAATAGGCTCCCAACGCATAAATACTGCGCAGATGAGAAATATCTGGAATTATTTAAGCCAAATTAAGGCAAAGTCGAAATATAGATCGACTGATGAGAATACATCTCAACTTCTCAGAGAAAGCATTTCTCTTAAGCATAAATGTTTCCAGGGAAGTGTCTCCAACGCATACTACTATACTTGCAATGACACAATGCATATAACAATTTCATATTTAAGCATTAAAAATACATGATTGACAAAAAAAGAAAAATCATCAACGAGTACCGGTGAATATATATATCAATGAACGTAGTGATAGTAGTGATACAATCACTATATTACACATTACAATGTGTATTTATCTTGCTATAGAAGAGACAAATCTGTTGTCGAGTTGGAAGTGTTAAGAAGTCCAAGACTCAACAGTTAGGTGGAATCATGTGGGCATCTAGACAGAATGTCTGCCATCACATTATCTGATCCACGGATAGCTCGTACCGAAAAATGAAAAGGTTGAAGAGCAATTGCATATCGAGTCGACCTCGAACTCTTCAAAATCTTACTCTGTATAGCCGTAAGAGCTTTCTGATCGGTTTCTACTATGAAGTGTGCGCCTAGAAGGAATCTTTGTAGTTTGAGAATTGACCAAACCATAGCCAATAGTTCACGGTCTAAAACCGAATAATTCCTTTCTGCAGCATTAAGCTTTCTGGAGATATACATTACAGGATGCAGAGTTCCAGAGTACTCTTGCATTAGTGCCGCTCCAATCCCAGTGGATGAAGCGTCACTACGAAGATCAAATGTCTTATCTGTAGTAGGTAACACTAAAATAGGTGATGATGAAAACAAAGTTTTGATCTTATCCAAAGAGGATTGGCATTCTTGTGACCAGTGAACCATATTAGGCGACCCTTTCTTTAGTAGTGTAGAAAGAGGTGCCATGATAGAGGATAGATTCGGAATGAATCTTCCATAAAACTGAATAAGACCTAATAGACTTCGCACTTGCTTTTTAGTCTTAGGAATAGAGATGTTAAGTATCTTAGTGATATTATGGTCCTCTGTCTTTAGGAAACCATGACCCACTCGATGGCCTAAGAAAGAAATTTCGCTAAAACCAATGCAGGCTTTAGAGGGTTTCGCTGTCAGGTTATACTCGCGTAGAGTAGACAGTAATTCAACTAACCCTGAATAGTGATCTTCCCAAGTATCGCTGAAAAGACAGATGTCGTCTAGATACGCGATGACATCTGACCGATAAGATAGAATTCGACGCATCATGCGTACGAATGTAGTTGGTGCGTTCATAAGGCCGAAAGGCATGAAATTCCATTGAAAAAGGCCTCTAGGTGTAGAAAAAGCAGTAAAAGGTTTGGCGCGTTCAGATAAAGGAACTTGCCAATATCCTTTAGACAAATCTAGTTTAGTGAAAAAATGAGATTTAGAAAGCCTAGTAAGTAGCTCTTCTAGTAAAGGCATAGGTTCAGCATCAAACTTCGTAACTTGATTCAATTTGCGATAGTCAACGCAAAGACGTATGTTATTGTCTTTTTTCCGAACAATAACCATCGGCGAAGAATACGCAGAAGTGGATGGTTCAATTATTTTAAAATATATCATCTCATCCAACTCCTTCTCAACCTGTGCTTGAAAATGTATAGGGATAGGATAAGGTCTGACCCTAATAGGATTATGGTCAGTTAGAATAATGTCATGTTCAATGACATGAGTTTGTCCAGGGATGTCAGTAAGGACATCCTGAAGTGTTTGTAACATAGCCGAAACTTGTCGCTGTTCTCCTACAGACAAATCCGGAGAAACAGTAACGTTTTTCCATGATTCACTAGAATGAAGTGGAATTATCGGAAGCGGAAAATTAACATCCGAAAAATTTGTTTCCTCATCCTGTATTACGGACAGTGATGAGTAATGACCATGTTGGAATGGTGAATCGTCCGTTGCCTGGAAAATAGGCTGTAAATAATCCGGACATTCATGGAATTCCGTAAGCATATTGATGTGGAAGGTTTTATGCTTTCCATCAATATCGACAATGTAGTCAACATCGGAAATTTTCGAGATTATATCGTACGGACCTTTCCAAGAAATAAGAAGTCTGTTTTCCCTACAAGGTAGTAAAACAAATGCTTTGTCACCCAGACAAAGTTGTCGTAAGGTTCTTTTCTTATTGGCAAATTGTCTTGCTTTCTGCTTAGCAAATTCAGACGAAGAAGTTGCCAATTTGCATGCTTCGATAATCTTTTGTCTCAGCGCGATGACATATTCGTAAGAAGATTTTGTGTCATCGGTAATATTATCAGCGGTTATGAGATCATGAAGCAAAGACATAGGGCCGCGAGGTCGCGCGCCAAAGACAAGTTCAAAGGGAGAAAATCCTGTATGTTCATTGGGAACCTCTCTGTAAGCGAAGAGGGCCGCGGGTAAAACCCTGTCCCAATCTTGAGGATGATCCTCAGTTATCTTCCCTAGTAAGTTTTTGAGTGTTCTATTTAGCCGTTCGACCATCCCATTGGACATAGGATGATAGATACTACTCAAAGATCTCTCTATCTGCAGAGTCGACATCACTTGAGACATGGTATCCGATATTAGTTGGGTGCCATGGTCTGACAATATTTCTCCGGGGAATCCCAGACGAGAAAATATAAGCCAAAGAGCATCTGCAATGTCAGCAGTAGTAATGCTCTTCAGAGGAATAGCCTCTGGCCAACGTGTGCACATGTCCACACACGTTAAAATAAACTGATGTCCTCTAGCAGATTTGATCTTAAATGGACCAATAATGTCTATCGCCATTTTCTGAAATGGTCGAATAGGAATGTCTGCAGCCTGGATAGGTGCAGCATGGCGTGGACCTTTGGATTTGACTTCTTGACATACTATACAAGATTGACAATAAATCCGTATGTCTTTGTTCACAAAAGGCCAAAAGAAAGCCGCAAGAACTCTTGACTTTGTACGGGAAAAACCCATATGTCCAGCACACTGAGAGTCGTGTGCGTGTTGCAAAATTTTAACTCTCAAATTCTTGGGCACAAGAATCTGAGAATGACTTGACTTAGCGGAGTCTTGCACCATACGTACAAGTACGCCATTCTTCATTGTAATCCAAGATTTACGCTTTGTATCTTTATTTGGATCACCTTTTGTTGCCAAAGTGAAGAATTTCTTTAGAGTCGGATCCTCTTCTTGCTGTTTTATAAACGAGTCACGGGAAATTACCAAGGGATCATCTTGGTTATGCACTTCATTATCTTCAGTAGATGAAGTTTGAGGCATATTAAGAGCTTGAGCTCTAGTGACTACAGCATTAGCAGTTTGCATATTTTGTTTTTCCCAAACGGAAATTTGTTGTGGAGTGCATTCTTTGACTCCGTGAATACGACCGATGATAAGATCAGCGATCGGATTCGGCAGAAGACATGCGTGTACATCTCCTGTAAAGAAAGGAGTAGCAATCCTAATGATAGCAGTAGAGTATTTCTCTAAGGTGCCGCCAAATGTTACACATTTGACTACTTTTCCAGTGGCACGAGAAGGATCTACAAGCGACTGCCTAACACCAATTGTGGTGCATCCAGAATAAAAAAGAACTGAGACTGGATTGTCATTTACTAAACCTCTATGTAAGACAAGAGAACCTCTTCCATCATGCGCGACTGACGCAGGAAGAGCGGGAAGAGGATGGCCACAACTTAAAGTGGACACCGTAGTTGGTTCAAATAATGTTTTGCATTGGGGGCATTGAGATGCTCTCCCAAAATCAAAAGCGGAACATGCCATATTATTAGCATCATTATTATCTTTGGTCTGTTTATAGGCTTCATGTGACTCTTGCTGTGCAGAGTTTGCCTGATAATGAGATTTATGTTTTTTGTATTGTGATCTACCTCGATTATTATTGCTTCTGTAATCATTATTATTTCCTCTATTGTAACCCCTATTTGGGTTTGAGTCATAATTCTCATGGTTACCATTATCATATTCATCATAATGAGCATCTCTATAATTATGGTCTTGTTGTCTCCATGATGGATGACTTGGATAGTTTCTATAATTACTTCCTCTGCGGAAATTCCTATAATTATGACCACCTCTGTATCGAGGGCTTTCAGCTTGTCTCCATTTCTTCGCAGAAGAACCCTGAAATGATTGGTTTCCTTGGTTTTGATAACTATTATGGTTACCTTTTTTTCCCAAACTTGTTTTGTGGTCCCTGAAATTTGTGTGAGTAATTAGAGTTGTATGGTGTTGCTGATGCAACTGGCATACTCTCTTTAATCTTAGTGTTGCTAAGAGTTATGTCAGGGTGTGCAGTGACGTATTGGTCACAATATTCTTGCATTTCTTTTAGAGTCTTGGGTTTACGCTCATGTAGGAATTCAAGGAATGGTTTATTAACACTTGACATAATTTTGTCCCTGAGCAACAAGTCCATAAGGGCTTCATATGTCTTTTCTGTTTTGGACAACTCAATCCAACGATTAAATGTAAGACGTGTCCTTGCAATGAATTCTGAGAATTCTACCCCTGATTCAGGTACCATTTTCTTAAACAAAATACGGTAACCTTCCTCAGTTAACTTATATTTTTTCAATAAAGCTGCTCTAATAACATCATAATTTTCCTTGTCAGCCTCTTCAACCAAACTTAACCTAGTTAGAGAATCACCTTTCAAATTTTCTGACAACTGATTAGCATATTGTGATTTATCCACATTATGAGCTCGACAAGAACGTTCAAAACGAGCTAGCCAGAATGTAATATCGTCACTGGAAGGATTGAACGCGGGTACCTTGACCTTATAAGTAAAGGGTTTACCACTATTACCATTTGACTGATTAACATTACTCATATTTGTCAATTTCAATTTTTCTAACTCAAATGCTAACAGTTTTTCCTCATGTTCTCTTTTTGCCTTTCTCTCCTCGGCTTCAGCTTCCCTGTCTAATCTCTTTTGTTCAGCTTCTTTGTCTAATCTCCTTTGTTCAGCCTCAGCTTCTCTGTCTAATCTCTTTTGTTCAGCCTCAGCTTCTCTTTCTAATCTTTTTTGTTCAGCTTCTTTGTCTAATCTCTTATGTTCAGCTTCTTTGTTTTGTTTTTCCATTTCCATTTGGAATCTCTTTTCCTCAATCTGCATCTGCAATTTCTTTTGTTCAAATTCTATTTCCAATTTTCTATCCTCACTTTTTTGTTTTCTCTCCTCAGCTTTTTGTGCTTTATCATATTGACTGGTAGCATACTCCTCCAACTTATCTCCAGTCTTGCCTAGGGATTTCCCTTGCTCAATAAAGTAATCTAAAGTCGACATAATGTATACTAATATGTGATTAGATACCTCAAATAGCAATAATGAAATCTATCTCCAAATAAATGGAAACAAGCTCTTAATAGCTTGAATAATCAGCTCTTTTTATCACAATCTCTGTGGGAAACAAGCCTTTAAATAAGGTCTTGTATAATCAACTGTGTACCTTTAACAACAGCCATTAATCATCAGTTGATTGTTACTCATAAGTTCACTACACAGCTAGCAGTGTATGATCAAGTATATTTTATAGTATATGTCAACAACCAACATAAACAAAAGACAATCAAGAAAAACAATACGAAAACATTTGCAGAAATCAACAAAAGAAAAAGCTTAACCAAAAATAATGTCACAAAGTATGTGATGATAACTGCAAGGAAATAAACAAGACAAATGACGTCACAGTGTATAAATATAGAGTGTGTATAGAATTAAATGAAAGGAAAGGTTAGATCTACAAATACAAACAAATCAAAACAAAACTGAAGAACAGAAAAAATATCACAAAAACAACAATGGGTACAGATCGTCACAGCTAACAGATATTGCAACAGATGTTGCAGCAAATTTCCAACCAAGAAAATTGCTCCCTATAGAACACTAATATAGGACCAATATGACTCGGTATATCTTATACTCGTCACACAAATAATATGCAAACATGTAAACATTAAACATAAATACATATATGTCATATAAATGCATATAATATAATGACATGTGTTGTAGAAGTGTCTGCAGAGAAGGCTCAGTATTACATCAATATGGTTCAGTTTTCACTGAAAACAAACTGCCACTTTAATAAACAATAGCTTTCTGTTTTAAATTATTACACAGTTCAGCAATATGCAAAACACAAGAAGATCCACCGTTGACGTGTAGACTTCTCAGTTCGATAGTACTTCTCATCAACACAGTTAAATATTCACTTGTAAACAAACTTGCTGTGCTACGCTGTCTGTTCTATGTAAACACCGTCTGTTAACGAGCGCTGACCTATTTACAGCATACGATCGATAGGGCAGGTCATGCTGACTTCAACTGTAGAGTTGTACTGCTTGTGTGTCGTATCAGGCCACAGAAAACGGTCTGGTCTCAGTAGCTGACTTCGCAAAATGTCCACTGTGCTGATTGACCCAGGAAACTGGCCCACCAGTTGATAAAGGCTTTATACTGGACACTAGTTGATAAAGATCTTTCAGTTGATAAGTCCTCTAAATAGTGTATGCTTGGATAACGTGCCACCACATTGATAAGATGTAGTACTGGTGGTTGTTAGACATCACATTGATAAAGCTTTTCCAGTCACAATGTTCGGTACATAGGTCAGGTGACCGACTGTTGGGGCCCTGACAAGGTGTACTGTTAAGTGCGTGTATACTGGTGCAATGGGTGAGTGTGAACATCAATAATGACAAACGCGAATGGATGATAGTTCGACAAGTGCACAGATCACTCACTCCAATCACAGGTGGAAGTCAAGGATGGCTGGACTACTGTGGTCGTTTCATATTATTTAATAGGACGTACACATGGACAGTACGAGCATCGTTACAGGAACACAAGTCGACATAAACAGCATAGTGTTGATCAATGGTCTACCATCATAAATTAGCATTCATGTTGAATAACATTGCAATGGAACATCTGTAAACAAGCACTTAGATTTCCATTGTTTACAAATACAATCTTCAGGCCTTTCTGACCGAGCATGTCGGTTAATAAATACTGTTCAAACTTGACTCCTAAACAGGACCTCTTTCTAGCGAAGATTCCGTTAGGTAAATTACAGCAAATCTCTGTGAAGATAATGTTAACCCACTAGTATTGGGGTTTTCTTCATACCTGTGATCTCTTAATCATCACCTGATAATAAGGGGCATTCCCGTTCTCGGATTGATGATCGGCAATAAGTAGGATTCCAAAATAAATAGAATTCCAAAATGGCTTCTGGTTCCCTGTTGAGCATCGCTCACTATACGGATGTATAGCAAATCTTCAATCGAAGCTTTGTTCATCAACAATAAATGATTCTATAAGAATCAGCATATTCTGTCCTCATAATTGCTGCATATAAACATATTCAGTGTTGCTAGATAACATGTCGTCCCGACATATACATAGGTAAATTCATATCGACATCTCCTCATCTGAGCCTAGGAATGAAAGAGTTCAGTGAACAGTTCTTTACCTTGGCATACGAAATATACTAGCTGTGGTGTCTGCCAATGCACACCACATGTTAGATTTATTGAGTTTGAGTTAGTGCTGATAAATGCGGCACTATTTGGGATATTTATTGAAAATGAGGCGCACCGGAAAATGACGTCAGAGTTTGTGTTGATATGTGTATGGCCAAGGTGAAGTAAAACCTTGCACTTTGTGACAGCTGTGGTTTTTGGCTGTGTTTTCTTTTTAAGTTCCAGTATGGACCTACTACGAAGTGTGTACCTTCTGACAGGAGAGGGTTTGTACAAGAGCATGAATACTCTTGAATTAAAAGTAATATGTACGGAGAAAATTAATAAATAAGGATTAATCATGAATAACGAGTATGCATGCTACAAAGAATTTCAGTTATTAAAAGATGTCGAATTCGTTTTAAAAAGAAGACTGTTTTAGTTCCTCATTGGTCAGGTAGAGAACCTGTATGCGTGTTGTGATAGAGGGAACAAAACTATGAAAAGTGAGAGATTTTACCCGGGATGTAACGGGATAACGAGCAGTACTATGAGCGACCGCTGGAGCAATCAAATATATATTAACTGTGGACAGGGGTAGCAATTTACCTATAATAATAATAAACGAACACAAAATATATTCGAACGGCGCCCCACCACAGATATGGGGGCTGTCGTCCGTTGGATTTGAAGGACATTTGAAGGTTGCTCAGGCTATTGGCAGACAGAGTTCTATGTTGGGACAATATCGAGAATTTTGATCAATCTATCGCTGTTCAACAATGAACATTTTATGCAGAGACAGCTGTTGGAATGCAACTTTGTGCAGACATGAAATTTACAATATTCGTATACTAGGTCATGCCCAGACCTGGTACCTTACTTGAGGATCAGAAAAAAACATTATATCCATGATGAAATCGTTCACGCTGATTTACCATGAGAGGAATATCTTCACGGGAGAAATATGAATCTGCGATTTTACGAGGAGGTCGTTTCGCTGGACAAGTGGACTCGGAAGTAATAGATCAAACCGTTAGGACATTGACAAGGTCACCTCATCAGTTTATTCGGTCACTCGTTGGAAAATAACATTTCGTCTCTATCATTATATATTGACACTATCTCTACAATGTGTCTCACACGAGTAAAGGTCGGACATTCCCATTGAACTGAATACTCAGTGAACGATTTACGAGAACGTCTTCATATTTCGTCATCATGGTTGCTGATTACTACATTATAAGATTACTACATTATCCACATTTCAATTTAATATTGCGTGGAACGACCCATTGGAGTTACAGCGAAGAATGGACGCTCATGGTCGATTCAGATAAGTAATGTTATGTAACGTCATGGTTGTTGGTCCTATCATTGTTGGGCAAATCTCGCTTCTTTTGTGTTATATGTTTCTTTTCTTTGTCTCTTGCGGGCGACTGTTTAGGAGGCATTTTACGTTTCAGTGTCGTATTTCTATAGGTTGATTGCATTAATTTCTTTCAGGGATTCAGCATTTAGTGCTGTCGTGATTTCCGCTCTGTTTGAAATTAAGGCTTTCATGCGTGTTAGCTGTGCTGTGATTCGTCGTATTTTTTTTAAATTTCAATTTTGTTCGGGAATTTAGTCTGGCGTAGGTCTTTCCTGGCTATCTTTTGTAAAATTTACATTAATGATAAAAGTGATTTGTCGTTTTGTCTCGTTAATTACTGGTGGAAATTTTAATTTTCTTTTGTCTTAGAATTTTCGACTACTTACAATTTTGTCGTTTCTTTATTTTGTTTCCATCCATGTCTTTCGTTAGTCATGTCATGTGATAATTTTTCTTTGCAGCATGTATATGATAAACTATTTATTGATTAACTATAATTCTATAATATTGTTGGTGATATATCCTGCGATTCTTGTCGATAACAAGAAGCAGGATCATAAACGCTAATTATTATATTAATAAGCGTATAAAGGATTTGTGCAGGTGATATAGTTATATATATATTCACATTGTGACTATACCAATCAGACACACTATTCCATAGTGTGATGGTCTAAGTAAGGCAGAGGAGAACATAGATATTGATTTATTGTTTAGAAAAGTTATAATTTGTGGTATACTATGGCGACTCTTGACTATTTTATTAAACAAGGCAAGGCGCTGGGTATGGAAGGTGATATTTTAAAAAATTTTGCTTTGACTGCATATGAAAAGGCAGAGGCAAAAGAAGAAAGAGAAAGAAATGAGAAAAGAGAAAGAGAAGAAATAGAAAGAAATGAGAAAAGAGAAAGAGAAGAAAGGGAATTTACTATGGCACAAGAAAAAGCAAATAAGGAAGAGAGAATTCGTATAGCAGAAATCGCTGCGGAACGAGAGAAAATGGAACATGAAAAGGCAATTCGTTTAGCGGAAATTGCTGCCGAGGAGGCAAAATTTGAAAGGGAGAAAGCTTTTGAGGTTGAAAAACTTCGTTTTCAACAACATCATGGTTCCCATGATTCAGATAGTAATGGTTCATCGAAGAAGGCAATCACAACCCCTAACTTTAATTTAAGACTACCACCTTTTTCTCCTCCTCACGACGATATAAGTTTTTATTTATTAAGATTTCAGGAAAGAGTCTCTTGCTTAAATATTGATAAAGATTCGTGGTCTGGTGTTTTTTCGGGTCTCCTCACAGGTGATGCAGTTGGGGTCTATCTGGGTATAGACCAAGATAAAAGACATGATTTTCAGGTCGTAAAGGCAGCATTTATACGCAGATATGGTCTGGATCAGGAAGGCTATAGACAAAAGTTTCGATCCATGTTACCGGTAGAGGGTAAAAATTTTGAGGATTTTGTTTCCTCCATAAAACTATGTCTCCAAAGATGGGTTGAACAGGCTTCTATCCCTAAAACGTTTGAAGGATTATGTGATCTCTTATTAAGAGATAAAATTGTTTCTTCGGTAAACCAGGATATTGTATCATTCTTACAAGAACGTAATCCGACTAGTATCGATGAAATGGAAAAATTAGGTCAACAATTTTCCGTTGCTCATCCAAACTTGTCATTGAGCAGAGCAAAAGTCTTGGACTCATCTACTGCGTGTGCTGCGACGCACGGGAGATCGCGCACTCGTAGCTTGGATAGACGATATAATCATAGAGAAAATAATCACACATCCTATAGGGGTAAATATAATTTTTACCATAATCGCTCACCTTCACGAGGTAGAGACAGGCATAATTTCAACAATTATAACAATAACCAATGGTATCGAAATAACCAGTATTCACACAACAAATATACGGACAATCATAATTTGTCACCGCGGGGTGGCCATTATAACAGGGACAACAATGGACATTCTCATTCAGACAATTTTTCAGATCGCAGAAGATCTCACTTCGTTAGAAGTCATAATAGAGCACGCTCACAAGCCAATGCTTGTCAGACGGTAGATAGAAATGTCAGTAATGACATCCATCCAACCAATAATCACGCCAATGCGTGTAACGTTGATTTAGAAAATTCTAATAATTGTACAGAATGTAAGATGTTATTTCAACCTGGAGCTACACCACGGCTTAAATGTGGACATGGCTTACCAGTGTTGTCATCTTATGACGGTGTTGGTACTCTCACTTTACATAATGGGTTTTTGTTTAACACTCCAATTAAAATTTTAAGGGACACGGGTTCCACAACGGTCGGGATAAGAAGGTCGTTAATCCCTCCATCTTGTTTCACTGGAACGTCAGTGAAATGCATAACTTTCGGAGGCACGGTAGAGATATATCCCATGGCCGACGTAACAATAACCACGCCATTCTTTACTGGGAAAGTTCGTGTATGTGTTCTCAACCAGCCTTGCTGTGACTTGATTTTGGGAAACATAAAGGGTATAAAAGAATGTTCTACTGATGAAATTTCTGCATGGGAAAGAGAATATCTTTCTTTATCCAATGCTGTGACTACTAGAGCACAGCTGGTTGCAGAAGCAAATGAACTTAATGATAGCAATAATATCCCACACGTGACAACAAGTCATTACATAGATAAAAATGCATTCATTAACCAACAAAAAGATGACTCTTCTTTGGGACGTTTATTCACTTTAGCTACGGCTAAAACTATTACACATACAAATAATGCCAGACATTGGTATCAATTTCATGACAATATTTTGATACGTTGTTTTGACAATTATTCTTCGGTACTCAGACAAATAGTAGTACCTACGTCATTTCGATCACTAGTTTTATCTAATGCACATGATGTTCCTTTTGCGGGTCATATGGGGATTGCCCGCACAGCTTATAGATTGATGGCACATTTTTTTTGGCCAGGGGTTCATAAGGACGTCGCAACGTTTTGTAAATCATGCACTGTTTGTCAGGGAGTTGCTCATAAGGGTGCGCATCAGTTTGCACCCCTACAGACCACAGATATCTCTGTGCGTCCTTTTTATAAGATGGCTGTCGACATAATCGGGCCTCTTCCGGTGTTATCATCCAGAGGATTCCGCTTCATCTTAACTTGTATCGATCTATGCACCAGATGGCCTGAAGCCATACCTGTTAAGTCCATAACAACAATGTCGGTGACTGATGCATTATTATCGATATTTTCACGTATCGGATTTCCTGAAGAGCTTCTGTCGGATCATGGCACGCAATTCACTTCAGATATGTTCTCGGAAATTTGTGATGTGCTTCACATCCGTCATACATTGAGTGCCAGATTAAATCCGCAATCAAACGGAGTTGTAGAACGCTGGAATTCTACTTTAAAGCAGATGTTGGGCAAAGTAACAACAATGTTTCCCCATGATTGGGACCGGTTGATACCAGCGGTTCTCTTTGCGTATAGAGAAGTTCCTAATCGTCAAACTGGATTCTCACCATTTCAATTAGTTTTCGGGGCTAATCCAAGAGGACCAATGTCTATCTTACATGATTTGGTGATAACAAACGATGATAATACGGTTACGAAATCTAGTCACCAATATGTCACAGATCTACGTCAATGCATTGTGGACGCATGTGAGATTGCGACTGAAGCATCAGAATTAGCAAAATATAAGACTCGGTCGCGTATTAATCGTGATAGGAGATTAACATCATTATCGATTAACGATGAAGTTTTTGTTCTCTTGCCACTTAAAGGTGATCATTTGTTGGTTACGTGGCAAGGTCCTTTTAAAGTTGTGGGTAAGAAAACCGACGTGGATTACATCATCGACATTAGGGGTAAAAGAAAAACATTCCACACTAACATGTTACAACCTTACATTTCTAGACCTCTTCCACTCAAACATATTTGTGAATCTATCACAAATCAATCTCCGCATCTGGCATCTATTGCTTTAGTTGATGAAGAAGCAACTAGTTTCGCGGATGTACCGCTTGATTTTCCTGTGGTACCTATCCAAGCCTCTGAAACTTGGAAGGATGTAATCATTTGTAACGATTTACCTTCAGATCAGAAGAATCAGATTCTCAATCTATTGAAATCTTTTGAAGATGTGTTGTCTGATCTACCTGGACGAACTAACATTATTTCTCACGAAATAAAATTATCGGATCCCACTCCGATTAAGTTACGACCGTATGCAATTCCTTTGCATATCAGAGAGCAGGTTGATAGTGAGGTCGACAATATGTTGAAAATGGGGATAATCTCTCCATCAGATTCTCCATTTTGTTTTCCGATGGTAGCAGTACGGAAGAAAGACAAATCCATTCGTATATGCATTGATTTCCGTCGACTAAATAAAGTCACGATATCAGATTCTGAACCAATGCCTTTGCTGGAAGACCTGCTACCTCGTTTAGCTTCCGCTACGTTCTTTAGCAAATTCGATTTATCAAAAGGGTATTGGCAGATCCCTTTGACCGAAGAATGTAAACCATTGACGGCATTTGCAACATCGAAGGGTTTGTTCCAATACAATGTCATGTGTTTTGGGCTCAAAAATGCGCCTGCAACTTTTGTACGGATGATGCGTCGAGTATTTGGGAGCCGTTATGACCTAATATCTTATATAGATGACATTTGCATGTTTCATGACACATGGGAAGAACATGTAGATGGGATACAATCTTTACTCCAGACACTAAGAATACACAATCTCACAGCCCGTCCATCCAAAATAGAAATTGGATTCAAGGAAATTTCATTTCTAGGACACAAAATTGGCAGACATGTAATACAACCTGATGAATCTAATTTAAAACGCATACTTGATCTTACAATCCCAACTACAAAGAAGCAAGTACGGAGTCTATTAGGATTGGTGAATTTTTACCACAAGTTTATTCCAAGGTTCTCGTCTTTGACTGCTGTCTTATCTGATCTAACTAAAAGAGGTATGCCTAACAAAGTAGTGTGGACAGAACAATGTAACCAGGCATTACAAAACATTAAGACTCATTTTTCACAGTATCCGATATTAAGACTGCCAGATTTAAAAAGATCATTTATTGTTGTAACAGATGCTTCGCTCCACGCAATAGGCGGGTGTTTGGGACAAAGTTTTGATGGCAAGTTTCATCCGATCTACTACTTGAGTAGGAAACTATCGGAAGCCGAATCTAAATACTCTATTTTCGACAGAGAACTGTTGGGTATAGTATGGACTTTGAATAAACTTCAAAAGTATGTGGTAGGTACGCATTTTACTATAATGACAGATCAGAGATCATTAACGTATCTGCAAACCTGTAAATCACCAAGTGCAAGACTTACGAGATTTGCATTACAGTTGCAAGCGTATGACTTTGATATCGTCCATATAGAAGGACATAATAATGTAATCGCGGACACTCTATCAAGAGTAATACATTGAACTATGTAACTGTCCTGGGTACAAGAAGTGACAACAAACATTGTTTATGTTCATAATCAATTGATGGATAGATTATATAGCGATATTTTCGTAGCATTAATATGTTGCTCACAAGTTGTTGCCACATATTTTAACTGCATTTCACTCATCGTGATATCATTTCACTCATTACTTGAATTTGATTTTCCTTTTTATCATTATAGTTAAGTATAGTTAATGATGACCTGGAAACCTGCAGTTTCCAGTAGCGCGCAGGGGGGGGGGGTAATATGTGGTGTCTGCCCATGCACACCACATGTTAGATTTATTGAGTTTGAGTTAGTGCTGATAAATGCGGCACTATTTGGGATATTTATTGAAAATGAGGCGCACCGGAAAATGACGTCAGAGTTTGTGTTGATATGTGTATGGCCAAGGTGAGGTAAAACCTTGCACTTTGTGACAGCTGTGGTTTTTGGCTGTGTTTTCTTTTTAAGTTCCAGTATGGACCTACTACGAAGTGTGTACCTTCTGACAGGAGAGGGTTTGTACAAGAGCATGAATACTCTTGAATTAAAAGTAATATGTACGGAGAAAATTAATAAATAAGGATTAATCATGAATAACGAGTATGCATGCTACAAAGAATTTCAGTTATTAAAAGATGTCGAATTCGTTTTAAAAAGAAGACTGTTTTAGTTCCTCATTGGACAGGTAGAGAACCTGTATGCGTGTTGTGATAGAGGGAACAAAACTATGAAAAGTGAGAGATTTTACCCGGGATGTAACGGGATAACGAGCAGTACTATGAGCGACCGCTGGAGCAATCAAATATATATTAACTGTGGACAGGGGTAGCAATTTACCTATAATAATAATAAACGAACACAAAATATATTCGAACGGCGCCCCACCACACTAGCAAACACAAATACTCTCCTGGCGTTACTGAATTAACACTGGGGAACTCATGGATTTAACAATCCTAGAAGAAACTATCTTCGTCCCCATAATCAATCGAAGAGATCACAAACTTTGGACAGGTCTAAGACATGACGTCGTGCCAGGCTCCTTCATCACCGAAGAACCCTCTAATGTGTCTTCATGCGCCGAAAGCACCTGACCCCAAAGTACAGTACAAGGAAAAATAGTTCCACTTAAACATACCAAGATATAAAAATATAAGACATACTCGTCCTACATAGACCAGAACTACACATATATTCGGGCCATAGATATTCTGAAGCAGGAACAATCTATTCCCAACCAAACACAGAATAGATCGCTGTAAACCCAGATTCCTACGCCTAGTTCGATCTTCAGGAAAGATATAAGAACCGATAACTCACAGAATGAATACCCATCGCCTAATCTGAGTTCTGTCCCTTTAGACTGAAAATCGTGAATTCGAAGATAAATATATTTTTATCAGACAAATAAATACATTTTACATTTGTATGTGTATTTACAGTAATTTGTGCGCCACACAAAAGAATATGTGCGCAACAATAAGCGTTCACTTGAAAATATCCGTGCCCAGTCCTACGATAATGCATCTAACATGAAGGGCTCGGAGAAAGGGCTGCAAGCACTCTTTAAAAACTTTAACAGGTACGCAGACTATGTTCCATGTGCAGCCCATTCACTTAACCTTGTTGGAAAAAAGGCAGTGTCTACTGTACCTGAAGTTGTTGACTATTTTGGCATTTTGCAGGAGTGGTATGTTTTCTTTTCTGGATCTCCACGAAGATGGGGGATTATAAACACACAGGGCAATCTACATTTTTCTCTAAAGAGCTTAAGTGTAACTAGAGGGTCTGCACACTATGAAGCAGTCCGGGCAATTAAAAATGGATATATGGGTATTTTACAAACAAGACTCAGAAGAGAAGCCTGAATGTAGACGAGATGCAAAGAATTGATACAACAAGTTGGTACAGTTGGAATATGCTATTTTAACAGTCGTTTGGGAAGAAGTGCTGGAGCGTGGTTTTGATGTATTTGAAGGTTATCTTCTGCTTTCATCTTTACTTTCATTTGTTAAAGAACTCAGAGAAAATTCAGCCGATAGGATTGCACACTATGAATCAGAAGCAAAAGGTTTGTGTGAAGATATCACTTCAAGTTATTCTGATGCTTCCAAACGCATTGTTAGAAGGAAATTTTCAGATGGAACAAGTGGTCTTGCTTCATTGAGAGGAGCTGACAAATTTTGGATAGAAGTTCTATAACAACTCTATGACTGCTTGATAATAAAGTTACGCAAGAGGTGGCCATATGAGCAGATTGCGAAAATGTTCAAGTTCCTCTCAGAATTGGTGAACAATTCTGAAATTGATGAGGACTGTATTAAACTTATAATATCGTATTACAAAGATGATATTGACCACAAATTAGTAAACGAGTGTTATCAGTTCAAAGAATATTTGCACCTTAGGAAATCCCAGAACACAGCAGAAAACATGCCATCTAAAATGCAATGCGTAGAAGTTATTCAGCTTATTTGTGAGCAATACCTAATTGAAGTGTTCCCCAATATTACTACTGCGCTTAAGCTGTACTTGACAATGCCTATCACGAGCTGCGAAGCAGAAAGGAATTTTTCAAAGTGATCTACAAATTTCGGTCTACCATGACGGAAGAGCGCTTAAATTCTTTATGCATATTGTCTCTAGAAAATGACATTGCAAGGAAGCTCTCATATGACAGACCTGTACGTGAATATGTTGCTAGAAAAAACATAAAAAAAGAGTATTTTGTAAAATGTGCTTTATGCAGTATGTTCTGGTAAGTTTAACTTTTCCTTCTGAGCACAAATTTCTTATGGATACACCTTATCAGCCTTGTTTTTTAACAAATGTATTAAAATATTTTATATTTTCATCGTTGCTAATTTTCTTATCTTATAATTTTCTTGGTATGTCTTCAACGAACTAATTCTGAATGATGGAGGCAATCATTAAAATAGTTAAGATTTAAAAAATCACATATACCATGGTGGATAGTGGTTTAGTGGTCAGAACATATGCCTTCCAAACAAATGTTCTGTATTCAACTCCCAGCAGAGTTGTTTCTTTTTTGAAAATTCATTGATTTGTCTTCAGTTTTTATATGTGTGTTGTTGGGATCTACTATAAAGCTTGAACTTCAGGTCCTCTAAGTCCATTTGTCTCTATGATACAATTCTTTCCCATCCTCGCACATTTTGTTTTTGTTTTATTTTTTTAATAAAAGGGGCCCCTCCAAGAGTTCAAGCTTCAGGACCCCCAAAATGTAGATCCGCCACTGGTTAAAGTGTTTTGTGTTTATGTACCATCATTTCCATTTCTCCCCTAGACATTAGGTACATCATACACCAGACACTAGAGCCAAAATAGTGACCGTGTGAGATCTAGGGAGGTAGCGTTAGGTTCCCTGCAAATGCATCATCATCATCCATTAGAGTCAGGGGCCTACATGTGCTTGACCTCACACGGTTAACACAGACACAGATTTCTTTCCTTTTAGGTATAACATCATAACCTCCCCAGCAAATTAAACTTTCTGCACACTCCCGTGGGCTAATAAATTGGAAAAAATATCTGGGTATTGATAGTCCAGTTAAACTTAATAGTTAAATGTTGATTTGTCTTTTAGCCAGTCCTGTTCACACCTGACTTAAGGACTCGTAAGCCACGAAGAAGACAACATAAATCCAATCAGTAACTGGAGACAATAATAAGAAAAAAAAACCCGCTGGCCGCTCTGTCAGGTCTGCGAGAAATAAACAAGACATTATGAAAAAGAAATGCAACTATTCTATATGTACACGGACGGGGACAAGACGATCTCTTTCCCGCTCTGGCAGTCCTGCTTAAAGTTAAAAGGCACATGATGACTTTATTTACAACAATACGGTCAGCTTTTCGCCCGCGCTGCACTTTCAGGTTCGGACCAAGGTATGCACCTTCCCGCCCCTCTGCGCGCGCGTTAACGATCAGCTCACACTGTCAACTATTGTTTAATTACCCATACGCGCAGTTACAAATATCGTCTGCCGTTAATAGTTATTTTATGTCGGCACCTGTTAGTTTAGTCATAAGGTATAATCAATAGTCACTTACGATAAAACACGAAATGAAATAAACGTGAATCCTATTCGGTCACTATAGTCGCGGTTAACACTTAATCAGTCAACTAAACCGTATCTTCTGCTGCGAAGCGGGTGATGGAAATTACATTCTAAATGCACCTCTGGCAAAGAAAAATAGCTACGCGTTTATTTATTTCACTAGTTTTAACGCTAGAAAATCACAGTGAATTATAATGGTAAACTTAACACATTAAATCACGTAAATGCTAATTTATATTACCACAAATCAGAAATGAAACAATCCCCACGAGATACTACTAACACACTCCCACAATGGTTATAGAATAACGTGTTTAGATTATCCAAAATTCTGAGCGACAACTGATGAAAGAGTTTTGAGAAAACGCAGTTTATATACATCATAGTATTTTGATCTCTAGAGGATGTTAATTTTCACACTCTGTTTACCTAGCAGAGAAATCTGAAAACTACGTTTCCCCGATCAAGGGTTTTCACGGTCTCTCTGTTCGGCGTTGCTACCCGACAACAGCGGCTTACCGTGTAACGGGCTGTGGTAGATTTTGACCGCTTCTGGAGATCGAAGAATTGTCTTTTCCTGTAGGTACGAACATCAAAGAGTACACGGGGGAAAATATTTTTGCCCGTCCAACTACTTCGAAAATCCGGTGATATCCCACGTGCGTCTGTCTGCTATCTTGATGATAGACAGATCCGCTCGCGTGAGAAACTCAGGTAAACAAACCAGAGCTCGCTGCTTGTTATGCTGGCATGTCGCGGGAGTTGGTAATATGTCAGTTTGTTTACATCTCAAGGAAAAGAGGCGTGGATTAAAAGTGAGTAATGCAGTCTGTCAAATGTGACTTTGCAAACGAATCATAGAACTGCAGCGCGTGGTCATGGAAGGCTGTCGGATACTTTAGGCTATATTTCCATTATAGGTCACAGACGCCTTGAAGACCAAAGCTATGGTTCTGTTCTACGAAGTTGTCGTAAATTTTGAGAAGATAGGGCTGAGATATTTATGGTCTCGTACGAGCAGAGGTGATAGTGATAGCTATGTGAGAGGAAGGTGTAAGAAATAGTTTCTGTTTCACGAGGGGTTTGATAGCGTCAAAGATTGGATTGAGTAATTGCTCTAATCCAGCCTATCTTTTACGACTCTATTTAAATTCAGACGCGCTTTCTCACTTGGTACAGATTAAAATTACACTACACTCACGTGCACACAATTTTGTGACAGAAATACGTACAGACTTGAAAACAGATAAACTATAAGGGCCGGGGTTTGACCAACACTATAAGGTTTATTATGTTTATTCTCACTAGAAAATATCACAAAATTAAGAAAAGCATTTACATCAATGGATTATAGTTTACAGACAAGAAATGAAAAATATAATCTAATAGATCTCAACAAAGGTAATTTACCCAAAACATCAAAATAATTAACAAAGGGGGGGGGGGGGTAGGGTAGGGAATAGTCTGGACGGGTAAAGACTAAGTCCTTAATTTAACCTATCCCGTGAACACTCAGATTAGTGAGAGATAAAAGAAGATTGGTATGTTATTGGTAACAAAAAAAAAAGTTTCTTTCTTTCCGTTCACTCACTACACTCATACAATGGCCCACTTTCAGATTTGCTTACCCAGATGTTGACGCTGCATACATTCCATGGAATTAAACACTAACAGGTATTAAGACTATTCAGTCATATTCGTTGTCAATTGCAGCCCCAGACTATCTGGTTTGCTGACTGCTATTTTTCGGGGAGTCGCTGAAATTGATGCGTTAGTTTTATCCTGAATATTCCTCTTTTCACTGCAGGTATTGGTTTGGGATAAGTTTATCTATGTGGTGGCACGGTCCTTGGAAGTAATACGTTAATATTTTGTTCCAGTGCGGTCTAGCCTCAGGTGGCTGTGACACTCTGCGACGTGATGGGGAAAAAATGTAAAATGATAATAATCGGCTGTTCGTTGAGGCGATGGCCGAGTATGAGCAGTGAGTTCTCGTGAACATTTCCGATGGAAAAAACTCCTGTCATGGGTCAGATAAAAGAGTACCTAATTTCTGCCACAGCAGACTGGTAATAGATATATATATGAAAAAAGTTGTATTCTAGGAATGTTCCGTTCCAGTTAAAATTTATAATTATTGTGTTTTTCTTGATTTGATCTCTCGTCATAAATGGAGAAGGTGGACCGCACACAGGGGTCACAACATGAAGATGGTTACAACAATAATTTCTGGATGCTGATAGGAACATCAGACCGTAAAATCGCTGGATCGCAAGGTTATGATCAGCCTGGATTATATTGGAAGATATTATAAACGTTTTAAGAATATTATCAATATCCTAATCTAACACACGTTTATGTATGACCTGTTAAGCACCCCGTTATTAAATTAAATTTAAAACCCACAAGTGACTAGCTAATCTCATCTCTTTTTAACACGAGATATGAACACTAGTCACTAAAAGTTTACGCATGATGAAATAGAAATAAATTGCGTTCTCTTAATTATCCACCGCCTAGCGTCTATTAATTAATTTAAAGCATCTCTTACTTGGGAAATAGCGAGTAATTAATTTTACGTTGACAACTGGTAAAATTTGCTAGACGTTATTTAATTAACACAGAAAAGAACCCAGTGAAATATAATGGAAACACTTTAACAATTAAATCACTCACAATTCTAATATATATATATATTACCGCAGCACAGAAAAAATGAATTTATCTCCACGTATATAAGTGGCGCTCTCTCTTCCAAACCTCTACACCTCACGGTAGAAGGGGAACGACTAAGTAAGTAAGTAAGTATATAAGTGATCCAAACTGTAGTATGGCTCTTATAATGCGAGCTAGGTACTTTCTTTAAAATCTGTGGCGCTACTGATAACTGAATTTTAAGAGATGGGATATATATATGAAATGGTTAAAAAATCGTTAGCTAGTGCGAGATTTCGCTCCTCTGCTCGTATTTTGGGCAAATCTGCGGTCGATTCCTGAATGAAAGCTTATTTTCACGCTTTCGCAGACCGCATATTCGTTTCGCTAGCGAGCGGGCGCCTGTTATGTCCCTTCTCTCGGTGAAAAAATTGCGTCCCTTGGAACACGAACAAAGGGATGCAATCGGTAAAAGTGGTTATCGCTCCTTTCTGCATTCGCTTAATTCCCTCTTGATTCTGCAATTACCGACCCGTTCTCTCTTAGAGAGCTACAAAAACCGTTGCTCTCCCCCCCCCCGTGTGTCAGGGACAAGGCGCTGACGAGGTGACGTAATCTGACAGCAGGCAGACCCCTTTTGCCCTTCCCCTTTTGAAGGAAAGACAGTTATAGATATGAATAGCTGTATTAATAGCGCTTGAAACAAAAACAGGTAGGCGTGGCTAAACTAGGAATCAGACAGATGGCGACAGGCATGGCTTTTTGCGCGATAACCCGTGCATGCTAATTAGAGAAGCGGGTGGGAAACCACGTTGAGCGATTAGATTGAAAAAGAGTAAGGGGTGCTGGTGAGAGTAAAGTGGACTGATCAAGGTGCTCGATTTTTATCTGTCACAGAAGTTAATAACTGTTTCCATGCACTTTTCTGCAGTAGCCCAAGATATCATTTATTTTTCAACTTTGTCGTCTTCTTCCTCAGATTCTTCTGAATAATTCTCTTCAATCTTATCAGGAGTTGTAATGCTTTCAATGCTTTCTTGATCAGTGAAATTAGTTGCAACTTCAACATCATCTTCAGTGCGTATCCACTCTTCTAAGTCATCCTCATGAAGTTTGCATAGAAGGTTGCCTTCCGGGGCAAATTTAACAGATTCCATCATTTCTTGCACTTCAGATGCCCTCTGCTTTACAAGGAATCCTTCAAAATCTTCGTTTTGATCACATTCTAGATCTACAAACACCATAACTTTCGCCCCGTTCTTAAAGGTGTTACAGGCTTGACTCCGCTCCATGCAGTCACAAGTGAAAATGTTGCATCTTTGATTGTAAAACTGCGTTGAAATTCTGTGTGGTCGACACCCTTATTCGACATTTTCATCATAAAATCATTTTTATAATGACCATTTAAAGTTCTCAATGACTCCTTGATAAATGGGTTGCATCAGTGATGTTACGTTTGGTGGCAAGTAACTTACAAAAACATTCCCACAATCAGACACTAATTGTGATTTTAAAAAGTTTGTGTTTTCAAAAAGTCCGGATTCTCGAGTGGCCCGGATTTCTGGCATCCAGATTTTTTTTTTTTTTACTTTTACTGTAGATCGATAAAGATGTGTGGCTCGGTAGATGAATTGCCTCTAATTGTGTTTAGTAGTTTAGTGCGACACAAAAACAGAATCCAGGACGTATCACACAAGTAGCAATCAAACTTTTGTTTTATGTGAATACATACATATCAATTATATTAAAAAATCAAAATTATTCAATCTTGTGTAAATTGTTCAATTCACAGTAAGGTCCAAAAGAAGAAAAAAAATAACCCTCATTTATTCAGCTGTCACGGGTTACCTCCCCTTTGCTCTGCAGTGATGGCCCAGCAATGGCCAAACCTAGAGTATCTAATGTGGGTCTTCAAATGTATCTACCTTCGCACAAGATTACAGATAGAAGGATGATGATGCTTTTACATCGAGGGAGTATTCACAATATATTCAGAAATCAAGAACAATGCTGAATGTATCTTAGCACAGTTAACATTATCTGCCCGACAACTTTTGTGAAGAGATATATTGTATGATTTAGCTCGTTCAAGCCCCCAACTGATTTAATTCAGTGAAATTGTAATTTAGTAGCTCTGTTTTAAGCGTATTCAAGGTGACTGAGACATACGGGTGCAGTACACTCAAAAGGATTAAATCAACTATAAATGTGTATATATACAAATAATAATCAATTATATTTAACAGTGTAAAATGAATAATTCTTTTTAAAAAAGGTTATCATCACAGGGTGATGTTACAGATAATGTAGGAATTTTCTAAAAGTTCAGTTGGCAGCTTTTAAGTTTGCACTTAGCTGCCAGTAAGTTTGTTGGTTTCTGCTCCAGCTGGTGGTTGGTTCTTTGGACTGATGCACTCTCATCACTGGTCAAGTCTGAAGGTTGTGACACGTTCCAAGGAATATCAGGGAGTAATCACGAAGCTGGTCCAGCGTCTTCACAACCCGTCTGATGATGGTATCTAGCGTTGACTGCAGGCCTCTTATACCATACATTTTTTTCCAAAGATAGCACCCGCAACTGGTACCGCCGACTAGTATTATGAAAGAAGAGAAACAAATACCCCCCTGAGTATTGGGTTTACTGACATTTCACCATCCCATCTACCTCATAACTTTACCCTCTCTGAGCATTAATATTAATCCCAGTGACCGGAAAACATTCATTACATTTATATTGAATATCTGTACATTTGCACTGGTTGAAAAGTTGAATAATATAATAAGTATGTACGTCAGTTCTATCATCATCCACTCCCTGCTCCATATGGATCTTGGGAGTACCTCTTCTTTTGGTTCTCTATGAGAAACCAGCAAAAAGCAGTCACCAGCTCTTGCAGTGGTTGTTCATGAAACCATAATTCTATATGCTGCGGTTGCTAGCCTCAGATGACTTGGATATCCATTAGCAATTTTCCCATGTTAATAAATGCAAAATATAGAATTTTAAAATGTGCAGCTCACCCTAAAATCTCTTTAGGAATACTGACTGCTGGCTCAGAGAAATAGTTACGGCAGTTTGTTTAAGATGCCTCTTACACGCGATCTGGGGTATTACTTTACACTATTCTCCCACACTCACCCGTGTGTTACCGGGGCCCGAAAGGGGAGCAAAGAATAGTAACACCGTTCCCTGCCATGCATGTGGTAAAAAGCGACTAATGAGGGTTGGGCATTGGGCTGGTTACCCCATCCTGTAAAAAATTTAAACCACAAAAAAACTTCAACAAACATGGACAAGTCAATTAAGGAAAATAAAACACAGCCATCCAAGACAAGAGAAGGTCCTTGTAGTGGTTTTTGATGTTATTATGTGGTTGTTATGTTACCTAGTGTCCTGCATGAGGTCAGCTGTGAAGGCTCCTGATAATAACAGTTTATGTGAGTTACAGAAGGCCTTTCTGCTACCACTTATGACCTCAAACAGACCTATTCTACTATTATGTATGTTAGCTACGTTAAATGTCTAGGGTACTGAATTGTGATGTGTAGGTAATTAAATATACAGACACACACATGTAAATACTAAGTCTAATACTAAGAATAATAATCTCTATGATAAAATCAACTAACACTGTCTTTAGAAGTTTAGATTTGACAATCTTTTAAATTTATTTAGTCCTGAACCAAATGTTTCTTCTGGTCAGGACGTATGAAATAATATGTATTTATCAATAAAGGTGCATATATATTGAACAATCAAATGAAAAATTTATACATAAATATATTGTTACATTGGTTGATATTAATATTGACTACAGTGTCTTTGGAAGAACTAGCACTGGATGTCTAGTTGGGGTGGTGTCATCATGCCCAATCTCTGTTTTATAATGTTCATGTCTTTGAAATATAGACCTGCAGTACAGTTTTTATCAACACGATTTTGGTTTATTTATTTATTTGTGGAACCAGTGTGATGAATCTACAGCAGGCCAGGTTTTCACTTAACTGGCCTGTGATGATGCAGTACAGAATTCTAGTGGCCCACTCCTCACAACAGCTGGAGTAAATGTTAGGCTGCTTCTGCCTCCACTCTTGTACTTCTACAAAAGCATCTGGCACTAGCGTAGTGCCAGACCAGAAACTCTGAAACCAAAATGTGTGCCATGTGTCACACACTGCTTAATGCACCAATTTTACACACACAACAAAGCAAACAGAACTTACAAAGATTGGGTCAGATCTCTCTGACCAGCTCAGCACATCTCACCCCGGTGGTATCAAGTAGTACTAGTTTCCAAAGACTGTATTGTATCCGAAATATGTTCAATAGTTTCCTCTTCCATCCAATAAGGTGGGTGTTATGTTCCCACTGTTCTCAAATATAGATCTGTCTTCTATAGTTTTTGATATGCTTTCTATTATTATGTGCTTGTTTCTAGGCCCTGGCTGTCGCTGGGGACCTAGAATAAGCACTCACTTGTCGTAATCATTTTTCATGATATGGCAGTATCAATCACTCAAAATATTAAATGTTAAATAAAAGGGTTAATGAATTTTTCTCCTTACCACAATTCAAAATGTGAAAACACAGTTACGTTGTACTAGCAAAACTCAGCTGAGCTGCTGGCTATAGTATGGCGTACCACTGATAATATATAATATCTTCTGGAAAACACTCATTTAGTAGTAACGAACTGTGTTTAAGGACAGTCTTTTAAAAATGGCACAAGCGTGCGTCTCCTTTTCAATAATATAAATGCTTTTGTCCAATCAGCGGACTTCCCCTCTACCTTTTCAAATATTCAAACCAAAAGTCAAATTTCAGTCCAATCTCAGTCTAGTGTGTAGTATTTTTCTGTCGGTCCGTCTGTCTCAACTTGGTTTTTTTCCCAAAATTACACTTGTTTTTTGGACTAACTACAAGAAAAAACTACACAAATCTGCCCCACTTACTTATACGATTTCTATGCTAAGTTATTTTTAGCTACTATCCTCCTACTTTACCCCTAGTTCAACTGCAGTTTGATTTTATGCGTTCGGCTTAAGGACGTCAAAATGTAACTTTAGTGAAAATATGCACAAAAAACTGTTCGCTAGTCTGTATTGAACAATACAGTCTTTCGTCAATATCTTCCGTGTTATCTGTCCGTCTGTGTAATTAAAAGTATATTATTTGTCAGATTAAGATGGGCTATCAAACTAGCTAGTTTTTATCCTCCTAACTTTATTATTAAAGAAAAACCTACTTTTCTCAAGGTTAGTTTTTTTGAAATTTGTTTTTGAACCTTCGTCCACGGCGTTTGCCGCTATATTCAAACAAAACAACCAATTATCGTAAAACGTCCAAGATACGACTGTTTCTAACAAGAGCTAAGGTCGTTTTTCTACCAATTCCTTACATTGTGTCAACTAGTGGCGTAATTTTTTCTTTAAAACTACAAATTGCGTCTTTTAGCATTTAGATTCAAACACGTATTCCGACCGTCATATTTTTTTCTTTTATCTCCGTTTCCCTCCCGTCTAAAGGGTAAACCGTTTAGTCTGCATGTTCTAACTAGTTAGCTTCAATGGCGCTAGAAAACGCTGGCGTAGGCGAGAATATATCCTCGTACCTTACGTATAATTTTATCCCTACATGTTGTTTTACCTATTATTTTTATAATTGGAGGAATTTTAACGTTGCATCACTGTAATTTCACCACACATCTCCCCACCTGAGAACATGCACTAAAGCAAGTTCCAAAACCAGTGATACACATAGATAAAATTAACTCCTCACGCCTGCCAACTACTCTAATTTTGATCACAGAGGTGCCTACTGAGGAAATCTGCACCGACATTCTGTGATCCCGGGATATATTCAATATTAAACTGATAAGGTTGCAACAATAAAGACCATCTTAACAATCTTGCATTTTCATGCTTGGCCTGAGATAAGAACACTAGGGGCTGGTGATCTGTCTGGACCACAAAAGTCCTACCATACAGATAGATTTGGAACTTTTTTATTGCCCAGATTAACGCTAAACATTCTTTTTCGCTTGTGGAATATCCTTGTTCCGCTTTGTTCAACTTGCGGCTTGCATAAGCGACTGGGTTCAGTTTCCCATTGGGTGAAGAGGACCTTTGCAACAAAGCCGCCCCAAGGCCTACATTGCTTGCATCTGTTCTCACCACAAAGTCCCGAGTCAAATCAGGCAATTTGAGAATAGGCTTGCTAGTGAGTTTTTCCTTTAACTCTTGAAATGCCAATTCACATTGCGCTGACCAAACAATTTTATCTAGATTTCCCTTTCGAGTCAGATCAGTCAGAGGAGCACAGATAGAGTTATAATTTTTGATATATTTTTGGTAAAACCCACATAACGACACGAATGATCGCACGTCTTTTTTTGTTTGTGGTCTAGGTGCTCTCTGCAGTTTTTCCAAGTTCTTGGGGTCAGGGGTCATGTTACCCTGATATACAGTATGTCCCAAGAATTCCAACTCTTTGCATCCAATACAACATTTTGTTGGTCTAGCAGTTAAGTTCGCTTCCCTAAGCCTATCAAATAACATATTCAGAGAGTTAATGTGTTCTTCAAATGTTTCTGTGGCGACGAGAATATCATCCATGAAATTTGTGATACATGGATTATTCAAGGGATCCAACAATTTGCGCATCATCCTAGAAAATACACTCGGAGCATTTTTCAGTCCGAATGGTAGCATGTTGAATTCATAATGTCCTTCCGAGGTGCTAAAAGCTAAATAAGGTCTAACTTCAGGCTTCACTGGAATCTGGTAATAGCCTTTGCTAAGATCCACCTTCGAAAAGTATTTTGCCTTGTTCAATCTGGCAAATAACTGTTTTGTGTCCGGTAATGGATCCACTTGTCCTTCTGTGACAGCATTCAGTTTCCTGTAATCTATGCACAGTCTATGTTCCCCAGACGGTTTCCTCAACAAAACTACACTGGAGCTAAAAGAAGATTCACTGTGTGAAATAATCCCTTCTTTCAACAAATAATCTATTTCCTCTTTCAATGCCTTCTCCTTAGCGAACGGAACAGAATAGGCTCTCATACAGATTGGGTTTGAGTCTACCAGCTTCATGTCATACTGTAGCAAATTTGTATGTCCTGGTTTATCTGTTAATACATCTGTATGTTCCTCCAGAACCTGTTGAACTCTCTCCCTCTGATTTTTAGTCAGGTGCTTACTGACTTTTACCTGTGCGGCTGTCTCACAGGGATGTAATGGGTATTCATGTGAGGTGAGTGGTTCCTTTTTCATTTTAGTTGCGATAGCCAAGGTCAGTAAGGGGGTGCTTTCCTGGATTGGTCTGTCCAGATACTTCTTTAAAAGGTTCACATGATATATCTTTTCCTTCCCCTTTTTGTCAATTTTATAGTTTGTTCTAGACACCTTCTCTAGAACCGTATATGGACCTTGCCATCCAATTTGCAACTTATTCTGGCTGCCGGGTAGTAGAAGAAGCACTTTCTCTCCCACAGCTAATTCTCTGTCCTTTGCTTTCCTATTAAAATACGCTGCATGTTTCTTCCTGGCTTGTCTCAAATTATCATTTGCCAGTTTCCATCCAGCTTTCAGACGAGTGGTCAGCTCGTTCACATATTGATATGATGAGGTAACAGTCTCTTCTGCCCTCTCATCTGTCCAGGTCCTTAATAAGGCTTCTAATGGACCTTTTATTGGCCTCCCAAATAGCAGGGTTGCGGGAGCCATCCCGGTTGAACTATGTGGTACCTCCCGATACGCAAACAACGCGGCGGGCAGAAATTGATCCCACATATCAGTTTTTTCATGTGCCAGCTTCCTCAGGATAGAAATGAGAGTCCCATTGAACCTCTCTACCTGGCCGTTCCCTTGTGGATGGTACGGACTACAATGAAAGTGTCTGGCTTGAAATAGCTTAAAAACTTCTTCCGTTAGTTTCCCCTTGAACTGTGAGCCATTATCAGTCAAGATTTGATGCGGGAATCCTAATCTTGTGAATATTGTAAGTAGTGCCTCTGCTACATGTTTCGAATCAATTGATGGCAGGGCTACCGCCTCTCCCCACATAGAACAAGTGTCCACCAGAGTAAGGATGTAACTGTTCCTCCTCTTGGTCCGAGTGAGAGGTCCCACAATATCCACTGCAACCCTCTCAAAAGGTGTTCCCACTATGGGCATTTCCCCTAGAGTTGCAGGAGCAGTCCAATGCTTTGGAGCTACCCTTTGACATTCTGGACAGGATTTGACATATCTTTTTATATCTTCCGTTATCCCTGGCCAGAAGTAATGACAAGCTATACGCTGTCCTGTGGCGCTGATCCCCATGTGACCACTGAAGGGAATCGCATGCCCTAGTTCCATCACTTTATCCCTATATGAAGTGGGAAGAACCAGCTGGTTGTGACCATTTGTTCCAGTTCCGGCCTTCCTGTATATCAATTTGTTCTTCATAAAGTACTCTCCCTTGCTTGGAGGTGTGTGGCATTTGGGCAATTTTTTAAAACATGGCTTGAGTGTCCTATCCTCAGCCTGCGCCTTCCTCATCTCCTCTGGATGAGCATTTATAGGTTCACCTTCTTCCTCCTTTTTCTGTGACCTGGTCTGCACTGTCGCCATGATCACAGGTCTCTCGGGATTCCCCAAGAAGACGTATCTACACCCCAATATCAGAGGGTAGATTGGTTCATCTATCACTGCTGCTCTGATTTCTCCTTCCACATAGCGAGTTTTCACCGTTATCCTTGCGATGGGAAGTGTCATGAGTGGTATGTCCTTAGTCGCCCCTTGTATTTCCACTGTTTCTGTGGTATACTGACTTGGGTCCACTAGGCTAGACTTCACAACTGAATCATAATCCAAACCTGTATCATATAGGCACCTTATGGTGACCCCATTACAAATAACATCCTCACAAACTGGGGGGTGATAAGGTTCCTGCTGTCCATTAGGATTAACCTTTAATCTCTGGTTCCCCGATTTCATTGCAGCAATGTTTGAAGGTTTCCTTTTACAAAATTCGGTGTTATGGTTGTCTTTCTTACACCATTTGCACCATCTCTTTCCTTGGTTAAAAGGTTTTCTTTCATTATATTTTTGGTCATTGAACTGTGAGTTTCTATCACGATAATCATTTCGTGGCCTATCAAAGTTTGTCCTACCTTTATTACCTTGTTCTCTGGTATCAAATTTACTAAAGTGCTGTGGAGCTTTAAAATTTTCTATATGCTTCTTTTTAGTGCCACTTACCTCTGCCTGGGCTGCCTGATACCTCTCAGCGACATTCAAAACCTCCCCCAACCTCTCTGCACCTTGTTCCATGAGAAATTTTCTCAGGTCTGGAGCCATGGACTCTCTTAATTGCTCTATCATGATCATCTCTTTGAGATCTTGGGTCTTCCCCAGAGCAGTCCATTTCTCCAAATAGGTTTCCAGTCTGGCAGAGAATTGGTGGTATGTCTCCCCAGACAAAAGTTTGGCATTTCTAAACTTCTTACGATAAAATTCACCATTCTTTTCATATCTCAATAACAAAGCCTGCTTTAGCATGTCATAATTGTCTTGGTCGTCTCTATTCATCTTAGCAAAAACTTCATAAGAAGTACCTCTAAGCCCTGGGATAACGTAAGACTCCACCTCTCTCTCTCTAACCCATACGTAGTAGCCAATAGTTCAAATCTACTGAGGTACCCCTCGATGTCATCGTCTTTCTCAACAAAATGGTCTAAATGAAACCCCATAGCTGAGGTTGAGGCTCCCTGACTAGGCGTGGCGTCTGAGGGAAAGGGGCTGGCACAATTTTCAGGAGCATGACCTTGTAATTCCAGCTCCCTTAGTCGTAATTCGTGCTCCCTTTGCAATCTCCTATCTTCTGCTTCCCTTTCGGCCTTTTTTCTTCTAATTGGAGCCTTTTAATCTCCCTATCTGCCTCCAATGCCTTAGCCTCTTTGTCAGCCTCAATCTGCAGCCTCCTAAGTTCTTTATCAGCCTCAATTTGTAACCTCTTCTCTTCAGCTAACCTCCTATCTTCCCTTTCCATATATTTGTCACATTCTGAAGTTACATACTGAATTAAAACCTGACCCTCCATGTTCATCTCCTTCGCCATCAGCACAGCAGCCGATCTAAATTTTGCTAGATCTGCCATACTAGATCATACAATTTACCAATGACTAAGGTAATTCCAAGTATATAATTACTAAGGTAATATATTAATTAATTAATTACCACTGGCTGTGAAGATTCATCAACTTTTATTTTCCACTTTTAATTGTAGGGACCCTTTTAAATTTATACAACTCTGTCCCCACTAGTTTAATTCCCAGACCAGGAGACCCTAATATCTTTGATAAACCTAAATCCCGGGACAAGAGCTACCCAATATTTGTAGTAGGAGAGGGTTCAAATTCCGGACGAGCCCCCAATATTTGTAGTGGTTTTTGATGTTATTATGTGGTTGTTATGTTACCTAGTGTCCTGGATGAGGTCAGCTGTGAAGGCTCCTGATAATAACAGTTTATGTGAGTTACAGAAGGCCTTTCTGCCACCACTTATGACCTCAAACAGATCTATTCTACTATTATGTATGTTAGCTACGTTAAATGTCTAGGGTACTGAATTGTGATGTGTAGGTAATTAAATATACAGACACATACATGTAAATACTAAGTCTAATACTAAGAATAATAATCTCTATGATAAAATCAACTAACACTGTCTTTAGAAGTTTAGATTTGACAATCTTTTAAATTTAATTAGTCCTGAACCAAATGTTTCTTCTGGTCAGGACGTATGAAATAATATGTATTTATCAATAAAGGTGCATATATATTGAACAATCAAATGAAAATTTTATACATAAATATATTGTTACATTGGTTGATATTAATATTGACTACAGTGTCTTTGGAAGAACTAGCACTGGATGTCTAGTTGGGGTGGTGTCATCATGCCCAATCTCTGTTTTATAATGTTCATGTCTTTGAAATATAGACCTGCAATACAGTTTTTATCAACACGATTTTGGTTTATTTATTTATTTGTGGAACCAGTGTGATGAATCTACAGCAGGCCAGGTTTTCACTTAACTGGCCTGTGATGATGCAGTACAGAATTCTAGTGGCCCACTCCTCACAATAGCTGGAGTAAATGTTAGGCTGCTTCTGCCTCCACTCTTGTACTTCTACAAAAGCATCTGGCACTAGCGTAGTGCCAGACCAGAAACTCTGAAACCAAAATGTGTGCCATGTGTCACACACTGCTTAATGCACCAATTTTACACACACAACAAAGCAAACAGAACTTACAAAGATTGGGTCAGATCTCTCTGACCAGCTCAGCACATCTCACCCCGGTGGTATCAAGTAGTACCAGTTTCCAAAGACTGTATTGTATCCGAAATATGTTCAATAGTTTCCTCTTCCATCCAATAAGGTTGGTGTTATGTTCCCACTGATCTCAAATATAGATCTGTCTTCTATAGTCTTTGATATGCTTTCTATTATTATGTGTTTGTCTCTAGGCCCTGGCTGTCGCTGGGGACCTAGAATAAGCACTCACTTGTCGTAATCATTTTTCATGATATGGCAGTATCAATCACTCAAAATATTAAATGTTAAATAAAAGGGTTAATGAATTTTTCTCCTTACCACAATTCAAAATGTGAAAACACAGTTACGTTGTACTAGCAAAACTCAGCTGAGCTGCTGGCTATAGTATGGCGTCCCACTGATAATATATAATATCTTCTGGAAAACACTCATTTAGCAGTAACGAACTGTGTTTAAGGACAGTCTTTTAAAAATGGCACAAGCGTGCGTCTCCTTTTCAATAATATAAATGCTTTTGTCCAATCAGCGGACTTCCCCTCTACCTTTTCAAATATTCAAACCAAAAGTCAAATTTCAGTCCAATCTCAGTCTAGTGTGTAGTATATTTCTGTCGGTCCGTCTGTCTCAACTTGGTTTTTTCCCAAAATTAAAGAAAAACCTACTTTTCTCAAGGTTAGTTTTTTTGAAATATGTTTTTGAACCTTCGTCCACGGCGTTTGCCGCTATATTCAAACAAAACAACCAATTATCGTAAAACGTCCAAGATACGACTGTTTCTAACAAGAGCTAAGGTCGTTTTTCTACCAATTCCTTACATTGTGTCAACTAGTGGCGTAATTTTTTCTTTAAAACTACAAATTGCGTCTTTTAGCATTTAGATTCAAACACGTATTCCGACCGTCATATTTTTTTCTTTTATCTCCGTTTCCCTCCCGTCTAAAGGGTAAACCGTTTAGTCTGCATGTTCTAACTAGTTAGTTTCAATGGCGCTAGAAAACGCTGGCGTAGGCGAGAATGTATCCTCGTACCTTACGTATAATTTTATCCCTACATGTTGTTTTACCTATTATTTTTATAATTGGAGGAATTTTAACGTTGCATCACTGTAATTTCACCACAGTCCTCTCTCAGGGAGGCGTATGATGCATCACAGAGAAAGCCGAAAGGAGTCTGTGTTTCTGACTAACCTTCTTTCTTCTAGGAGAACTTCCAGATGTGGCACCTGGAATGTTCGGACATTAAACGAACAAGGGAAAATGGCACAAGTAGCAACATAAATGAGGGAATATAAAATCGAGGTTCTGGGACTGTGTGAAACAAAGTGGAAGGGGGTAGACAAGAAGAAACCATCACAGGTGAATTGGTGCTGTCCTCAGGACATGAAGACGAAAGTTCACACCACAGTGAAGGGGTAGCTCTTATGTTATCTAAAGAAGCACAGAAAGCACCCATTGAATGGGAAGCCGTTGGACCCAGAATAATAACAGCTACTTTTAAAACAGCTAAACAGAAAATAAATGTAAATGTCATCCAATGTTATGCACCAACTAATGACAAAGAAGAGTCTGTGAAAGAAGCATTTTATACTAGACTACAGGAAATTATGGTAAGTAAAAAGAAGAGACATCACAATTTTGATGGGTGACATGAATGCAAAGATAGGTACAGTCAACACCGGCTTTAAAGAAGTCATGGGAAAACATGTGCTAGGAATAATGAATGAAAATGGGGAACTATTCTCAAACTTCTGTGCTTCAAATCAACTGGCTATAGGAGGAAGCATGTTTCCACATAAGAGAATACACAAGGCAAAATGGATATCACCAAACCATAGAACAGAAAATTAGATTGATCATATATGCATAAAGAAGAAGTTTAGATCATCATTGCAAGATGTAAAGGTATATAGAGGAGCAGATGTGGCATCAAATCACCACCTTCTGATAGCCAAAGTAAAAATGAAACTCAAGAGATATGCAACAATGCAAAATTATAGACAACAATTTAATGTATTACATCTAAGAAATCAAGAAACAAGAGACAAATTTGCGGTCACAATATCCAACAAATTCCAAGTGCTTCAACAGCTGGAAGATGTAGAGAATACAGAAGACTATTGGCAGCAAAGCAAAACTGTATGGAATTAGAGATGTGAAGAAATACTAGGGAAAAGGGAACGACAACAAAAAAGCATGGATAACAACAGAAACCATCAATAAAATAAAAGACAGAAAAAAACCAGAAAGCAGACTTACACACAAGCAAAACCAGAAGTTCCAAAGCCAAGGCTTAAGAAATGTACACAAAAGCAAACAAAGAAGTAAAAAGAAGTATCAAAAGAGACAAGAGAAAGTATATTGAGGAGTTGGCAAGAGAGGCAGAAGATGCTGCAGCCAAAGAAAATATGAGAGAACAGTATAACAGCACAAAGAAGCTGACAGGGAAATACAAGAAAACAAGTTGCCTCATAAAAGACAAGAATGGAAAACTGCTCAGCAATATACAAGAGCAAATGAAGAGGTGGTAGACAGAATATTTTGAGGATCTTCTCATTAGACCAGCTCCACAAAACCCCCCGGACATCCAGCCAGCAGAAGAAGAGCTACAAATTAACGGTGAAAGACCAACGAAGAAAGAAATAAAGAAAGCCATAAAGTTTCTAAGAGATGGAAAAGCGTCTGGACCTGATGGCATTCCAGGAGAGGCCATCAAAGCAGAAATCGACACGGCTACAGAGATGTTATATTAATTACTTGGTAAAGTCTGGGAAAAGGAAGAGATACCAGCAGAATGGAAGGAAGGATATCTGGTTAAGTTACCTAAAAAGGGAAATTTACAAGAGTGCACAAATTATAAAGGAATAATGCTACTATCAGTGCCAGGAAAAGTATTAAACAGGATTATCCTTGAGAGATTAAAAGAGTCCATAGACAAGAAACTGAAAGATGAACAAGCAGGTTTTCGACAAAACAGATCCTGTACAGACCAGATAGCCACTTTGAGAATAATAGTTGAACAAAGTCTGGAATGGAATTCACCACTATACATCGGATTTGTGGGCTACGAAAAGGCATTTGACAGTGTAGACAGAGAATCACTTTGGAAATTGATGAGGCATTATGGAGTTCCCCTGAAGATAATTAATTTAATAAAGAAAACATAGGAAGACATGACATGCAGAGTTCTTCATGAAGGACAGCTTACAGAACCATTTGGGATCAGAACAGGAGTGCGACAGGGATGCCTCTTGTCTCCATTTCTTTTCTTACTAGCAATAGACTGGGTTATGAGAACATCAACAACACACAACAGAAATGGAATCCAGTGGACTGACTAATGTGATGATATACATTGATACACCTATAAAATATGTAGTATTTATAAGTCAAAGTAATGTAGAAGTAAAAATAGTGGAGTTGTGACGCTTCTTCTTCGCCCCACGCCAGCAATCGTATGGATTTTAGCAAGCCGTCTTGTAGAATAAATAGTACTATCGTTTTCTAATGCCTTGGAAAACTATTTATAACATTTTGAGACGAAAAGTTTATTCGTCCAGAAGGAATACGAGAGAGAGAGACGGAAAAATGATACTTTTGGCACGTGTTGGTTTGAACCACAAAATTGTCAGCGAGCGAGCGATATCGCTAGCGGCAGATTTAAAAATACAACGAGAATCCAATACTTGTTCGTTCTATCGGCACGCAGTTTGACATATATAACCACACACACAGCGCTGTGTCTGCCAGGTAGCGTAATTTTCTGACGTAACCAACTTGTTGTTTCAGTTTGAACAACGGAAAGGAGGGGGGAAAGATGGTGGATTTATATAAAAGTAAAAATTGCCAAATAATATGGAAAATATATGGAATTCATAATTACTAGGATTAGGACCATAAAACTTATTTGGTGTGATAGAATATGATCTTCTGATTAATAATATGTTTTATTCTCCAAAAACGCCCAATTAATAGTAGAGATATTGACAAAATACTGTATAGGTTCGTACAGACAGTCGAACAGACCCTCGTTTTTGCATTCACTATCGGTGACAAATTTTTTGCACGCGGTGTTGAAAAGAAGCAGAAGAGGGAGGGTCAAAGTCCAAAGGGGGAACTTTAGGAGGAAGAGGCAAATGTATTAGGCCAAAGCAAGTCTATTTTTAACTAACGCCAAGATCAGGACAGACCGACAGACAGAGGTACCCCGAAATTGGGCTGTAATTTTGGCTTTATTTTCAAATTGAAGTCAGAATTGGGAATCGTCCGATCCCATTGGCCAGCTTAGCTAATATTGAGAAAAAAATTGAAGGCTCGACGCCATTGGAATTATTACTGTCAATTGAACAGGACGATTGAAAGTCTGTGAAGTGTGACTTGCCTTATTAAATATATATAAAAGTAAAAGTAAAAGGCGTCATAGTCCAGCCAGTGGCACGTCTGAAGTTGTGCCAATTCAACGTACCTGTGTGTTTTCATTGAATTTATGGTAAGACAGAAATTATTAATATTTTATTTTAAAATGTGAGTGTGAGATACTGCCATATGACAAATATTACGACTGTAAGTACACAGACTAGGTCCCTAGCCGACTTCTGCAGGGCTTAGAGGTTGATCCATCATATAACAAGCTACAAGAGATGTGGAACTAAAATATTTTATAGGTTGTCACCATGGATCATCTCACCTATCACATTTAATAGAAAAAGATCATTTAGAATGGCAGAGGTGTTGCAGCAATTAGGGGAGAGGAATGTGAAACTGGTACTACTTGTTACATCATTTATGCGGATGAGCTGGGTTGGTCAGATAGAGCTGACCCATGTCTGTTATTTTAAATATATTATATATTAGTGTTTGTAAAATTGGTGGATTAGATATTATGTTAAGACAGAACATAATTTCATGTTACAGGGTTTTTGTCTGGCACTAGACCAGTGCCAGATTTCTGAGTGAAGTATTTGAGAAGACTGTGTATTCCAGTAGTGATAGGTGTACACGCTGTCTACCCTATTACTTTTGGACAAGTACAACAGTGGCCGTTGGCCGGAAAGACAACTATCTTCTATCTTCACGGGCCAGATAAGTACAATAAACCTGGCCAGAGGAAAATTCATCAACTATTCCACCAGATAATAACTGAACTGTAGTAGTAATAAAGACTTTTCCACCTATAAACATGTATAAAGAGAAAAGAAACTTTAGGAAGACAGACCGCGTATGATGTGAACACCCCGACCCGCCATCCAATACAAATTAAAATTAATATAGGTTTAGTAACATCATTATTAGATTTTACAGTATCTGCTTGGACAGTTTGTCCTTTTTGTTTGATTGAATTGAATATCTAGATGTATATATTTATATATAAATTGATTTCATTTGATTTGACAGTCCTGACCAAAAGAATATTAGGTTCAGGACTAATAAAATTGTAAAAAAGATTTTCTAATACCAAACTTAAAACACAGTGTTAGTCGAGTTGATCATAGAACTTAATATTTGTGAGTGTCTTGAGTACTGGGTTACCATCACACCACAATTTCATTAGAATAGACATTAGACGTAGCTATCAGACATACTTGTCTAAAATAAGTCTGAGTGAGATATTAAGGTGGTAGCAGAAAGGTTTCCCGAGAACACACCTCATCAATTGTCATACTTGTAGCAAAGTTTGATTTGCTGGGGAGGTTATGATGGTATTTTAAAATAATGAAATCGGTGTCTGTATTAACCGTGTGAGGTCAAGCACATGTAGACCCCTGACTCTAAAAAGATGATGATGAAATATTTGCAGGGAACCTAACGCTACCTCCCTAGATCTCACACGGTCACTATTTTGGCTCTAGTGTCTGGTGTATGATGTACCTAGTGTCTAGGGGAGAAATGATAATGATGGTACATAAACACAAAAACACTTTAATTCTCTATGAGGAAGTGAATAAAACCAGTGGTTAAGTTTTTCTTTAAAATGAATGTTTTTTCTTTACAATTTAATCTGCCTGTCCAGCCATATCTTTTGGACAGGTCTTTGAAAATGAGGACAAGATAGTTTACATAAAAGATCCACTAAAATATGTGTGGACACTTTGTCCACTAAATCTAAAGTCACTATATCTCTCCTGTTGGAATATTCACAGCTTATAACTTTATTTATCTAAGAGGGTGTGTCACTGGGTAGGAGGGGCTGTAGTTTCATCACACCCCATAAACTTCCTGGGTATGATTGGAAATACCAGAGTTTATTAAAACGAAGTGTCAGATATACCCAGATGCTAACACATCACCTGGGATTCGTTGTAAAAGGATAAGTCCGTATGTAGTTGCAGAAAATATAGTTATCATCACACACACAAGCTCCTCCCGTTTTCTTTTGTAAGCATAAACGAATTGTAGGAGACTTGTTGGCGTTATTCTCACTCATCAGGTTTCCTGTTACCGGCTGGCAACAGGAAATAAAACCTCTGCAACAAAAGGACACCCTGGTCTTTTATATCTGATCACTTATTTTATTTATTATTTTCATACGGTGGTATGGGGTCAGCCTCGCGTGCATTACAGGTGCACTCGCCCCTAATTTTATATGACACACCGTGCTGTGACCACACCTCAGGTCCCTATGGCAGATACGCCACTGTACGTTTACATAGTTTTCCTCAATATAATAACGTGGAGTAACCACATTTCCTTTTATATGATTATCTCTTCTTTTTTTAAATATAAACACTTCAGGCATATAGAACAGTTTTTTCGTTTTTTTTTCGTACGCCCGCTAATGCTCGAGGCGAAATCTCAGGTTATTGTTAATGTCTAACCTGACATTGATTTTACGTGAGTATCCCTTTTCTTTGTACAGAGACAGGTGTCCCTCGCCATTCAGGCAGATACTTGCCGATTTCGGAGGTACCCATTAGAGCTGGGTCGGCTCAGGAGCCGCCAATCCCTGGTCGACGACACTCCTTCAAATGTCCTCGCCAGGTCTCGAGTTAATCCAGTCCAATTCCCATGTTGAACAGTGTTCATGGAACACGGAGGCTTACTAACATATTCTAATACAATAATATTAAAACACAATCATGACAACATACAACAGTTAGATACAGTTCAATGTGAGGACTCAACAATGTATGCTCCCGGCATGTCCTTCACTTTTCCCAATAGCAGTATCTAACTTTGGCAGTTGTAATAAACTTATTAATTCATAAAGCATTCTTACCACAAATTTCAAGAAATATAAACAAATGACGCTGACTTGCAAAGACGTGGCCTCAGTTTCCTCTGCACTGCCCAGACTGTGAATTACTTCTTTATTTATTTTTAAAATTAACACAGCCGATTGATAAGGGTGGATTTGGTGACGCTTACTCAATGATGATAAGGCCACACTGTCTGGCCACTATGGACGTTGCAAGTATAAGTCCAAGTACGTTGTAAATCTTTAGCTCTGTCAAATACCACCCCTATCGACACCAGGTATATTATAGTTGAAGTGTAGGGTGTCTTATCTGGTTTTTGTTGTTGCTGTGTGTATAGTAGTGAGGTAGTTCACAGAGTTACAGCACATGAAATATGACATGCGAAGTCATAAAAAGGGTAAACTGCTCTTGACGTTTCATCATTTATTTGACGCCACAAGTACAGATACGTTACATAAGTCATAGACGTCAATAGTTCAATGTATTCAGCATTCTAAAGTTTTGTTTATGGATCTGCATACATAAAGTTCATCACAATCCTGCAACAGTGTCAGCTGCATATCATCAATGTTCATTACATAATAATCAATACTCCTCTCTGATGCTGGCAGATCAGATGTACAAAATGAGTCTATTATTGTCCGCACGAGGATGGTGTTCCAGGAGTATAGGTCAAGCTGACCTTTACAGGCATTCCTAAGTCTAACCTCGACGTAGGTGCAATCGCTGACATAGCGACGTTCATAGAACATAGAACTGTCCTTCGGGCTAAGTATGACCCGTGTACATATTAATCTCAGGTATGAAGATACCTGGGGCGTGACTTCTAGTAGAAGAACCTCTATTTCTGTAATTCGTAAGTGAGCAGAGATCGACCATTGTCAAACATAAAGTTAGATTACAGATTTGAAACGTAAATGAGGTATTACCTTGTTTCGAAATCAACACCACAAAAACACACGCCTCCAGGCGTTTTGAATTATCAAGGGAAGGACCTTGTAAGCTAAACTAACTCACAATAGGGCTCCTAATTCCCTATCAAGAATCACAGAGACGCAAGAAGCGTTCTCTCTGCTTCACAACTTTCCATCGACTCCCAGACAGGAAAGCTTCCCAGACACCTAACGTCCGGACATGCGCAGAACGCATACACCTGAGCAAGAATCAAACGAGACGATGTAGGGAACATTCCAGATAAAGATTTGTAATAGATCGCGCCTTATATGGACAGGAATAAAGACCTCAACACTGGTTTCAGTCATTCCAAGAAACAGTTGACAGATACTACCATATAAGGAGAATGATCACACATCGTTCTCAAAAAATGGACCGACGTGTCACGTCACAAGAGAAGGTAACCATCATTGAAAAATGGTAATCACAGTCAAACTAGGGTTATCTAGCTTTGACCGAAAAAAATTAAAGTGTACAATTCAGACAAGCTAATTATACAATGTCCAAAGAAAATGATTATACAATGTCTTCGGAAAAAATTATGTGCGTAACAGATTACCGCACCCCCCGGGAAAAAAATGAAACACACTTTTTTTTAAATCCTAGAGCCAGAAAAAATGAGACTAGCTCGACGCATGGAGCGAAACTGAGATTATATCTCAGCTCCTTAGAGAAAATATTTCCCTAAGCGTACACGTATATTCCAGGGAGGTGCCACCAACATACGCCACAGTGATGGCAACATCATAATGCAAGCCAAATCATACTCATATAAATCTGTGAAATTAAATATATTATCATAGTATTACACAATGAAGTGTTGTGCAAACAGCGGTGTCACATACTAATATACCGCACTATAGAATTACACATATTCAAACAAAAAGTACATTATACAATGCATTATTAATCAATACTAATAAATCAGCTGTTCCTCGTAGACATGGATATAATCGTTACTAGAAGATGTGGACATAATCCGCTCCAAATTAGGATAGGACTTGATATACTTCATGGTTCCACAATGTACATAATCTCGCAGACGTCAATGATGTGCTGCGAAAATATCAATAACACAAATCTTTAAGACAAATGTTAAATCTCTTAATACAGTCATCAAAATACAATATATAAATGTGGCCATGTGAGCTTTTGGCCCGTATATTGCTAACTAAGCCTTCTTCCGTTATGATCAAATCGGTAACAGAAAAAAGGAAATTATATGGTACAATGTTATAAATTCCCAAAAAGTGAGAAAATATGTGCTGATATGTCATTATAGTAGTGGACTGTATATCAGGAAATATATATGACAGAAGAATTAAGTGGAATCGTGTGGGCATCTGGACAGAATGTCTGCCATCACATTATCCGAACCACGGATAGCTCGCACCGTGAAATGAAATGGTTGAAGAGCTATGGCATATCGAGTGGACCTCGAGCTCTTCAAGTTTTTGCTCTGAATAGCAGTAAGAGCTTTCTGGTCGGTTTCCACAATGAAATGTGCGCCTAGAAGGAATCTTTGCAACTTGAGAATTGACCATACCATAGCCAATAATTCACGGTCTAAAACCGAGTAATTCCTTTCTGCAGCATTTAATTTCCTAGAGATATACATCACCGGATGCAGAGTATCAGAATACTCCTGCATAAGTGCTGCCCCAATTCCATTAGACGAGGCGTCACTTCGAAGAACAAAAGTCTTCTCAATAGTAGGTAACCTAAGGATAGGTGGAGATGAAAATAGAGTTTTAATCTGGTCCAATGAGGATTGACATTCTTGAGACCAGCGGATCAGATTAGGCGATCCTTTCTTCAGTAAAGTAGAAAGCGGTGCCATAATGGAGGACAGATTCGGAATGAATCGTCCGTAAAATTGTATCAAACCTAAGAGACTACGCACTTGTTTTTTCGTCTTAGGGACAGAAATGTTAAGTATTTTTGAAACATTGTGGTCCTCTGTCTTTAAAAGACCATGACCAACACGATGACCCAGGAAAGAAATCTCACTAAATCCTATAAAGGCTTTAGAGGGTTTTGCAGTCAAGTTATACTCGCGAAGAGTAGACAGCAATTCGTATAAACCCAAATAGTGATCTTCCCAGGAATCACTGAACAGACAGATATCGTCTAAGTATGCTATGACATCTGTACGATATGCGAGAATTCGACGCATCATGCGTACGAATGTAGCAGGGGCGTTCATAAGACCGAAAGGCATGAAATTCCATTGGAATAAACCCCTAGGTGTAGAAAAAGCAGTAAAAGGTTTGGCTCGTTCAGTTAAAGGAACTTGCCAATAACCTTTCGATAAGTCGAGTTTGGTAAAGAATTTAGAATTAGAAAGTTTGTTTAGTAGCTCTTCCAATAAAGGCATAGGTTCAGCATCGAACTTCGTAACTTGGTTCAATTTGCGATAATTCACGCAAATGTGAATGTTATTATCCTTCTTTCGAACAATAACCATAGACGAAGAGTATGCTGAAGTGGATGGTTCAATGATTTCCAATCGTATCATTTCATCCAATTCTTTTTCGACTTGTGACTGAAAATGGATAGGTATCGGATAGGGTCTGACTCTGATAGGATTATGGTCAGTTAGTATTATGTCATGTTCAATGACATGTGTGTGTCCCGGGATGTCGGTAAGGACATCCTGAAATGTTTGTAACATCGAAGAAACTTGTCGATGTTCCTCAGCGGAAAGATTAGGAGAAACGGAAACGTTTTTCCAAGATTCCGTTGAATGAAGTGGGATCACAGGAAGTGGAAGATTGACATCAGAAAAAGTAGTTTCCTCATCCTGTATAACTGACAGGGATGAGTAATGACCATGAGGTACTGGAGAATTGTCCGTTGCCTGGAAAATAGGCTGCAAATAGTCAGGTCTTTCATGAAATTCCGTGAGCATATTTATGTGGAAAGTTTTATGCTTTCCATCAATATCGACAACATAGTCGACATCGGAAATTTTAGAGACTATTGCATACGGACCTTTCCATGCAATAAGAAGTCTGTTCTCCCTTGACGGAAGAAGAACGAGTGCTTTGTCACCTGGACAAAGTTGTCGTAGACATCTATTTTTATTTGCAAACTGCCTTGCCTTTTCTTTAGCAAATTCGGATGAAGAAGTTGCTAGTTTGCATGCCTCGATGATCTTTTGCCTAAGAGCAATGACATACTCGTAAGAAGATTGAGTCTCATCGCTAATATTATCGGCAGTGATAAGATCGTGGAGTAAAGACATAGGGCCGCGCGGTTGCGCGCCAAAGACAAGTTCAAAAGGAGAAAACCCTGTGTGTTCATTGGGGACCTCTCTATAAGCAAAGAGAGCCGCGGGTAAAACCCTGTCCCAATCCTGAGGATGATCCTCAGTTATCTTCCCAAGTAAAGTTTTTAGTGTCCTATTCAAACGCTCAACTAACCCATTAGACATTGGGTGATAGATACTGCTGAGAGACCTTTTAATATGTAGCATAGACATTACCTGTGACATAGTGTCGGATATAAGTTGAGTGCCATGGTCTGACAATATTTCTCCGGGGAATCCCAAGCGAGAAAATATTAGCCAAAGAGCGTCTGCGATATCGGCAGTGGAGATGCTCTTGAGAGGTATAGCCTCTGGCCAACGTGTGCACATATCGACACATGTAAGGATAAATTGATGTCCTCTGGCCGACTTGATCCTAAAAGGACCGATAATATCTATTGCCATTTTTTGAAAAGGGCGAATAGGAATGTCAGCAGCCTGGATAGGCGCAGCATGTCGTGGTCCTTTCGATTTGACCTCCTGACACACTTTGCAAGAACGACAGTAAATTCGTATGTCCTTGCTCACAAATGGCCAAAAGAAAGCCGCAAGAACCCTCGACTTTGTACGGGAAAAACCCATATGTCCAGCACATTGCGAGTCATGAGCATGTTGCAATATTTGCAATCTCATACTCTTAGGCACAAGAATTTGAGAATGAGTGGACGTAGTCGAGTCTTGTACCATACGCACAAGTACGCCGTTCTTCATAGAAATCCAAGACTTTCTATTAGTATTCTGATTTGGATCACCTTTTTTTGCTAGAATGAAGAATTTTTGTAAAGAAGGATCTTCTTCTTGCAATTTTATAAATGAGTCACGTGAAATAATCAAGTGACTATTTTGGCTATCTACTTCATTATTATCAGTTAATGAAGTTTGAGGTGGATCCAGAGCATGTGCTCTTGTGACCACCGCATTGGTAGCTTCAATGTTTTGCTCCTCCCAAACAGCAATCTGCTGTGGGGTACATTCCCTAACTCCGTGAATACGACCAATAATAAGGTCCGCAATAGGATTTGGAAGGAGACACGCGTGGACATCTCCCGTAAAGAAGGGAGTAGAAATATGTATTATGGCAGTAGGATACTTTTCCAAAGTGCCACCAAATGTTACACATTTGATGACCTTTCCTGTAGCACAGGATGGATTTACAAGAGATTGCCTAACACCAATAGTAGTACATCCAGAATCAAATAAAACTGAGACTGGATTACTATTTACAAGACCCTTATGTAGTATAAGAGAACCTCTCCCGTCATGCGCAACAGCAGCAGGAAGAGCGGGAAGAGGATGACCACAGCTTAAAGTAGTTACGGTAGTCGGTTCGAACAAAGTACTGCATTGGGGACATTTAGTTGCCCTACTAAAGTCAAAGGCAGAACATGTGATAGCACTAGAGTTTTTATCATCATCACCTTGTTTACATGCTCCCTGAGACTCCTGCTGTACAGAGTTTGCCTGTTGATATCTCTTTCTTTTATGTTGCGATCTACCGCGACCATTATTGCCTCTGCAATTATCATTAAACTCCCTACTGTAATTGTTATCCTGGTTTGAATTCCAGTTTCCATAACTGTCATTACCATTTCTATACTGTTGAGAACCTCTATTATATTGGTTTTGAGGTCTCCGCGAAAAATAGTTTCCTCTATACTGACTACCTTTGCGAAAATGTCTAAAATTATTGGGAGTAGTATACCGTGGAGTATCAGCTTGTCTCCAGTTCTGCGAAGAAGAATCACCCTGAAATTGATTGCTATGATTCTGAGCATAATTACGGTTACTCTTCTTATTAAAATTTTGTTGGCTACCCTGAAATTTACGCATGAAATTTGGGCCATAAGGTGCTGCCGAAGCAACTGGCAGACCTTCTTTTACTTTAGAGTTGCTAATGGTTACGTGAGGATGCGCAGTGACATACTGGCAACAGTATTCTTCCATTTCTTTTATGTTTTTAGGCTTACGCTCATGAAGAAAAGAAAGAAAAGATTCATTGACAGAAGACATAACCTTGTCTCTAAGTAGTAAGTCCATAAGTGCTTCATATGTATGTTCTGTCTTAGACAGCTCAACCCATCGTGAAAAAGTAAGACGTATCTTTGAAATGAATCTGGCAACATATTTTTTAATTGAAGACGATAGCCGTCTTCGTTAAGTTGGTACTTCTTTAACAAGACTGCCCTGATAACCTCATAATTGTTCTTGTCAGGCTCATCTACCATACTTAACATACTCAAAGTATCACCTCTAAGTAAATTGGACAACTGATAAACATACAGTGATTTATCTATGTTATGTGTTTTACATGCACGTTCGAATCTATCCAGATAAAACGTTATATCGTTACTGGAAACATTGAATACAGGTAGTTTAATCTTAAAAGTACTTGCATTGAACTTATCTGACACCTTATTTGCATCATTAGCATTACCAGTGTTCAACAATTTCAACTTTTCTAACTCCAAAGCTAAGAGTTTTCCTTCATGCTCCATTTTTGCTTTTCTCTCATCAGCCTCTCTTTGTAACTTTTTTCTCTTCAGCCTCTCTTTGTAACTTTTTCTCTTCAGCCTCAGCCTCTATCTCTAGTCTTTTATTTTCAGCCTCTTTTTCAAGTCTTTTATTTTCAGCCTCTTTTTCAAGTCTTTTATTTTCAGTTTCTATTTCAAGTCTTTTATTTTCAGTCTCTTTTTCAAGTCTTTTATTTTCAGCATCCAATTGTAGCTGAATTTTTCTTTCCTCAGTTTCAGCTTCTCTTTTCTGTTTTTCCATTTCCATTTGGAACCTCCTTTCATCCACTTGCATCTGCAATTTCCTTTGTTCAGCTTCCATTTCCATTTTTTTCTCTTCCACCTTTAATGCTTTATCATATTGAGTAGTCGCATATTCTTCCAATTTATCACCAGTCTTACCAAGGGATTTCCCTTGCTCAATAAAGTACTCAAGTGTAGACATGATGTCTAATATTATGAGTCCAAAACCTGAAATAATTAATTATCTTATTTGAACCTTAATAGTAACAAGACTTAAATAAAGTACTTGTATAATCACAATGTTTATCCCAATCTCTGTGGGAAACAAGTCTTTGACAAAGAACTTGTATTATCAAATGTATAATAATATCACCAGTCACTTCTTAATCATCAGGGCACTACACAAATTAGTGCATAACCATATATCCATCAGTTATTTATCATAACTGCACTACACAGTTAATAGTGCATAAGCAAAAACCACCAGTTAGTTATGATAAGTGCACTATATAAACAATAGTGCATGAGCAAATATGTAACAATAGTGAAAGCTAACTATGCAAGAACTATGTAAACAATAACAAAGATCGAAGACAATGTAAACAATAACAAAGATCAAAGACAATGTAAACAATAACAAGGATCAAAGACAATGTAAACAATAACAAAGATCAAAGACAATACGAAAACATTCGCAAAAGTCAACTAAATAAACAGCGAAAACTAAAAGAAAATATCACAAAGAATGTGATGACAAATGCGAAAAAATGTAAACAAACAAATGACGTCACAGTGTATAAACAAAAATGGTGTAAAGAACTGAATAATAGAAAAGAGGAGACCTACAAATACAAACAAATCAAAACAAAACTAAAGAATGCGAAAAAATACCGAAAACAAAACTGCACATATCGTCACAACTAACAAAAATAGCAATAAATATTGCTAACAATTTCCAATTAAGGAAATTGCTCCTACCAGAACGCTATCATAAGACCTCTATCACGTGGTATTTCTTATGATAGTCACCTTCCCAACCAGCCCGCTGAAATATAAACATATAAATATACAAATAACATATAACATGTAGACATGTAACATGAATCAAAAAAGTGTGTGAAAGTATAGAAGGCTCAGTTAGAACATAAGGGCACAGTTCACAAACAAAACAGGCCACTTAACTTCTATAAGTCCAAACGTCAGCACGGTGCAGAACAGGTTGCGATCAGCATTCTGGGGATAAATGATCCAACGTTGATCGACAACTGCTCCCATAAATAGCCATGACGCAGGAAATGAGCTTCTGATACTGGAAATGTTGTTTCGGCACTTGTCCTTCTTCCTTACAATGCTCGGCACTTGACCTTCTAACTGCAGTATGAGTAAATCGCTTCAATCGGCACTTGACCTTCTGAAAGCTATGAAATCGATAAACTGTCGGGCAGCGCCGGGTACTTTCACAATATAGCGGACATGCTATACGTCATTGTAGATGTTGTATCTTGCAGGAAGTATCGTTCACGAACTTGCATCTTGTAGAATGAATGGGTTTGTTGACCCCCCGTGAGTGCTGGAACCAGACGAACCAGTTACTGGCAACTACAATGATCAGGGTGGATTTGGTAATGCTTACTCAATGATGATAAGGCCACACTGTCTTTCCACTATGGACGTTGCAAGTATAAGTCCAAGTACGTTGTAAATCTTTAGCTCTGTCAAATACCACCCCTATCGACACCAGGTATATTATAGTTGAAGTGTAGGGTGTCTTATCTGGTTTTTGTTGTTGCTGTGTGTATAGTAGTGAGGTAGTTCACAGAGTTACAGCACATGAAATATGACATGCGAAGTCATGAAAAGGGTAAACTGCTCTTGACGTTTCATCATTTATTTGACGCCACAAGTACAGATACGTTACATAAGTCATAGACGTCAATAGTTCAATGTATTCAGCATTCTAAAGTTTTGTTTATGGATCTGCATACATAAAGTTCATCACAATCCTGCAACAGTGTCAGCTGCATATCATCAATGTTCATTACATAATAATCAATACTCCTCTCTGATGCTGGCAGATCAGATGTACAAAATGAGTCTATTATTGTCCGCACGAGGATGGTGTTCCAGGAGTATAGGTCAAGCTGACCTTTACATGCATTCCTAAGTCTAACCTCGACGTAGGTGCAATCGCTGACATAGCGACGTTCATAGAACATAGAACTGTCCTTCGGGCTAAGTATGACCCGTGTACATATTAATCTCAGGTATGAAGATACCTGGGGCGTGACTTCTAGTAGAAGAACCTCTATTTCTGTAATTCGTAAGTGAGCAGAGATCGACCATTGTCAAACATAAAGTTAGATTACAGATTTGAAACGTAAATGAGGTATTACCTTGTTTCGAAATCAACACCACAAAACACACGCCTCCAGGCGTTTTGAATTATCAAGGGAAGGACCTTGTAAGCTAAACTAACTCACAATAGGGCTCCTAATTCCCTATCAAGAATCACAGAGACGCAAGAAGCGTTCTCTCTGCTTCACAACTTTCCATCGACTCCTAGACAGGAAAGCTTCCCAGACACCTAACGTCCGGACATGCGCAGAACGCATACACCTGAGCAAGAATCAAACGAGACGATGTAGGGAACATTCCAGATAAAGATTTGTAATAGATCGCGCCTTATATGGACAGGAATAAAGACCTCAACACTGGTTTCAGTCATTCCAAGAAACAGTTGACAGATACTACCATATAAGGAGAATGATCACACATCGTTCTCAAAAAATGGACCGACGTGTCCCGTCACAAGAGAAGGTAACCATCATTGAAAAATGGTAATCACAGTCAAACTAGGGTTATCTAGCTTTGACCGAAAAAAATTAAAGTGTACAATTCAGACAAGCTAATTATACAATGTCCAAAGAAAATGATTATACAATGTCTTCGGAAAAAATTCTGTGCGTAACACTGATCTCAGCGTATTTGAATGAAAAGTTTTGTTCAACTGGCGATGAGCAGTGAAAGTTTTTTGCTAATATCTATTAACACTGGCCAATGGAAAGCTTGCGACTACCAGAATTCAAATGTAGTTTTTGAAAAACAAAAATTATTCCAAACAAACTCTGCGTCTGGTAGTCGATTGGCCAGTCTGCTTTAGTTATGCCAATACAAAAAGATGTTTAGTTTTGGTTAACATTTTTCTACCGCTCCCCTTTCCTCCTATACTCTTTTTACCCAATCGGATTTGAATTTACCTCAATGTCTCTTTTTTCTAAGCTGGCGTCCCCACTAATGTTATGAAAAACAAGCAGGAACAACAGTCTGTCTGGTCAAGCGTCCGTAGACATTTAGAATTTTCTCAATAACTTGGCTAATACTTGGACTACCATATTATTTAAAACATATTCTTGCTCAGTGGACTCTAAGCTATACTACCATATGATTTTTATGGTCAGTTTTATTATGGTTTAGATTTTCAATTTTGTCACTGTCAATCGTCAAATAAAAATTTTACACAAAACGGCCATCTTTCCCCCCTTTCATCTCTCGCTAGCATGTATTTTCAAATAACTCACTTGTTTTTGTGACGTCAGAAATACTACCGCGAGGAGGAAATAAAAAATTGTCTGCGTGTTTGCCTCTGATGGCTTTGCCCAAGCGTGTATATATGCATGGCGCAACGTGTCAAGCGAAGCGGGGTTTGGCGCGGCGGGGTAAGAATTGGCGTTAATTATAACTGTTGTCTCGTTTTACACTATCACATTTTGTAAGGATTACTACTAATTACAAGCGTTAAAGTTAAATATTACGTTAATTCAGACAGTAGTTTGGCGGCACACTTCCGTAAGATCGTTAATTATAAGTCTTGCCGCAGTCTCTATCAGATCGGGCAAAATGTTAAAAATGTACGTCACAAGGAAAGCGAGTAGGTTTAAACGGCGGGATCGGTTCTAAGCCTTTCCATGGCACAAAATTCTGCGCGATGCTGGCGTGTGAGACGATCACCGTCAGACACAATCGGGCGGGTTTATTTATTATCATTTTATGACCAAAATCTTACTGAAATGAGCGATTATCTTGCAGATTTTACTACAATACTCAGGGGCTTCACAGCTTAACTCAGTTGCACTATAAAAATAACACCAACATTCATAACATCTAAAACCACCACAACTAAGCAGTTGGATTGTGACGTATAATGTAAATATAGCCACAGAAATCCGACCACTTTTGCTTCCTCAGTTAGTGTTTATGTTTTGCGAAAGCAAAACCACGCAATTCGCTCTCTGTTGACTCACTTTTGAAGCCACGCCTATTTTTCATGTCTTACATGCGCTAATGAGTGTTTACAAACTTTCGCACCCGGCAGTCAACAACGGGAGCAAACCTGGTTTGTTTATCTGAGTTCTCACGCGAGCTGATCTGTCAATCATAGGATAGTGACAGAAAGCACGTGGGGAAAAGACCAGATCCTCGGTAGCAAATATCAAGGGCTATAATAATACTTCCCGACCACCTTTGTTGTCCGTGCAAAAGCTTTGATCTGCGGAAACGGACGGAAATCTAAAGGGGGCCCGTTCGCACGGCCCATGTCTTTTGATCTCGTTCGGCATCGCGAGTAGACTGAACAGGAAAATCCTTAATCTCTTAAGCCAAGCTTGTTGATTTCCCCTGCTATGCCGAAGGTGTGAATTGTCACATCCTTTAGAGATAATAACCCTATATCTGTATATATACTACGTTCTCTCCAAGTCAGTTATCAAGTCTCTCAGGAAATGTTGGATAATCTAAACGCGTAAGCTAGAACCTTTGTGAAATAGTGCGTTAAGGGGAGGTTTAACCCCCTAAAATGAAGAATTTCATTGAAAATATCAAATTTTAGATATATATATATTTCACTGTAAAGTACATTCATTTACCCACATTTCTGTATGTTTATTTTCACTAAAACCTTTGTGGATGATTTTATATAAATTTTAAAAGTATGTCAGGTAAGTGTATTTTCACCTAAATATATACGCAAAATATACAAATTGGTATATCTTTGCTTCTAATGCATGGATTTTAAACATTTTTCGGTATTCATTTCCCTGAAGCAAACAAAATTAAAGTTTTTTTCAACATCGTTTCATATGTAAAAATAATTTTGACTGGCTAATTTTTATTAACCATGGGGTCCTTTGATGGGTCGTCCAAATAATAACGTGGCTGGAGGTTTTCCAGTAGACAGGTGGGGTACCTCCTTAGGCGCAAATAAAGCTGCAGGCAAGAACGAATCCCAGGATTCTGGTTTCTCCTGTGCGAGCTTCCGTAAAATTGTAAGTAGAGTTCCGTTATATCTTTCCACTTGTCCTTTGGATTGTGGATGATGATGTGTGGATGAGTATATTTTGAAAAATCCTAAAAACTTCCTCCATCAGTTTCCCTCTGAACTGTGAACCATTGTCAGTTAATATCTGATAATGGCATCCTAATCCTGTGAATATTGAGAGCAAAGCCTCTTCTACATGTACTGAGTCTGCTGAGGGTAGAGCAATCGCTTCCCCCCACAAAGTACGTGTTTACCAGAGAAATGATGAATTTTTCGGAAACTGACGAAAAGCGAATACAGCTTGCAGAAATAAAGAATTTAATGAAAAGTAAGCTGCGAAGTATGAAACAGCCCAAGGAATAAATGAAGGAAAATACCAGAAATGATTCTTACATAGCAGGGGGATACTGAGGTGAGTAAAATTTGTGTAAAAGTGTAAGTCTTCCCTTTTTTCTTAATTTTCTCAAAACCGCATTTTTCACACAAATGTGGGCATGTTGCCCATGATTTTTCAAAAACTAGTAGTGATACAGCAGTGAATTTTGGGCCACATGCTGTACACATAGTGCTCATGAAAACAAACTAAAACAAAGGATATATGTTAACAAACTACAAAACTGTTAAGAAATAGCTAAGATACCCCCCTTAAAAATTTCAACTATTTGTCGATTGGTATGTTAAAATCCAAAAAAACTCAGATATCAAACCAATCAAAATTATTTTAGTATAAAATCATTATCATATATTAACAAATGAAACAGCCAAATTTCATAACTCACGTTATACTTACGTTTGAGATATCATGGGCAACAAATAGCCCAAAAAAGCTAAAATTTGTCTTTTTTCTACTGTTTTTCCCCCATAGACCGCAAGTTTTTAGTATATACCTCAATGTTTTGTATTTGTTTCAGTAATTTTGCATGTATAAATGACCAGAATAAGCTATTATCTTATAATTCTGTGTTTTTCATGTTGGGGGTTTAACCTCCCCTTAATAGCCTTCGTGGGGATTATTCGGTTTTCTTGTAATAATATAAGTTGTGCTTAAGTGTTAAATGTGTTAAAGTTTTATCATTTTTATTCACTGCGATTCCCTAGAGAAATAGCAAACGCGTAGATATTTTCTTACCAGTGGTTCAGTAATGTAAAATCCATCAACCATTTTTTTACACCAGAAGATACGGTTTACATGACTAAGTAGAATGCTATGAGTGACGGATAAAGTGACAGAGTAGAATGCGCATAATATTCCATTGTGTGTAAATTTTTTAAATGACTAGTGTTAATATCATGCGTCAAAATAATAGACGCCGACAATCAACTAGCTAGTAATGACAGACGATATTTGTTAAGGGCGCGAAGCCATAATTAAACTAAAACTGACATTGTGCGCTGATTGTTTTACCGGGTCGGAGGGGGAAAGGCTGCATGCCTAAAACCCAACCTGTACTCGCTAAGCGAAGCGCGATAAGATAGGCTAAGACACCGTGTGCCTTTTAATTTAATTAGGTGACGGAGAGGATAAGAGATCATACCTTACGCTTGATAGCAAAGGATATTGTCATTTTGGTTAAATGTTTTGTTTCTTCGTAATATAGGCTTGATCAAAACCAGCGGCTAGCGTTTTTTTTCCTATTGTAGTCCTTTTCTAAATTACTGAAGGAGTAATAGTTATCGATTTCCTTGGCGTTCGTCCCCAGTACAGGTGTGAACAGGAATTGCCAAGGCGACAAACTAACATTTTAACTGTAAATTTGAGTTAACTGGACTTACAAATACCCAGATTATTTTATTCAATTTATCAGCCCGCGTTGGCAATATACATAACATTTTTCCCGACTTCTGACAGTCGTGTTCCCAAGTGGATTTTATCCAGGAGAATTTGCTGTTTCATCATCGGCACTCACCCCAGAGCGAGCCGATAGGATTTATCATTATCATCTTAATTAACAGTTTTTAGCAACCAGAGTTTTCTTTAGCTTTTGAAAATACTGACTGCTGTCTACTGTGAACACTAACTAGATCGCGTTCTTTTTTTTTTACATGAACCATTCGAGGTGACAATACATATATATCCAGGAACTCAACCACCAAATTGAGCATCCCGCTTATAAAAAGTAATTATTAGTGGAGGGACTGGGGCTCAATTCGGAGGACAGAACTACTGGATCATGATACATGTGCATGGATGTGTACGTTCAAGAGATTATTACACCAAGTTTAGGTAAGGCGTGATTGATGTGGCCACGAATGACAGAGAGTGAATATGTTCCAGTTACGGAAACTGTACCATCCTTTAATTTCTTTGCAAATACTGTTATATTTTACTGGAAAGCTTAAGTAGGAACCTCGTTCTTTTCTTTACTGTCTATTCTACACCCTAGTGTTAATCTTTGACCTTTTGGGTTATTAACTTCTTTTGGGATCTTTTCTCAACAAGAGGGGAGGGCACCTACTGGGTTATATTCCTATGTCTGTAAACATGATTTTATCGATGTCCATATGTTTGATGTTGTAAAGTTTAAGTTATAATAAACTAAACAAAACTTAATTTAGTGTGTTGGTCAGACCCATATCCATTTACCATAGTTTTCACGTTTGTGTGTCTTGTTGTCACATAATTGGGTGTGTGTGTGAGTAGTAAACTTATAATTTTACTTATAGGGAGGTTTTACAGATCATCTAACACTAAAGATAGTCGTATAGATAGGCTGGACCAGAGAAACCACTCATTCCAGAGACAGATCTTCACCTTAATCTATTCACTCGTGGAATCTATTCTAACACCTTTCTTTCTCATATACCCACCTTCTGCTCTACTCAGACGGGACCAAATATATCTCTAACCTATCTAAAAATGTACGACATGGATGATCTGGATTTTGCTGATGACTTGGCTCTTCTGTCCCATAACCGTAATCAGATGCAGGACAAATTGAAAATACTCGATGAGAGGTCACAGCAATTGGGTCTGAAAATACACAGGGAAAAGACGAGGATAATAATGAGAATAAATGCAGGTAATGAAAACAGGGTTGAACTTGAAGAAGCACCAATACAAGATGTAGAATCGTACACATATCTTGGCAGCAATATAGACAAAGTTTGAGGGACAGACAGTGATATCAAAATAAGAATACAAAAAGCAAGAGGAGCTTTCATTGCATTGGGAAATATATGGAGGTCAAGAGAAATCGGATCCAACATGAAAATAAGAATCTTCAACTCAAATGTGAAGTCAGTCCTATTGTATGGCTCTGAGACATGGAGAACAACAAAGACAACAACCAAAAAGCTGCAGACTTTCATAATTGGGTGCTTGCGTAGAATAGAGGGATTAAAATGGTATGACAAGGTTACCAACGTGGAACTGATGCCAAGAACTAGACAAGTGCCAGTGGAACAAGAGATGAGAAGAAGACGATGGCGATGGATAAGACACACACTGAGGAAACCTGTTGATAGCATTACAAGGCAGTCCTTGTTCTGAAACCCCCAGGACAAGAGAGGCTGAGGTAGACAAAGAAGCACATGGAGAAGAGAGCTGGAAACAGAGATGAAAATGATAAGGAGAACGTGGAAAGAACTTGAGATGATGGCACGTGACAGGAGGACATTGCATGTGTTTCTTGAAGGCCTATGCTCTTTTGGGAGTTGAGGGTTATGAATGAATTCTCCCACATTGACTTTGTGTTTCAAATTCCTAGGATTCCGGCTTTTCGTGTTAATGTAGGTAGAGTTTTCCGGGGATATAAGTCCACAAGATGCTCAAACAAGGCCCGTCCGATAAATGCAATTCTGATGCTACTCCTTACTCTGGCTAGCTGTCTTTCTTCTTGTCGAGGTGAATTTCACTATGCTCTAAACCGGCGAAAGTGACAAATTATATTGCAACTTTCGGCCCACACGCATGGTGGTTACTATCTGACCAGGCTCCAATCATAAGTGTTGTTTATAACGTCCAGAATTGCCCAGCCAAAAGCATTCGAAAGTGCCTTTATGATACCTTTCTCCTGAAATTGTCTGCATGACTCATGCGTTTGCAAATTTCAAACTGTCATTTTTGGTATAAGGTTTTGATGTATCCATCTATTCTCGGTAATGTTCACATTGACAGTTCTCCAGCAAAATCTTGGTCAAAAAAGTCTGTCCAGAAGTTTTTTACATCATTCATGTGTCTATAATCTGTCACCGTTTCGATAATGGACTGGTGCTGCCCGTAAAAACATAACTTTGGGTCACTACACGAAAATGACCTTGCCAGCCAATCTGATCTGATCTGTATCAACTCTCACGTAAACAAACATGACACGAATGAATGGAAGAAGTGTAAACATAGATTCGAAAATACCAAACACTGTCCGAGGTAGGAAAATAAAACGTGAAGACCACAAAATGAATTACGGGATGGCACAAGAAATAAAAAGTTTTAAGGTCATTATGTGACATCAGCACATTAATTAATATATGGTACATGATTACCCTATATCGTACTCATCTCACAAGTTTTTGGTAATCGCACTCCCTGGATTCCGAATAGGCTATAATGTGGACAAATGTTAACCTTTACTTAATAAGTTAAAAGGCACTGTTTCAACCTTGCAGAATGTTTTTCAGTTTATGTAAAGTCTTTTTGAGCTATCGTATTTACTGATAATAAAATCTAAACTATTTTTCTAATACTAGACATTTTTTTCTAAATCGCTATATGATCTTCTCTTCTGACCGGTACGAGGAAAAATGCCATAGAAGGAATTTGTCTAGCGTATGTGCATTTCTTAAACCCTCTGCAATCCGCTCTCTAATTTTATATAACCTGACGTAGCCTCGTTAATGTGAGCTTGCGTTTATAAACAGAAACGTATGATAATTACGTATGTAAATTTTAATCATGCTAACAAAGGAGAACGTCAAATCAGCACAAAATAATGTTTGTGTACAATGCAATTTACTACCTGTAGGTTAATGACAGGTAATGGTTGCACACCTTTGAGAAGGTAAATAAGGCAGCAGGTCGTGACAAAGAAAATCTTAGCACGGTGGTAAGATAATTGAGCCGTAAGATTACTTCACTGAAGTAAACCAGCAAAGAAAGAAGAAAAACAACTCATAAAATTGGAAAACAAGAGGATATTGGAGAAATAAAGAGAAAATAAAAAACGAATAATCGAATGTCATTTCGTGTCACATACTAACATTCAAGAGCACATGTCATAAGGTTATTCCGAGCATTCACCGTGAAGGGTTCGTCATGGCTGCTCAGATATCAGTGGTGGCTCAGTAGTACCATAACCAGGTGAGATAGAAGGTATAGACAAGGAAGACGAATATGGACGCCGGCATAAGTTCCCAGAAAACGGCTCTATTGATTCAAATTTTATGTGACATTATTATCTCCACTCCGCTATCTCCCCTCTTACAAGCCCTACCCTTCCCCTACACACTAGGAGAAGAGAACTGCAATATAGCTCTAAGTCTTTCGCAAACTCTTTTGTTCCCTCGCTATTGATGCGATAACTTGTAGTTTTATAGGAACCATTCAAACACAAGATTTATTAACTTGTATACACCATACATATATATATATATATATATATATATATATATATATATATATATATATATATATATATATATATATATATATATATATATATATATATATATATATATATATATATATATATATATATACAGTCGTGGCCAAAAGTTTAAGACCACCTAGTAAAAAATGGATATTTCCATACTACTACAGATTGTTGCATCATCCGCTATTTTAGGGCACACTAAAAGCAATCATTGCATTATATTGCATCATCCTAACAATATAAAATGTGAAAACAGACTGTTGCTGTATTTAGTGTGTTTTGGTTGCTTCAAGGGTATTATCTCTGGATTTTATGTTCGCAAGAAAATGGGCAAAAAACCAACACTTTCAACCATTCAAGGAGCTCATATAGTGACATTACGTGTAGAAGGGTACACAGAACGTGATATTTCTGTTCGAATTAGCTGTAGCAAGACGGCAGTTCACAATGCAAGCACCAGGTACCAATTGGACGGTACTTTTCTGACAGAAAGAGAAGTGGTCGTCCTAGAAAAACAACCTCTAGAGACGACTTCTTTTTCATTTCTGGTGTTAATCTGGGTTTTCGGGCAGGTTTGTATGATTTTAGTCCAAACTCATCCACTAATCTGCGAGACACAGTCCTCCGACTCTAGAAAGCAAAGCAGATCGTATCTTCTTACATGAAACTGTTGGAGAGTGTGAAACGATGGATTTGATTACCCGGTCGTCTCTAGGGGTTGTTTTTCTAGGACGACCACTTCACTTTCGGTCAGAAAAAGTACCGTCCAATAGGTACCTGGGGATCGCATTGTGAACCGCCGTCTTGCTACAGCCAATTTGAACAGAAATATCACGTTCTGTGTACCCTTCTACACGTAATGTCACTATATGAGCTCCTTGAATGGTTGAAAGTGTCGGTTTTTTGCCCATTTTCTTGCGAACATAAAATCCAGAGATAATACCCTTGAAGCAACCAAAAGACACTAAATACAGCAACAGTCTGTGTTTTTACATTTTATATTGTTAGGATGATGCAATAGACTGCAATGATTGCTTTTAGTGTGCCCTAAAATAGCAGATGATGCAACAATCTGTAGTACAATGAAAATATCCATTTTTTACTAGGTGGTCTTAAACTTTTGGCCACGACTGTATATATATATATATATATATATATATATATATATATATATATATATATATATATATATATATAGATATATATATATATACACACACACACACACACTGAAGCACATTAAAAACGCACCACCTGTATAATCCAGGAACAGAGTGTGAAATGTACATATAAGTGTTTACAAGTTTACATATTTGGAATCTTTATTCATTTTTCTATGAATCCATGCTGGTCATTAATTTGTACATTTGATTGTTATGAAATTCATTGCATTCTGTGCAGGCAAGGGAGAAAACCAAAAATGCAACCAATGAAAAATTTCATTCACACTATCCTCAGTATCTGGTATGTCCACCGTGTGCTTGCAAACAAGCTTGGCAGCGGCTCCGCATGGAACACACAAGTCTCTGAAGGAAATTCCGGGGAATCAAGTCCCATTCATGTGTAAGAGCAGCTTCGAGCTGTTGCAGATTAGCTGGAGAACCTTGCCTGTAGACTCTGCGTCCAAGCTCGTCCCACAGATGTTCTATAGGGGACATGTCTGGTGATAGGGCAGGCCAATCAATCGTCACAATGTTCTGCTGCTGTAGATATTGCTGCGTAATGCTTGCGGTGTGCGCACGTGCGTTATCCTGCTGGAGAAGCTGCAAGTCTGGATAATTTGTGAACGCAGGAGCAACCAATGCATCCAGATCCTCATCTCGATATGTCACAGCATTAACATTTCCACGGAAGACGTGAAGAGGCAAGCGATGGTGAAAACTGAATCCTCCCCAAATGTAAATACTGCCACCTCCAAATCGGTTGTGCTGACGAACACAGCAATCTGCAAAGCGCTCTCCACACCGTCGCCAAATCCGCATACGTCCATCAGCAAAGGATATGTTGAATCTGCCCTCGTCTGTGAATAGGACAGCATTCCACTGCAGTCTAGTCCATCTGACATGTTGCTCTGCCCATTGCAGGCGCTGCTGACGATGTCTGTAAGTCAAGTTTGGCCCAACATAAGGTCGTCTTGCAGTAGGGCCTGTATCTCTGAGTCGTTGTATGACTGTCATTCGAGAGACTTGCCCACGTCTACCCACTATTGCCCTTGCTGTTTGACTTGCCGGGAGAGAACGATTCCTTAGGTGACTCAGCACAATATGACGATCTTGCGCAGGGGTAGTAACTCGTGGTTGGCCACTCCGATGTCTATCCCGGGCACTGCCAGTGGTTCCGTAACGTTCATTGAGACGTACAAAAGTGCTGTGGTGGCAATTCATCCTTCTGGCAATGGCCCGCGAACTCATTCCGGTCTCCAACATACCAATGGCTCGTTGTCGGTCGTTTTCAGATAGTCGTGGCATTTTAAGCACATGTACTGGGTGTTTTGTCTCAACGGCCTTTTTATACAGAGTATACTGCCACAACGCGTACACATTTTCAGGGTCATAGCTGTTGGGAATCGTGTTGCACATGTAACTTTCATTGTTTTCATGTAGTCTGTACACAAACCCGTGGACTGAATCATGCACTTTCCATTCCAGCAGCCATTCGCTTTCTAACTCATGACAAACACGGGGAAAATCCATTCCCACACTTTTTTTTCCAGCTTCTCGGCATCAGTATATATAATAGTGGTGCGTTTTTAATGTGCTTCAGTATATATACGAGGGACGGTCAAAAAGTAATGCCTCGTAATTTTTAATTTCATTCAATAGGCAAGAAAACAGATAAAATTCACATTGAAATGTAGCCCCAAGTCTGAACTTCAAAAATTTATTTCTCAATGTAGTCTCCGTTATTTGTTACAGTTTTTGTCAATCTTCGCACAAGGGCATGTATCCCCGCACGGTAAAAATGTGTGTCCTTTTTCCTAAACCACTGGCGTACGGCGCGTTTAAGGGTCTTGGTGTCCTCAAAGTGATGTCCGCGAAGATCTTCTTTTAGTGGTCCAAACAGATGGAAGTCAGAAGGTGCAAGATCGGGACTGTAAGGGGGATGTGGTAATAATGTCCAGCCAAATTCTGCAATCGCATCAATGGTGCGTTTAGCGGTGTGTGGCGTGGCATTATCGTGCAACAGTAGTGCAGTTCTCTGATCTTTTAGTGGATAAAGTCGCCGAAGACGACCTCTAAGTTTCTTCAAAGTTTCAATGTAACGGTCTGCATTCACCGTGTTTTCCTGTTCCAAGAAGTCGAGAAGAACCACACTCTTCTCATCCCAAAACACGGAGGCCATAACTTTCCCTACAGATGGTGAACTTTTGAACTTCTTTCTTGTCGGCGATGTTGTGTGATGCCATTCCATTGACTGCCTCTTGGATTCTGGTTCAAAAAAATGAACCCAAGTCTCATCACCTGTCACAATATTCACTGCCTTTACTAATGGACAACATGGAAGAAAGTTCATCCAGTGTTACCCGACAGTCACCACGAATGATGCCATCAACTCGATGAATGTTTTGTGGAGTCACTGCGGTAGACGGACGGCCAGTCCGCTTTGCGTCAGCCATTAAGGATTGACCTACTTCAGCTTCGTCACAACGATGTACCCAACGTCGGACAGTGCTAACATCCACTGTTGAATGTCCATTAACATTCTTCCAACGTTCGTGGATGCGAATTGGGTCAAGCCTTCAGCATTGAGGAATTCTATGACATAACGTTGTTTTAACCGAACGTCTTTGGCAGCCATTTTTAAACTGTTACAGTGGTGCCACCTGTTACTGAAACAGGTTGGTAATGCTATACAGTGCAGAAGAGTGTTTGAGGAATCCTGCTAAATTTACAAATTGCACACCGATGCAGTATTTACATACATAAAAAATAGGAGGCATTACGTTTTGACCTTCCCTCGTATATATATATATATATATATATATATATATATATATATATATATATATATATATATTATATATATATATATATATATATATATATATATATATATATATATATATATATATATATATATATATATATATATATATATATATATATATATATATATATATATATATTACAGATGCAAATAAATATGTTCTAGACCCGGAAAAAGTATTGCATGCACGCATTAATACACCAAAACAAACATAATACCAAAATGCGTGGTCAAATCAGATATGACGGTGAATGAAATCTAAAGACTAATGTATTCATCTGCCGTGTGGGTGCATTATGTTGATGTCAATTGATCCATCCTATTTCTAGAGTCACTGTATAGTGGAGAATTGTATATTCTCTCCCCTCATCCTTTCGGAATACACTTGATACTAATTATAATAGAAATTGAGCGTTCTGTCCTGAACTGCTCTCACTGCTTATGAGAACACTTTCATTATATTCTACAATGCACTGATAATGGTGATCCACAGTGTGGTCAGGGGGATAACAATTGGCTTTGTTGTGGGGTTAGTCGACTCTCCCCACGGGGTCGAACAAACAAATATTTTGAACGATGACGTATCGCCATTCGGGATAAAATGGCTTCCCGGTGAAGCTGTTGAAACTACTTGCTTGGGTCACTTTTCAGCTTGCAGTAGTGGTTCGCTCTTCTAGTCGCGATTGAATGTGTTGATGGGGTTGGCTGTCCGTTTATCGTGGTCGCTTTGTTTGCCTCCAGCCATTTACGATTTTCTCCAACGGCTAACCTTCCATTGTCGGTGAGTCGGTACCTATGTATGAAATATAAGTATATAAACCAATAAAACGGTATTGAATCAGTTCTACAAATAACGGTTCACATGAAACAAGGCACGTTTCGGGTTTTACCCTTCGTCAGCCACAAACAGGTGACAAAGACAAGAATTACATATAGGTACTACAAAAACATACGATGATGAGAAATATACAACAAATGGGCGATACAAGCAAATGGGAAAAGTAAACAACAACAGTGATGAGAGAAAAAAGAACAATAATAATACAAGAAAATCGTAAAATCTAAAAGAAATACCGAAACAAGAAAGTAAATAATTAACAAAACGAAAAAAAAAGAGAATTAACAAAACTTTGGAACAAGTAAAAGTTCACTCAGCTCGATCCGAAGATGCTGTGAAAGAAAGCCGTAGTTTTCCGTGACGGAACTTATATTCCTTACCAGTTTTACATCAGCCCCTTAATTTATTTATTTATTTACTTATGTATGTACTAGCAATTACCCGTCAATAAGGAGGAAGTAAATCAAAACTCTGAAGTCTTCTTCGCTCGTTTTGATGCGCTCAACTGACGAATGCGAAAAGCTTCTGCAGCGCGTTGAGATTCATGCTCTTCTGCAGACAGATTTGCTCGTTGTGACTGACGCTGTGCTTGTCTTTGTGTCGCTTTATGTTGTCGTCATATTGCTGCTTTTTCTAGAGTCTCGCTTGCTCGTTGTGATTGACGCGATCGTTTCTTCCTCTTAACATCTGCAGCTCGTTTTGCAGCCATCTTATCATTTTGATCCATAATAATAAGTCTGCAACACTCTAAATTAAAATTTTGTCTTGAAGAAACAATCAAAAACTTACATTTTAAGGTTATTTTTAACAAAATGATGGGTTAAATCCGTTTCCGGAATGAAACTGGCTTCTACACCGACTTTTCTTCGTTGAGTGTTACTAATTTCGGGAGAGTACATATTAGGGAAACAATACAATTAATGTTTACCTTTCAACCACAGTTGCATCCCTTATATGTGACCGACGTACAAACGGCGAGAATTATGGAATTTGATGACATTCTTCACTAAATTACGGCTTTTTGCGTCTGTAGCCTACTACTGTACTACTCTGTATTATGGCTGTGCTACGTCAGCGTAACCCCTGAAGGAAAGCGAAAGAGAGGCCGACCGAAAACGGCTTGGCGGGGGGCTGTGGAGGCTGGGATGCAGGGGGTGAACCGGGGTTGGGGCACTGTGCGAAGGATGGCCACCGACCGTGCAAAGTGGAATCAATTTGTTGTTGCCCTACAAGACGCCACTAGGCGTGATGGCCACTGACTGCTTTGACGGTCGGTGGTTAAGGATCGAAGAAGAAGAAGACGTCAGCGTAGGAAATTAGATTTGATTAGGCAGAAAACCACAAGGCTCTCTGATACTCGTCTTCTTTAACGCTGTTATGAATCAAATAACAAAAGCCTCATAAGTGACTAAGTCAACTTATCCTTATGAATGTGTTCATGTCTTTTATAGCCTGTGTTTGCCATCCTATCATTACCAACAGTATCTACGTGATATTTACTGCAACAGTTATGTGGCAGTTTGGGCAGTCATGGTGTGAGAAAAATGAATAATGTTTCCCGTGTTGATAGTTAAATTAAAATACATGAGTAAATAACATTTAAAAGGATGTGTATTATTATTTTACAAATATTATACACTGACCTTGATTCCTTATACCGAATCTCTGGAACAATAATGATTAATCGAAACAATCTGACCGGTTTCTTTCTCGTTGTGACGTTGGGTTCCAAATTTTGGCCCTAGGGTGGAGGTACCATTCCCCCTGTTTCTTCTTGATTGTAGGCACGCCCATTTTCCATCTTTTTTCTAGTTTTCGGTCGCTGCTAGCATGTCACTTTAATCACAACAGTGGCCAAAACTCAAGAGTATTACTATGGGCCTTCAAAGGTGTCTACCTTCGCACAAGATTACTCTTGGCAGAGATGTAGATAGAAGGGTAATGACACTTCTATAATGTGGTAAAGTGGGATGTTATAAATATTTATAGGGGACTTAGTGTACTGACTGAGATCAGCTGTGAAGGTATCTGTATCTAATAAGTGTGGTGTATTACAGATAACCTTACTTGCTACCACATTTATACCTCAGTCAGGCTTATTCTGGAATATTGTGATGACTACGTTGAATGTCTAGGGTTATGATAATGATGAAGTGTATGTTCACAACAACCAACCAACAGATAAACAATTTAATTTAATTCACAATACTTTACAACACTGTGACACTCACATACATAGAACACTCTATAAGACTATCTTAATAACTCACGTGTAACTTTTAAAAATATGTATTAATTCCTGTCAATAATAGATATCCTGATTCAACTACAAAGTGACTCCGGAATCACAATCAAATTTAATCATAATTTGTATGTACACAATTTATAGATAGGATCTTTGTATTGACATATATTATTATTGCACTATGTTTGTAAGTTGTGCTGTAGTACTATGAGGTAATACTGGCTTGTCAAGCTAAGTTGTTGTTTGTCATCATGACTTCAAGTGTTTGTTTCTGGTGGAAATAATATTGGTAAGGTTCACAGTTTCTTTTGATTTGAAACAAATAAATGTCCCTCTTGAATTAAGGTAAAGTCACTTTTATAGGGGGGTTATACACAAGATTGAGCTGCTCTGGCCACACACTCTTAACTTCTGTGTGAGCGGCAGGAAACAGTCTCCACTGCTCGCTTGCGTCACCGTTTCCTTGAGAAACAACCCTGGTTGATATCTGGACCAAGGAGTATGCTACCAGCCTCTGGATTCAGCATAACTCAGACCAGGTGCTGCTTCAATACGTTAGGACCTCGGTCCCACAATTCATGAAATATTAAACAAATACGTTGACTGGCGATGAATTATGGCACAATTCCGATCTGCCTCTGTCCCAGGCTTTCATTAGAAAAATATGAGCTGGATCTCAACGCACTTGCTTCTCAGTAAGTTTATTTTCAAAATGTGGCACTGAACAGACGCTCCTAATTGACTATATTAAATGGTCTAGCCAATAAGACCATGTTTACAAAAGTATCTGAAAAAAAAGTACCCTTCCTACCGTTTCACGTAACAACCAAAAATAGTATTTGCAATCGACTAATCATGTTTAGGCTTACATATTCTTCTAGCCAATCAAATCGGATTTAACTTGTTGGCCTATTTCCTGTAAAATAGTGGTTTTAAAACATGCCACTGAGCAATTATGATCTGGTGGTGTCAGACAGCACCCCTATAATATTTTGGCTATAATTTGTTAATTATTAGACTAGTTGCTTAACACCTAACATATTCTTTGTCAGCAAGTCCTAAGGCACCCAAATATATAAATTTAATGGAGCTAAGTGGCTGCGTTCAAAATATGTATTTTCTTCTAGGATAGTCGTGCTGTTACCACCTCCTCACTTCCAAACTATGGGGTGTCTTCTGTACTGTCAGGATTTCAGACGTAAAACAGTAGAATGTCATGTTTCCTAATAAGCATTAAACATGTTTTTTAAAACCTAACCGTGTATTGGTAGTGTTTTTTGTCACTGTTTATTTGAAAAAAAAGTTAGTGCTTCATGCCTTTCGCGTTGGGGGTGGCATTAATTGTATATCGCGAGACGGCGTGTTAGTATTGAATGCGTTCCTCCTTCTCTCTCTCTCTCTCTCTCTCTCTCTCTCTCTCTCTCTCTCTCTCTCTCTCTCTCTCTCTCTCTCTCTCTCCTAAGGCCGTCTGCCTTTTAGTTACGCAGTGTATAAAATGAAATTAATGGAATATTAATCCAGGTCATTACGCAGTGTGTCTATCTCAAGGTTTTCTAAGAAATACAGTACACGTTGTATTGTTTTTTTGAAACGCGTGTATGCTGCTGTAGACTTTACTATCAAACGTGAAAGCGTTACAATTATGCAGACGAAGTAGAAAAAGGGGGATTTTTGTAAGCCATTGTTACAGCACTGGTCTTTTACCATTCTTCTTTCCTTTTATTGAATTAATTCGTTAGGCTTTACATTTACTTTTTAATTTAGATATGTGGATTTAGAATGTTTCATGACAAATTCTCCCCACTTAAAACAGACGTTATATGTCAGTCTATAATTCTATATACACATAGAGAAATTTAATGTTATTCCTGGGGCTTACGGTGATTCTCATCACACGGATGGCGGCTTAGAAAATCCGCTCCCAGGTTGGTTTTTCCAGAAATATACTCTATGCTGAACTCGAATGGCTGCAAAAGTAAGGACCATCTGAGTAACCTCGAATTTTCATGCCTAGCCTGCGCTAGAAACGACAAGGGTTTGTGATCCGTTTGCAACTTAAATGCCTTCCCATACAGATAAATATTGAATTTCTTGATCGCCCATATTACTGCAAGACATTATTTTTCGCTAGTTGAGTAATTGGTTTCAGCTTTATTCAACTTTCTGCTAGCATATGCCACTGGGGTTAATTCCCCATCCAGTGCATCTGATTTTTATAATAGTGTCGCGCCTAACCCGATATTACTTGCATCCGATCTCACAATGAATTCTTGACTTAAGTCAGGTAATTTCAAAATAGGTTTGCTTGTGAGCTTTTCCTTCAATTCCTGGTAGGCCAATTCACATTGTGCTGTCCATGTAATTCGATCTGGATTTCCTTTACGTGTCAAATCAGTTAACGGTGCACATATGGAATTAAAGTTTTTGATATACTTTTGGTAGAAACCACATAATGAGACAAAGGATCTCACGTCTTTCTTGGTTTGTGGTCTCGGGCTTTCTTTAGTTTTTCTAAATTCTTGGGGTCAGGGGTCATGTTTCCCTGATGGACTGTGTGTCCCAAGAATTCTAATTCTTTACATCCAACGCAACATTTGGTTGGTCGGGCTGTTAAATTCGCTTCTCTAAGTCGATTAAACAGCATGTTCAGAGAGTCAATGTGTTCCTCAAATGTTTCTGTTGCTATAAGGATATCATCCATGAAATTTGTGATGCATGGATTATTCAGGGGATCCAACAATTTTCTCATCATTCTAGAGAAGACACTAGGCGCATTCTTCAATCCAAATGGCAATCTGTTAAACTCATAGTGTCCCTCTGAGGTACTAAAAGCTAGGTATGGTCTAACCTCAGGCTTTACTGGAATCTGATAGTATCCTTTACTCAGATCCACTTTTGAGAAATATTTAGCTTTATTTAGCCTGGCAAACAACTGATTTGTATCCGGCAATGGATCCACCTGTCCTTCTGTGATAGCATTCAGTCTCCTGTAATCTATACAGAGTCTATGTTCTCCAGAGGGTTTCCTTAAGAGTACCACACTGGAACTATACGAAGATTCACTGTGCGAAATTATTCCCTCCTTCAACAAATAGTCTATCTCTTCCTTCAAAGCTTTCTCCTTAGCAAAAGGAATCGAATAGGGTTTCATACAGACAGGTGTGGGGTCTATCAGTTTCATATCATATTCCAATAAGTTTGTATGCCCCGGTCGGTCCGTTAACACCTCTGTATGATTATCTAGAACCTGTTGCACTCTCTCTTTCTGATTTTTCGTTAAATGTGTACTGATTTTCACCTGTGCCGCTGTCTCACAGGGGTGTAATGGATATTCAAATGATGAAAGTGGTTTCTTTTTCATCTCCATTGCAATGGACAAGGTCAACAAGTGTGTCTCTTCCTGATTTTCTCTTTCCAAATATTTCTTCAGGAGATTCACATGATAGATTTTTTCTTTCCCCTTCTTATCTATCTTATAATTTGTTCTAGACACCTTCTCTAGAACTGTATATGGACCTTGCCATCCAATTTGTAACTTATTCTGACTACCGGGTAGAAGAAGCAGTACCTTCTCTCCCACAGCCAAATCTCTGTCTTTAGCTTTCCTGTTATAATAGGCAGCATGTTTCTTCCTGGCTTGTTTCAAATTTTCATTGGCAAGTTTCCAGCTAGTTTTTAAACGAGTGGTCAGCTCATTCACATATTGGTATGAGGAGGTAAGATTTTCCTCTGCCTTTTCATCAGTGTAAAGTGCAATCTTTACTATCTTGCAATATAATACATTTATATACTTATTATGTTCGCAAATATTTTGTAAACAAAGTATTTCCTTTTTAAGTGCTTAAGGAGAAGTCATTTTTGAGTTACTTCCCTTGAAAGTAGTTCCGTCATCTTCGATCGGACTCCGCGGACGAGTCTAGGCCTACTGCGAGTTATTCTTTGGCTGGGTAGGAATAGATTGTTCTTGCTTCAGTATATCTATGGCCTGAATTTATACGTAGTGTTTGTATGAGTAGGACGAGTCTGTCTTATATATGGATATCTTTACATTTCTAAGTCGAACTATGTTGGTTGTCGCTAGAAAAGGTCAAAGGCTATGCAGCGGAAGTATCGCTAGCAGGGGTGTGATTCATGGCTGTCATCCTGTCGGGATGTCGAATTTTGTTGTAGCTGGCTTATCGCCGAAAAAGTGATCTATAAGTAGATGGGGAAAAGTGATAGTCATTTAGACATGTTGTATGTACTTTACCCCAGTGTTTATTCTCTTTTGCCAAGGAATGGCAAAGTTATATTTCGCATAGAAAGGTAAAACCACAATTTATTATGAACTTGGGCTTCGCCATCGTTGTCGATAAGCAGATGCACAGTGGTACTTTTGAAAAGAATATTTATTCAAAGGAAGATGACATTCCTATGTATCAGCACTAGATTATATGATATTATTCAATTACCTCTATGATAGAAGCTATGAAGAAATGAGGACATTTAACGAATGACCAATTTTGGTCTGTATCCAATAGTGAGTGAAGCTCACGAGAGAAGCACAGCCATGTTGAAATTCATATACTTTGTATTTATCGAGTGAGAAAAAGGGATGCCTGTACTATCGCTCGATGAACCAAGAGATCACTGCTACATGTGAGAACCCATGTCTGGGATTCCTATATCTTTATGAAAAAATATATATATTGAACTTTACGTGAAGGGATATTCGCTAGACGAGGTTAAGTCTAGGAGCCTTCCTATATATTGGTTATGGTCTGACGTGCCCAGTCAGTAAAGCCAGATGATTTACATGATGGAACTCTGAATGCTTATTTACGAATGCTCCATTATGATATTTGCCAAGCATGAATGCTAACTTAAGATGATATTCCTGTGATCAACATTATGCTGTCTATGTCGACATTTGTTCCTGTAACCATACACGTACTGTCCAAGTGTGCGTCCCATTAAATGTTATAAAAAGACCACCGTAGTTCCAGTACTTCTTGAATTCGAACAGTGTGAGTATGAGTGATGTACTACCAACCTGTCAACTCTATCGAATCATTCTACCATTCGCGTTCTGACATTCATATACACACTCATTGTCTACACTCACATTCTTGTCGGAGCCTCATCACGTTCCAGGACAAGATGACCTGTATGACCAAAACTGTGCTGGGTTTAATGAGTTGACAATCGTTACACTTTACTACACCAGTCCCAACATCTACATTTATCAACTGGTGGACATTCACGTCATTTAACAAATAAAGCGTGATTTAACAACTACTGGCCAGTATGAGTTTAACAACTGGTGTGCCAGCTTCCTGGGTCAACCTGCACAGTGACCATATTGAGAAGTAAACTACTGAGACCAGACGTTCCTTGGGGTCTGTTACGACACACAAATACATCAACAGTACAACTCTACAGTGATGTCAGCGTGACCTGTCCTGTCGAGAGTATGCAGTAACTAGGTCAGCGTTTGTTGACATTTGGTTCGTTGGACATTTGCCATACAACTGACAGTGTTACACAGCAAGCTTGGTTGAAACATAGAACATTACACATCAGGACTGGAGAATATTTGACAGTGTTTGCGAAAGGAAATGTTATTGAACTGAGAAGTCCTACATCGATTGTTATCATTCACATCAACGATGGAGCTTCTATTTCTGTGTTGAATTTAAAATAATTAGACCAGAAGTATTTGTTTAATAAAGTACCACAGTACTGTACTATTAGGCAGTGTAACTGAGCCTTCTTTACAACACATTCTTTCTGCAACACTCTATTTACATCATATTGCCATACTATTTATGCATTTATGTATTTATGTTTAAATATTTATATGTGATATTTGTTTGTATCCAGCGGGTTGTTGTTTTGGTTGGGCGGTGTCACACAACAGAGTATCCCACGTAATAGAGGGTCTGATGTGTGCGTTTCTATAGGTGCAATTTTCTTGATTGAAAATTTGCTGCGACAGCTGTTGCTATTAGTGTTAGCTGTGAAGACTGTACTCATTGTTGTTTTTGTAATATTCCTCTGTTCTTTAGTTTGTTTTGATTTGTTTGTAATTTGTTGGTCTACCCTATTCTATCTTTCAGTTCTATTCTCAATTTATATTTATATACTGTGGCGTTATTTGTATTTGTTATCCTCTTGCGGTTTATCTTTTATTGTTTTTCCCATTTGATTTATTTCATTTCCGCAAATGTTTTCATGTTCTTCTGTATAACTGTTTTGTTTTGTGCCTGATCGACATACACTATTTAAAATATAGTTGATCATATAAATTGATGTACAAGAATCAACTGATAGTTAATTGCTATTACTAAAGGTACACAGTTGATGATATAAAACACTATTTCTGGTGCACTGCACTTATATTATAGAGTGAACCAGCAACTTATAGCTGTTATTATATAAGGATTTATACAAGACCTTTGTAAGGCTTGTTTCCCACAGTGATTGGGATAGTTAAGTACTATTTTCCACAGGTTACAAAGTTATCATACAAGGTCTTTGATTAAGACTAAGAAAGTGAATTTATTTACTTTTGCAAATTACTGATCTTATTAGACAAGATGTCTACATTAGATTATTTTATCACACAAGGCAAGGCTCTTGATAAGACTGGTCAGCAATTAGAAGAATGGGCAGTTGCTCAATATGACAAAGCATTAGCTGCTGAAGAAAGAAAAGCATTGATTGAGGAGAAAAGATTAGAAGCTGAGGAAAAAAAATTACAAAGAGAGGATGAACAAAAGAAATTGCAGATACAGACTGATGAAAAAAGATTCCAGATGGAAATGGAAAAAGAGAAAAGAAAAGATGAAGCTGCTGCAGAAGAGAAAAAAAGAGAACATGAACACCAAAAAGAACTTTTAGCATTTGAGTTAGAAAAGTTAAAGTTAACAAACATAAGTAATGTTAATCAAGCATCTGGTGGTAATGGTAAACCCTTTACTTACAAGGTCAAGGTACCAGCGTTCAACCCTTCCAGTGATGACATAACATTCTGGCTAAATAGATTTGAACGCTCGTGTCGAGCCCATAATGTGGACAAATCACAATATGCTAACCAGTTATCAGAAAATCTGAAAGGTGATTCTCTGACTAGTTTAAGTTTGGTTGAAGAGGCTGACAAAGATAACTATGATGTTATTAGGGCAGCCTTATTAAAGAAGTATCAGTTGTCTGAAGAGGGTTATCGGAAGTTGTTTAAGACAATGGTGCCTGAGGCAGGTGTAGAATTCTCAGAATTCATTGCAAGGACACGTCTTACATTTGATCGTTGGATTGAGCTATCCAAAACAGAAAAGACTTATGAAGCCCTTATGGACTTGATACTCAGAGACAAGATTATGTCAAGTATAAATAAACCTTTCCTCGAATTCTTACATGAGCGTAAACCTAAGTCTCTAAAAGAAATGGAACAGTATTGTACCCAATACGTCACTGCACATCCGGACGTAGCTATTAGCAACAGTAAGGTTAAAGAAGGTATGCCAGTTGCTTCTGCAACACCATACAACCCTAATCACTCTCACAAATTCCAAGGACCTCAAAATAGGTTTAATAAAAAAGGTAACTATTACAGTTATCAGAACCAAGGTAACCAATCATTTCAGGGTTCTTCTTCGAATACCTGGAGAAGAGCAGACAGCCCTCGATTCAGGGGTGGTCATAATTACAGGAACTTTCGCAAAGGAAGTCATTCTAGAAACTATCCAAGTTTTCCTTCATGGAGACAACAAGATCATAATTACCGAGATACTCATTATAATGAATATGATGATAGTAACCAAAGGAGCTATGATTCAAACCCGAGTAGGGGTTATAATAGTGGAAACAATGATAAGTACAGAGGCAATAATAACAGAGGTAGAGCACAATTCAAAAAACATAAAGCTCATTACCAGGCGAACTCTGCACAGCAAGAGTCCCACGAAGCCTATAAACAAAATAAAGATAATGATGACTCTAATAATATGGCATGTGCCGCTTTTGATTTTGGGAGAGCATCTCAGTGCCCCCAATGCAAAACATTATTTGAGCCAACCACAGTGTCTACTTTAAGCTGTGGGCATCCTCTTCCCGCTCTTCCTGCGTCAATCGCGCATGATGGGAGAGGTTCTCTTGTCTTACACAAAGGTTTAGTAAATGACAATCCAGTCTCAGTACTTTTTGATTCTGGATGCACAACTATTGGGGTTAGGCAGTCACTCATAGATCCTTCTCATTCTACAGGCAAAGTAGTCAAATGCGTAACATTTGGCGGCACCATAGAGAAATACTCTACCGCTATCATTAGGATTGCTACTCCTTTCTTCACAGGAGATGTACACGCATGTCTTTTGCCGAATCCGATCGCTGATCTTATCATCGGTCGCATTCACGGAGTCAAAGAATGCACTCCGGAGCAAATTTCCGTTTGGGAAAATCAAAATATGCAATCTGCTAATGCGGTAGTCACTAGAGCTCAAGCTCTCAATATGCCTGAAACTTCATCTGTTGAAGATAATGAAGTGCATAACCAAGATGATCCCTTGGTAATTTCTCGTGACTCGTTTATAAAACAACAAGAAGAAGATCCGACTCTTAAGAAATTCTTCACTCTTGTAACGAAAGGTGATCCGAATAAAGATTCAAATTGTAAATCTTGGATTACAATGAAGAATGGCGTACTTGTACGTATGGTGCAAGACTCCACTAAGTCAAGTCACTCTCAAATTCTTGTACCCAAGAATTTGAGAGTTAAGATCTTACAACATGCACACGACTCTCAGTGTGCTGGTCACATGGGTTTTTCCCGTACAAAGTCAAGAGTTCTTGCGGCTTTCTTTTGGCCTTTTGTGAACAAGGACATACGGATCTATTGTCGATCCTGTAAAGTATGTCAAGAAGTCAAATCCAAAGGTCCTCGTCATGCTGCGCCTATTCAGGCTGCAGATATTCCTATTCGTCCATTCCAGAAAATGGCGATAGACATCATTGGTCCATTCAAGATCAAATCTGCTAGAGGACATCAGTTTATCTTAACGTGTGTAGACATGTGCACACGTTGGCCAGAGGCTATCCCTCTAAAGAGCATTACTACCGCTGACATTGCAGATGCTCTTTGGCTTATATTTTCTCGGCTGGGATTCCCCGGAGAAATATTATCAGATCATGGCACCCAACTGATATCGGATACCATGTCTCAAGTAATGTCTACTCTACAGATAGAGAGATCTTTGAGTAGCATCTATCATCCTATGTCCAATGGGATGGTCGAGCGACTAAATAGAACACTTAAGAACTTATTAGGGAAGATAACTGAGGATCATCCTCAAGATTGGGATAGGGTTTTACCCGCGGCCCTCTTCGCGTACAGAGAGGTCCCCAATGAACATACAGGGTTTTCTCCCTTTGAACTTGTCTTTGGCGCGCGACCGCGCGGCCCAATGTCTTTGCTGCATGATCTTATAACAGCTGACAATATTGACGATGACACAAAATCTTCTTACGAGTATGTCATCGCGCTGAGACAAAAGATTATCGAAGCATGCAAATTGGCAACGTCCTCTTCTGAATTTGCTAAGCAGAAGGCAAGACAATTTGCTAATAAGAAGAGAACTTTACGACAACTTTGTCCTGGTGACAAAGCATTTGTTTTGCTACCTTGTCGTGAAAATAGACTCCTTATTAGTTGGAAAGGTCCGTACGATATAATATCGAAAATTTCAGATGTTGACTACATCGTCGATATTAACGGGAAGCATAAAACCTTCCACATCAATATGCTTACGGAGTTCCATGAACGTCCTGACTATCTACAGCCTATTTTCCAGGCAACGGACGATTCTCATGTCAAACATGGTCATTACTCATCACTGTCTGTAATACAGGATGAGGAAACAAGTTTTTCGGATGTTAATCTTCCGCTTCCAATGATCCCACTTCATTCTAGTGAATCATGGAAAGACGTTACTGTTTCTCCTGATTTGTCTCTAGGAGAACGGCGACAAGTTTCGTCTATGTTACAAACATTTCAGGATGTCCTCACTGACATCCCTGGACAAACTCATGTCATTGAGCATGACATTGTTCTAACTGAACATACTCCAATTAGGGTTAGACCTTATCCTATCCCTATACATTTCCAAACACAGGTTGAAAAGGAGTTGGATGAAATGATAGATTTACAAATAATCGAACCATCCACTTCTGCATATTCTTCGCCGATGGTTATTGTTCGAAAAAAAGACAATAACATACGTCTTTGCGTTGACTATCGCAAATTGAATCAAGTTACGAAGTTCGATGCTGAACCTATGCCTTTACTAGAAGAGCTACTTACTCGTCTTTCTAAATCGCATTTTTTCACTAAACTTGATTTGTCTAAAGGATATTGGCAAGTTCCATTATCCGAACGCGCCAAACCTCTTACCGCTTTCTCTACTCCCAGAGGCCTTTTCCAATGGAATTTTATGCCTTTCGGCCTTATGAACGCACCAGCTACATTTGTACGCATGATGCGTCGAATCCTATCGTATCGGTCAGATGTCATTGCTTATCTAGACGACATCTGTCTTTTCAGCGATACTTGGGAAGATCACTATTCAGGGTTAGTTGAATTATTATCAACTCTGCGTGAGTATAACCTGACAGCAAAACCATCTAAAGCTTGTATTGGCTTTAGCGAAATTGCTTTCTTAGGCCATCGAGTAGGTCACGGTTTCTTGAAGACAGAAGACCATAATATCACTAAGATACTTAACATCTCTATCCCTAGGACTAAAAAGCAAGTGCGAAGTCTTTTAGGTCTCATACAATTTTATGGACGTTTCATTCCGAATCTGTCCTCTATCATGGCACCTCTCTCTACACTATTAAAGAAAGGGTCGCCTAACATGGTTCACTGGTCTCATGAATGCCAATCTTCACTAGAGAAGATCAAAACTATGTTTTCATCACCACCTATTTTAGTGTTACCTACAACAGATAAGACATTTGTTCTTCGTAGTGACGCTTCATCCACTGGGATTGGAGCGGCACTAATGCAAGAGTACTCTGGAACTCTGCATCCTGTAATGTATATATCCAGAAAACTTAATGCTGCAGAAAGGAATTACTCGGTTTTAGACCGTGAATTATTGGCAATGGTTTGGTCAATTCTCAAACTCCAAAGATTCCTTCTGGGCGCGCATTTCGTAGTGGAAACTGACCAAAAAGCTCTTACGGCTATCCAAAGTAAGAACTTGAAGAGCTCGAGATCAACTCGATACGCAATCGCTCTTCAACCTTTTCATTTTTCGGTACGAGCTATCCGTGGTTCAGAAAATGTGATGGCGGACATTCTGTCCAGATGCCCACATGATGCCACTTAACTGTTAAATATTGGATCTTTTTAATATGTATAACTTTACAACAGTTATTTTTTGTTTCTTTACTAAGATACACATTTGTAATTTAATAATAGAATGATGGTATCTCTACTTAGCGGTTTATTGATGTTTATTCACCGCTGTTCTTTGATGATTGTTTCTTCATAAATCATAAATTTAAGATTATAGTGTGAATTTTTGGTATGCATTGTATAATTACCAGAATTGTATTATACGTACATCACACCTTCCTGGAAACATTTATTCGTAGAGAAACAATTTCTCTCAGATTTTGAGATATATTCTCACCGGTCATATTAGGAATTATAGTTATTCCTGATATTTTCATCTGCGCAGTATTCTTGCGTTGTGAGCCTATTCTACGTTGCTCCTAGATGTATTTTAAAAAAAAAAATTTTTTTTTCCCGGGAGGTGTGGTAAGACTGTAAAGTGCAATCTTTACTATCTTGCAATATAATACATTTATATACTTATTATGTTCGCAAATATTTTGTAAACAAAGTATTTCCTTTTTAAGTGCTTAAGGAGAAGTCATTTTTGAGTTACTTCCCTTGAAAGTAGTTCCGTCATCTTCGATCGGACTCCGCGGACGAGTCTAGGCCTACTGCGATTTATTCTTTGGCTGGGTAGGAATAGATTGTTCTTGCTTCAGTATATCTATGGCCTGAATTTATACGTAGTGTTTGTATGAGTAGGACGAGTCTGTCTTATATATGGATATCTTTACATTTCTAAGTCGAACTATGTTGGTTGTCGCTAGAAAAGGTCAAAGGCTATGCAGCGGAAGTATCGCTAGCAGGGGTGTGATTCATGGCTGTCATCCTGTCGGGATGTCGAATTTTGTTGTAGCCGGCTTATCGCCGAAAAAGTGATCTATAAGTAGATGGGGAAAAGTGATAGTCATTTAGACATGTTGTATGTACTTTACCCCAGTGTTTATTCTCTTTTGCCAAGGAATGGCAAAGTTATATTTCGCATAGAAAGGTAAAACCACAATTTATTATGAACTTGGGCTTCGCCATCGTTGTCGATAAGCAGATGCACAGTGGTACTTTTGAAAAGAATATTTATTCAAAGGAAGATGACATTCCTATGTATCAGCACTAGATTATATGATATTATTCAATTACCTCTATGATAGAAGCTATGAAGAAATGAGGACATTTAACGAATGACCAATTTTGGTCTGTATCCAATAGTGAGTGAAGCTCACGAGAGAAGCACAGCCATGTTGAAATTCATATACTTTGTATTTATCGAGTGAGAAAAAGGGATGCCTGTACTATCGCTCGATGAACCAAGAGATCACTGCTACATGTGAGAACCCATGTCTGGGATTCCTATATCTTTATGAAAAAATATATATATTGAACTTTACGTGAAGGGATATTCGCTAGACGAGGTTAAGTCTAGGAGCCTTCCTATATATTGGTTATGGTCTGACGTGCCCAGTCAGTAAAGCCAGATGATTTACATGATGGAACTCTGAATGCTTATTTACGAATGCTCCATTATGATATTTGCCAAGCATGAATGCTAACTTAAGATGATATTCCTGTGATCAACATTATGCTGTCTATGTCGACATTTGTTCCTGTAACCATACACGTACTGTCCAAGTGTGCGTCCCATTAAATGTTATAAAAGACCACCGTAGTTCCAGTACTTCTTGAATTCGAACAGTGTGAGTATGAGTGATGTACTACCAACCTGTCAACTCTATCGAATCATTCTACCATTCGCGTTCTGACATTCAGATACACACTCATTGTCTACACTCACATTCTTGTCAGAGCATCATCACGTTCCAGGACAAGATGACCTGTATGACCAAAACTGTGCTGGGTTTAATGAGTTGACAATCGTTACACTTTACTACACCAGTCCCAACATCTACATTTATCAACTGGTGGACATTCACGGCATTTAACAAATAAAACGTGATTTAACAACTAATGGCCAGTATGAGTCTTAACAATCAGTCCACGTTTTTAACAGAGCTTCGAGTGGACCTTTTATTGGCCTTCCAAATAATAATGTTGCCGGGGCCATACCGGTTGAACTATGGGGTACCTCCCGATAAGCAAAGAGGGCGGCGTGAAGGTACTGGTCCCATGTATCTGGTTTTTTCGTGTGCCAACTTTCTCAGGATCGACATCAACGTGCCATTAAATCTTTCCACTTGGCCGTTCCCTTGGGGATGGTACACACTACAATGGAAGTGTTTGGCCTGGAAGATCCTGAAAACTTCTTCTGTTAGTTTCCCCTTGAACTGAGAGCCATTATCAGTCAAGATTTGATTGGGAAAGCCTAACCTTGTGAAAATTGTGAGTAATGCCTGTGCCACATGTTTAGAGTCAATCGATGACAGGGCTACCGCCTCTCCCCACATAGAACAAGTGTCCATCAGAGTCAGAATGTAGCTGTTCCTCCTCTTGGTTCGAGTGAGAGGTCCCACAAGATCCACGGCAACTCTCTCAAAGGGTGTTCCCACTATGGGCATTTCCCCTAGAGTTGCTGGTGCAGTCCAATGCTTAGGTGCTACTCGTTGGCACTCTGGACAGGATTTTACATATCGTTTGATATCTTCAGTTATCCCTGGCCAGAAATAGTGACAAGCTATACACTGTCCTGTTGCGCTGATCCCCATATGACCACTGAAGGGAATCGCATGCCCTAGTTCCAACACTTTAGTCCTATATGAAGTGGGAAGGACCAGCTGTCCGTGACCATTGGATTCAGATCCAGCCTTCCTATAAATCAGCTTGTTCTTCATATAAAATTCTCCCTTGTCTGGAGGTGTATGACATTTGGGCAACTTCTTGAAACACGGCTTGAGTGTTTTGTCCTCCGCCTGTGCCTTCCTCATTTCATCTGGATGAGTATTTATTGGATTTTCCTCCTCCTTTTTGGACTGTGATCTGGTCTGCACCGTTGCCAATATCACAGGTCTCTTGGGATTCCACAAGAAGACATATCTACACCCCAATATCAGAGGGTAGATTGGCTCATTTATCACTGCTGCTTTTATGATTCCTTCCACATATCGCGTTTTCACCTTTATCCGGGCGACGGGAAGTGTCATGGTCGCTACATCCTTGGTTGCAGTTTGAATCTCTACTGTTTCTGTGGTGTATTGATCTGCCTGCACCAGGTGAGAACTCACAACGGAATCATAATCTAGACCTGTATCATATAAGCACCTTATGGTGACTCCATTACAGATGACATCTTCACACACTGGGAGGTGGTATGGTTCCTGTAGTTCCGCAGGTTTGACCTTTTTTCCCTTCTTTCCAGATGTCATAGCAGCACAATGAGGAGGTTTCCTTCTACAATGGTCAGTATCATGATTGTCCATCCGACAATTCTTACACCACCTCCTTTTTTGGTTGAAAGATTTTCTTTCATCAAATTTCCTTTCATCGAATTGTGGGTTTTTATTTTTATTGTCATACCGTGGCCTATCAAACTGGTGCTTACTTTTGTTCTGATCTCTAGGATCAAATTTATTAAAATTCTGTGGTGCCTTAAAATTATCTACCTGTTTCTTTTTATTACTTGTTACCTCTGCTTGAGCTGCTTGATACCTTTCAGCAACATTTAGTAACTCACCCAGCCTCTCTGCACCTTGTTCCATGAGAAACTTTCTCAGGTCTGGAGCCATGGCCTCTCTTAGTTGTTCTATAAGGATCATTTCCTTAAGATCTTGGGTTTTCCCCAGAGAAGTCCATTTCTCCAAGTATGTCTCTAACCGTGCAGAGAACTGGTGATAGGTTTCACCGGACAGTAGTTTAGCATTCCTAAATTTTTTCCTATAAAATTCACCATTCTTTTCATATCTTAACAAAAGAGCCTGCTTTAGCATGTCATAATTTTCCTGATCATCTCTGCTCATTTTGGCAAAAACTTCATAAGCCGTACCACGAAGCCCTTGTGATAACTTTAAGCTCCACCTTTCTCTCTCTAACCCATACGTGGTAGCTAATAGTTCATATCTATTTAGATAGCTCTCGATATCATCTTCCTTCTCAACAAAATGATCTAAATGAAAATTCATAGCTGAGGTTGAGGCTCCCTGACTAGCAGAGGCATCAGAGGTAAAGGGACTGGCACCATTTTCAGGAGCATGGCCCTGAAATTCCAACTCCCTTAGTCGTAACTCATGCTCCCTTTGTAATCTCTTCCCCTCCTTTTCTGCTTCCCTTTCGGCAGTCAATCTTTTTTCTTCTGCCTCCCTTTCGGCAGCCTGTCTCCTTTCTTCTCTTTCTGCCTCCAGCTTCTTCTCTTCATACTGGAGCCTTTTAATCTCCCTATCTGCCTCCAATGCCTTAGCCTCAGCCTCGATCTGTAACCTCTTAATTTCTTTTTCAGCCTCTAACTTTCTTTCAGCTTCTTTTTCTAATCTTTTTTCTTCACGTTCAATAAAATAGTCACATTCAGTAGTGACATAAGCAATCATAACTTGCCCGTCCATTCCTAACTCTTTCGCAGCCTGCACAGCAGCAGATCGAAATTTTGCTAGGTCCGCCATTTTCTAACAGGCAAATGTAAACAATTCAATCTATAAATAATTATCTAAGGACAACCACAGGCACTGAGAGCTCAACCTTATTTATTTTCACCCCAGGATACCTTTTAATTTTTATTTATTCCCTGAATTGAATTCCCCCCAATATATATATGCTAGGGGAAGGTTCAAATTCCCGGGAGCGAGACCCCAATATATGTGGTAAAGTGGGATGCTATAAATATTTATAGGGGACTTAGTGTACTGACTGAGATCAGCTGTGAAGGTATCTGTATCTAATAAGTGTGGTGTATTACAGATAACCTTACTTGCTACCACATTTATACCTCAGTCAGGCTTATTCTGGAATATTGTGATGACTACGTTGAATGTCTAGGGTTATGATAATGATGAAGTGTATGTTCACAACAACCAACCAACAGATAAACAATTTAATTTAATTCACAATACTTTACAACACTGTGACACTCACATACATAGAACACTCTATAAGACTATCTTAATAACTCACGTGTAACTTTTAAAAATATGTATTAATTCCTGTCAATAATAGATATCCTGATTCAACTACAAAGTGACTCCGGAATCACAATCAAATTTAATCATAATTTGTATGTACACAATTTATAGATAGGATCTTTGTATTGACATATATTATTATTGCACTATGTTTGTAAGTTGTGCTGTAGTACTATGAGGTAATACTGGCTTGTCAAGCTAAGTTGTTGTTTGTCATCATGACTTCAAGTGTTTGTTTCTGGTGGAAATAATATTGGTAAGGTTCACAGTTTTTTTTGATTTGAAACAAATAAATGTCCCTCTTGAATTAAGGTAAAGTCACTTTTATAGGGGGGTTATACACAAGATTGAGCTGCTCTGGCCACACACTCTTAACTTCTGTGTGAGTGGCAGGAAACAGTCTCCACTGCTCGCTTGCGTCACCGTTTCCTTGAGAAACAACCCTGGTTGATATCTGGACCAAGGAGTATGCTACCAGCCTCTGGATTCAGCAAAACTCAGACCAGGTGCTGCTTCAATACGTTAGGACCTCGGTCCCACAATTCATGAAATATTAAACAAATACGTTGACTGGCGATGAATTATGGCACAATTCCGATCTGCCTCTGTCCCAGGCTTTCATTAGAAAAATATGAGCTGGATCTCAACGCACTTGCTTCTCAGTAAGTTTATTTTCAAAATGTGGCACTGAACAGACGCTCCTAATTGACTATATTAAATGGTCTAGCCAATAAGACCATGTTTACAAAAGTATCTGAAAAAAAGTACCCTTCCTACCGTTTCACGTAACAACCAAAAATAGTATTTGCAATCGACTAATCATGTTTAGGCTTACATATTCTTCTAGCCAATCAAATCGGATTTAACTTGTTGGCCTATTTCCTGTAAAATAGTGGTTTTAAAACATGCCACTGAGCAATTATGATCTGGTGGTGTCAGACAGCACCCCTATAATATTTTGGCTATAATTTGTTAATTATTAGACTAGTTGCTTAACACCTAACATATTCTTTGTCAGCAAGTCCTAAGGCACCCAAATATATAAGTTTTAATGGAGCTAAGTGGCTGCGTTCAAAATATGTATTTTCTTCTAGGATAGTCGTGCTGTTACCACCTCCTCACTTCCAAACTATGGGGTGTCTTCTGTACTGTCAGGATTTCAGACGTAAAACAGTAGAATGTCATGTTTCCTAATAAGCATTAAACATGTTTTTTAAAACCTAACCGTGTATTGGTAGTGTTTTTTGTCACTGTTTATTTGAAAAAAAAGTTAGTGCTTCATGCCTTTCGCGTTGGGGGTGGCATTAATTGTATATCGCGAGACGGCGTGTTAGTATTGAATGCGTTCCTCCTTCTCTCTCTCTCTCTGTCTCTCTCTCTCTCTCTCTCTCTCTCTCTCTCTCTCACTCCTAAGGCCGTCTGCCTTTTAGTTACGCAGTGTATAAAATGAAATTAATGGAATATTAATCCAGGTCATTACGCAGTGTGTCTATCTCAAGGTTTTCTAAGAAATACAGTACACGTTGTATTGTTTTTTTGAAACGCGTGTATGCTGCTGTAGACTTTACTATCAAACGTGAAAGCGTTACAATTATGCAGACGAAGTAGAAAAAGGGGGATTTTTGTAAGCCATTGTTACAGCACTGGTCTTTTACCATTCTTCTTTCCTTTTATTGAATTAATTCGTTAGGCTTTACATTTACTTTTTAATTTAGATATGTGGATTTAGAATGTTTCACGACAAATTCTCCCCATTTAAAACAGACGTTATATGTCAGTCTATAATTCTATATACACATAGAGAAATTTAATGTTATTCCTGGGGCTTACGGTGATTCTCATCACACGGATGGCGGCTTAGAAAATCCGCTCCCAGGTTGGTTTTTCCAGAAATATACTCTATGCTGAACTCGAATGGCTGCAAAAGTAAGGACCATCTGAGTAACCTCGAATTTTCATGCCTAGCCTGCGCTAGAAACGACAAGGGTTTGTGATCCGTTTGCAACTTAAATGCCTTCCCATACAGATAAATATTGAATTTCTTGATCGCCCATATTACTGCAAGACATTCTTTTTCGCTAGTTGAGTAATTGGTTTCAGCTTTATTCAACTTTCTGCTAGCATATGCCACTGGGGTTAATTCCCCATCCAGTGCATCTGATTTTTATAATAGTGTCGCGCCTAACCCGATATTACTTGCATCCGTTCTCACAATGAATTCTTGACTTAAGTCAGGTAATTTCAAAATAGGTTTGCTTGTGAGCTTTTCCTTCAATTCCTGGTAGGCCAATTCACATTGTGCTGTCCATGTAATTCGATCTGGATTTCCTTTGCGTGTCAAATCAGTTAACGGTGCACATATGGAATTAAAGTTTTTGATATACTTTTGGTAGAAACCACATAATGAGACAAAGGATCTCACGTCTTTCTTGGTTTGTGGTCTCGGGCTTTCTTTAGTTTTTCTAAATTCTTGGGGTCAGGGGTCATGTTTCCCTGATGGACTGTGTGTCCCAGGAATTCTAATTCTTTACATCCAACGCAACATTTGGTTGGTCGGGCTGTTAAATTCGCTTCTCTAAGTCGATTAAACAGCATGTTCAGAGAGTCAATGTGTTCCTCAAATGTTTCTGTTGCTATAAGGATATCATCCATGAAATTTGTGATGCATGGATTATTCAGGGGATCCAACAATTTTCTCATCATTCTAGAGAAGACACTAGGCGCATTCTTCAATCCAAATGGCAATCTGTTAAACTCATAGTGTCCCTCTGAGGTACTAAAAGCTAGGTACGTTCTAACCTCAGGCTTTACTGGAATCTGATAGTATCCCTTACTCAGATCCACTTTTGAGAAATATTTAGCTTTATTTAGCCTGGCAAACAACTGATTTGTATCCGGAAATGGGTCCACCTGGCCTTCTGTGATAGCATTCAGTCTCCTGTAATCTATACAGAGTCTATGTTCTCCAGAGGGTTTGCTTAAGAGTACCACACTGGAACTATATGAAGATTCACTGTGTGAAATTATTCCCTCCTTCAACAAATAGTCTATCTCTTCCTTCAAGGCTTTCTCCTTAGCAAAAGGAATCGAATAGGCTTTCATACAGACAGGTGTGGGGTCTATCAGTTTCATATCATATTCCAATAAGTTTGTATGCCCCGGTCGGTCCGTTAGCACCTCTGTATGATCATCTAAAACCTGTTGCACTCTCTTCTTCTGATCTTTCGTTAAGTGTGTACTGATTTTCACCTGTGCAGCTGTCTCACAGGGGTGTAATGGATATTCAAATGATGAAAGTGGTTCCTTTTTCATCTCCATTGCAATGGACAAGGTCAACAAGTGTGTCTCTTCCTGATTTTCTCTTTCCAAATATTTCTTCAGGAGATTCACATGATAGATTTTTTCTTTCCCCTTCTTATCTATCTTATAATTTGTTCTAGACACCTTCTCTAGAACTGTATATGGACCTTGCCATCCAATTTGTAACTTATTCTGACTACCGGGTAGAAGAAGCAGTACCTTCTCTCCCACAGCCAAATCTCTGTCTTTAGCTTTCCTGTTGTAATAGGCAGCATGTTTTTTCCTGGCTTGTTTCAAATTTTCATTGGCAAGTTTCCAGCCAGTTTTTAAACGAGTGGTCAGCTCATTCACATATTGGTAATATTTTCCTCTCCCTTTTCATCAGTCCACGTTTTTAACAGAGCTTCGAGTGGACCTTTTATTGGCCTTCCAAATAATAATGTTGCCGGGGCCATACCGGTTGAACTATGGGGTACCTCCCGATAAGCAAAGAGGGGGCGTGAAGGTACTGGTCCCATGTATCTGGTTTTTCGTGTGCCAACTTTCTCAGGATTGACATCAACGTGCCATTAAATCTTTCCACTTGGCCGTTCCTTTGGGGATGGTACACACTACAATGGAAGTGTTTGGCCTGGAAGATCCTGAAAACTTCTTCTGTTAGTTTCCCCTTGAACTGAGAGCCATTATCAGTCAAGATTTGATTGGGAAAGCCTAACCTTGTAAAAATTGTGAGTAATGCCTCTGCCACATGTTTAGAGTCAATCGATGACAGGGCTACCGCCTCTCCCCACATAGAACAAGTGTCCACCAGAGTCAGAATGTAGCTGTTCCTCCTCTTGGTTCGAGTGAGAGGTCCCACAAGATCCACGGCAACTCTCTCAAAGGGTGTTCCCACTATGGGCATTTCCCCTAGAGTTGCTGGTGCAGTCCAATGCTTAGGTGCTACTCGTTGGCACTCTGGACAGGATTTTACATATCGTTTGATATCTTCAGTTATCCCTGGCCAGAAATAGTGACAAGCTATACGCTGTCCTGTTGCGCTGATCCCCATATGACCACTGAAGGGAATCGCATGCCCTAGTTCCAACACTTTAGTCCTATATGAAGTGGGAAGGACCAGCTGTCCGTGACCATTGGATTCAGATCCAGCCTTCCTATAAATCAGCTTGTTCTTCATATAAAATTCTCCCTTGCCTGGAGGTGTATGACATTTGGGCAACTTCTTGAAACACGGCTTGAGTGTTTTGTCCTCCGCCTGTGCCTTCCTCATTTCATCTGGATGAGTATTTATTGGATTTTCCTCCTCCTTTTTGGACTGTGATCTGGTCTGCACCGTTGCCAATATCACAGGTCTCTTGGGATTCCCCAAGAAGACATATCTACACCCCAATATCAGAGGGTAGATTGGCTCATTTATCACTGCTGCTTTTATGATTCCTTCCACATATCGCGTTTTCACCTTTATCCGGGCGACGGGAAGTGTCATGGTCGCTACATCCTTGGTTGCAGTTTGAATCTCCACTGTTTCTGTGGTGTATTGATCTGCCTGCACCAGGTGAGAACTCACAACGGAATCATAATCTAGACCTGTATCATATAAGCACCTTATGGTGACTCCATTACAGATGACATCTTCACACACTGGGGGGTGGTATGGTTCCTGTAGTTCCGCAGGTTTGACCTTTTTTCCCTTCTTTCCAGATGTCATAGCAGCACAATGAGGAGGTTTCCTTCTACAATGGTCAGTATCATGATTGTCCATCCGACAATTCTTACACCACCTCCTTTTTTGGTTGAAAGATTTTCTTTCATCAAATTTCCTTTCATCGAATTGTGGGTTTTTATTTTTATTGTCATACCGTGGCCTATCAAACTGGTGCTTACTTTTGTTCTGATCTCTAGGATCAAATTTATTAAAATTCTGTGGTGCCTTAAAATTATCTACCTGTTTCTTTTTATTACTTGTTACCTCTGCTTGAGCTGCTTGATACCTTTCAGCAACATTTAGTAACTCACCCAGCCTCTCTGCACCTTGTTCCATGAGAAACTTTCTCAGGTCTGGAGCCATGGACTCTCTTAGTTGTTCTATAAGGATCATTTCCTTAAGATCTTGGGTTTTCCCCAGAGAAGTCCATTTCTCCAAGTATGTCTCTAACCGTGCAGAGAACTGGTGATAGGTTTCACCTGACAGTAGTTTAGCATTCCTAAATTTTTTCCTATAAAATTCACCATTCTTTTCATATCTTAACAAAAGAGCCTGCTTTAGCATGTCATAATTTTCCTGATCATCTCTGCTCATTTTGGCAAAAACTTCATAAGCCGTACCACGAAGCCCTTGTGATAACTTTAAGCTCCACCTTTCTCTCTCTAACCCATACGTGGTAACTAATAGTTCATATCTATTTAGATAGCTCTCGATATCATCTTCCTTCTCAACAAAATGATCTAAATGAAAATTCATAGCTGAGGTTGAGGCTCCCTGACTAGCAGAGGCATCAGAGGTAAAGGGACTAGCACCATTTTCAGGAGCATGGCCCTGAAATTCCAACTCCCTTAGTCGTAACTCATGCTCCGTTTGTAATCTTTTCTCCTCCTTTTCTGCTTCCCTTTCGGCAGTCAATCTTTTTTCTTCTGCCTCCCTTTCGGCAGCCTGTCTCCTTTCTTCTCTTTCTGCCTCCAGCTTCTTCTCTTCATACTGGAGCCTTTTAATCTCCCTATCTGCCTCCAATGCCTTAGCCTCAGCCTCGATCTGTAACCTCTTAATTTCTTTTTCAGCCTCTAACTTTCTTTCAGCTTCTTTTTCTAATCTTTTTTCTTCACGTTCAATAAAATTGTCACATTCAGTAGTGACATAAGCAATCATAACTTGCCCGTCCATTCCTAACTCTTTCGCAGCCTGCACAGCAGCAGATCGAAATTTTGCTAGGTCCGCCATTTTCTAACAGGCAAATGTAAACAATTCAATCTATAAATAATTATCTAAGGACAACCACAGGCACTGAGAGCTCAACCTTATTTATTTTCACCCCAGGATACCTTTTAATTTTTATTTATTCCCTGAATTGAATTCCCCCCAATATATATATGCTAGGGGAAGGTTCAAATTCCCGGGAGCGAGACCCCAATATATGTGGTAAAGTGGGATGCTATAAATATTTATAGGGACTTAGTGTACTGACTGAGATCAGCTGTGAAGGTATCTGTATCTAATAAGTGTGGTGTATTACAGATAACCTTACTTGCTACCACATTTATACCTCAGTCAGGCTTATTCTGGAATATTGTGATGACTACGTTGAATGTCTAGGGTTATGATAATGATGAAGTGTATGTTCACAACAACCAACCAACAGATAAACAATTTAATTTAATTCACAATACTTTACAACACTGTGACACTCACATACATAGAACACTCTATAAGACTATCTTAATAACTCACGTGTAACTTTTAAAAATATGTATTAATTCCTGTCAATAATAGATATCCTGATTCAACTACAAAGTGACTCCGGAATCACAATCAAATTTAATCATAATTTGTATGTACACAATTTATAGATAGGATCTTTGTATTGACATATATTATTATTGCACTATGTTTGTAAGTTGTGCTGTAGTACTATGAGGTAATACTGGCTTGTCAAGCTAAGTTGTTGTTTGTCATCATGACTTCAAGTGTTTGTTTCTGGTGGAAATAATATTGGTAAGGTTCACAGTTTCTTTTGATTTGAAACAAATAAATGTCCCTCTTGAATTAAGGTAAAGTCACTTTTATAGGGGGGTTATACACAAGATTGAGCTGCTCTGGCCACACACTCTTAACTTCTGTGTGAGTGGCAGGAAACAGTCTCCACTGCTCGCTTGCGTCACCGTTTCCTTGAGAAACAACCCTGGTTGATATCTGGACCAAGGAGTATGCTACCAGCCTCTGGAGTCAGCAAAACTCAGACCAGGTGCTGCTTCAATACGTTAGGACCTCGGTCCCACAATTCATGAAATATTAAACAAATACGTTGACTGGCGATGAATTATGGCACAATTCCGATCTGCCTCTATCCCAGGCTTTCATTAGAAAAATATGAGCTGGATCTCAACGCACTTGCTTCTCAGTAAGTTTATTTTCAAAATGTGGCACTGAACAGACGCTCCTAATTGACTATATTAAATGGTCTAGCCAATAAGACCATGTTTACAAAAGTATCTGAAAAAAGTACCCTTCCTACCGTTTCACGTAACAACCAAAAATAGTATTTGCAATCGACTAATCATGTTTAGGCTTACATATTCTTCTAGCCAATCAAATCGGATTTAACTTGTTGGCCTATTTCCTGTAAAATAGTGGTTTTAAAACATGCCACTGAGCAATTATGATCTGGTGGTGTCAGACAGCACCCCTATAATATTTTGGCTATAATTTGTTAATTATTAGACTAGTTGCTTAACACCTAACATATTCTTTGTCAGCAAGTCCTAAGGCACCCAAATATATAAGTTTTAATGGAGCTAAGTGGCTGCGTTCAAAATATGTATTTTCTTCTAGGATAGTCGTGCTGTTACCACCTCCTCACTTCCAAACTATGGGGTGTCTTCTGTACTGTCAGGATTTCAGACGTAAAACAGTAGAATGTCATGTTTCCTAATAAGCATTAAACATGTTTTTTAAAACCTAACCGTGTATTGGTAGTGTTTTTTGTCACTGTTTATTTGAAAAAACAGTTAGTGCTTCATGCCTTTCGCGTTGGGGGTGGCATTAATTGTATATCGCGAGACGGCGTGTTAGTATTGAATGCGTTCCTCCTTCTCTCTCTCTCTCTCTCTCCCCTAAGGCCGTCTGTCTTTTAGTTACGCAGTGTATAAAATGAAATTAATGGAATATTAATCCAGGTCATTACGCAGTGTGTCTATCTCAAGGTTTTCTAAGAAATACAGTACACGTTGTATTGTTTTTTTTTTTTTTGAAACGCGTGTATGCAGCTGTAAGCTTTACTATCAAACGGGAAAGCGTTACAATTATGCAGACGAAGTAGAAAAAGGGGGATTTTTGTAAGCCATTGTGACAGCACTGGTCTTTTACCATTCTTCTTTCCTTTTATTGAATTAATTCGTTAGGCTTTACATTTTTTTTTAATTTAGATATGTGGATTTAGAATGTTTCACGACATATCACAAAGGGAGTCTTCACAAGATATTCAGATAAGCGAAAACATGTTGCTTTGGCTGAGCACGTTAATTCTTGAATCTGCCGACAACTTTTGTGAAGAATTAAGCAATCATTAATTTAGCTTGTTAAGCCCCCACCTCTGTTTTACTCAGTGGAATTCTTATTAGTCTGGTATAGCTCTGTTTATAATGTGTGTAGTAAACTGACTGAGACAAACATGCAGTAACTTTAAAATGATTAAATCGAAGTTAAATTTGTAAAATTACAAATAACAAAATTTAATAATCACTTAAGTTTTAACAGTTTGAAAATAATTGAATAGTTTAGAAAAAAAGTTACATCATTTATTGATAGTAGAGTCGATGAAAAAAGTTCACTTTTGCAGCGTATATTTTGCACTTAGCTGCCAATAGTAGTTTCTGCTCCCGCTGATGGGTTCTTTTTACACTGCTCACGCTCGTCGCTGGTCAAGGTTGTCGGGTGTAGCTCGTTTCCCAGAAATGTAAAGGAATGTCTACAAAGTTTGTCCCTCGTCTTAAAGCTTAGGCCATTGTTCCCTTCTTGTTCCAGAGATAGTACTTTCTGCTGGTACCACCAATAACTATTATAAAAATAGAAACGAAACGCTCTTCTGAGTACTGCGTTTCCCTACACATACTTATCTCAGAATTTACCCTCGATGTGACGAAGTAAAAATCGCCTTCTTTTCTCTCTGTCAATCTTTTATCATACCAGTTCTCTTTCTTCTAGAAAATCCACCACTCGTCTAAAAATCAGATCTCCCATTTTTTCTGAATGAAATTCCTTTCTCTTTGTTCTACGTTTTACTGGCAAAGGTCTTTCAGACTGCGCTGTGAATTTTTGACTCCTGTACAGCAACATGGGTTTTACCCTTGGGAATAATTACACTTTTAGCAAACTGGTAAGGCAGTCGTATTGTCATGTGACTTTTGACCTCCCAAGTACCAGGCAGTGTGTGTGTGTGTGGTTGGGGATGGAATGAAATGTTAACAATAGTTCAGGTCCACCACCCCTAAAGTAGGCAGATTAAACCCAGCAAACCCTGGAGTGAATTTAGGCGCGATTCCCAAAGCGCATGATTCTCGAAGCGGCATTCTCTCGCTAGCCGGCAGACCAGCCTGGACAAGATGGTCCTGGCAAGGCAATTACAGAGGGGAACTACAGCAGTGGTTAGTTGAGCGCAGTAAGTGATCTAATATTGTTTATTTGAATTCGTGAATAATAATCATACTTTTATCTACAGCATAGTATTTCAGTATCTTTTGTTAGACAAAGTTATACATGTACTTTCGTCTTCACTGTGACAGCAATTAATGTCCTTGATTTTGTACAGGATACAACGGCATTATGTATACTGACGGTTTCATCTATGAAATACCCTTGTCATGTTTTATACTGAATGATTTCTACTAATTCTATTGTGTGATTTCAGCCATGATTATCCTTGTCATATTTTAATCCTGAACTGATTTCTGAAAATATCCTTATTATGTTTTAATGTGTTTATGTGCATGTATCCTGTGTTATGATGGTATTATCAATGTATATGAATGCTTATAACATAAACATAGAACTATGTAACGATGGGCAACAGCACTGTAGCCATTTTTATGAATAAATAATTTAACTGACTGTGACCCAATGGTTCTCAAGGCTGAGACCAGGAACACACCTTAATAGCTTTAATGCTCAGGTAGCAAAAATGTAATTCAGTGGTTCTCAAGCCTTGGCAGCACGGACACCCCAACATATTTTACGGCAGCATGGGAGACTATAACCCAGTGGTTCTCAAACCATTTGTACCAATGACCTCAAATTGATTTGACTGCTCTATGGGCACAAGGTAGACCAGTGTAACTCAAACTCATGATGACCACAGCCCCAAACTTCACAGTTGGTGAAGCAAACAGCCCATATGTTGAAAATCACTGCGGTAGACAAGCTGGAAGCCAGATATAGCTTGAGATCCACCTGCATGCTTATAACGTCAATTATGCTATAGCATTTCATAGATAATAGATAGCACCTTGTTATTGATGTTAACTATGAATGTTCGTTAGATTTCTGATGGACGATTAGCGTCCAGCAGATATGAGAAATGACTTCTCTGGCAAGACTACTAATGGAGCTTCAATTGTTTGTCAATCCAGTCCTACCAGGTTGTCCTACCAGGAGACCTAACCATAGGCAGGGTTCTTGAGGGCAGACATACTCCATCCCAGTTGGTGATGAGCCCTGTGTCAAGACAGAGGAAGCAACCTGTCATCCTCTGAAACCCTAAAAAGAACTTGCCATACTGGACCTGGAGTGCTGGGATAGATTGAACCCCTGGCAACAAGACAACATAAATTCAGCAGCATCTGAGATGAGTAGTTTAAAATGCCAGCAGAACCAGTACAGAATAGCTAATCAGTCCACATGATGTTAAATTTATTCTGAAATTTTTCAGAACCGTTAATAGATTATTGAACAAAGCTTATAGTTGTAAATTTAAGAACATATAATCTATCATCATTTTGTAATTTCATTTCAAGTATGAGAGAATCTATCTTCAATTTTGTATAATTTACATAACAGAGTCTGTTGTTATTTTTCTTGTAATATTTAATTGGGTTGTACAGTTTTAGTAATTCAAATCTACACCCTGGGGGCAGAGCCATAATTAATAAACACTATTGGGTAGGGATATTTTTAATGTGGCTGTGCACCAAATCTCTTATCCAACTATATGTACAGGGTGTTTATAAAGTCGCTGTGCAGTGAATTTGAAAAATATTTTAGAAATTACGTCACGAATGATGCAAATTTACGTCATGATATTCTGTGTTCCAAATCTGTGTTCCACAATCCCGTGTGCAGCATTACACAACAAGCCCCAATTGAAAACCACGTTTCTGGTGACGTAGTCTCGCCCGGGCGTAAATTTCACTGCACAGCGACTTTATAAACACCCTGTAGTATACATAGCCCTTTGTAGGATTTCGGATAAAGAATTTATCGCCTAGAGAATATCCTGTTTAGTTTCACCAGAATTCTCTTTTAAGTAAGGTTTCTAGTGGACTAAGTCCAGAGGAGAGGCAGTTCCCTTACGAACTCGTAAACTATCAATAAGACATTATTATCTTTATTCTTCCATTCCATCCAAGCTGTCCTTCTACTCAAAACAGCTCCACGACACGATGAGAATTAAATTTAATCCTTCGGGATAAAACTTTCTTTACATTTAAACTGGATAGCTTTTACAGTTACCTTACATTTAAATAAAAAGGTTAATAGTACAGATAGAATATATTTATATTTACATTTCCACTGATTGAAAAGTTTGAAACTTCCATTAATTTTAAAGTGCATATGTTAAATCGACATTGACACTGGTGTGAAACTGTAAGTACGAGTATTATAATTAGAATCATTTCTTCATCTATTCCTCCATGCTCCATATGGAACCTTGAACGGTTTATGCGTTTAGTTCTCTTTAAGAAACTAACAATAAAGCAATCACCAGCCCTATGTAGTGGGGGTTCATGAAATCATCATTATATACGGTGAGGTTGTCAGCCTCAAATAACTTGGATATCCACTAGCGATTTTGACATATTAACAATCAAATGGTAATACACACATACACACACACAGATACATATATATATATATATATATATATATATATATATATATATATATATATATATATATATATATATATATATATATTAGTTCACATGTTAGTAATATAAAATGTAAAATGACAACTTACGCCAATCCTGGCTGTTACGGTGTTATTTTAAATGACGGCGTCTGCTGGGGTTTAGCCGTGCGCAACGTTTAGGGGTCAATAATATTAATAGAATATGTCGATATTTTACGGTATACTGAACGCGAAATATATGCTAAGATTATGACGCATTCGCGTTGGGAAGGTCACGCTGGGTGACTTGGTTACATTGCCCTTGTTACGCTATCCGTCAAGCAGAGAAGTCGTGTCTGGTATTTCTTCCAAGGAGAGGCCTAGTATATAGCCTAAATATGAATCAATGTAGAACTCAGGGTCAGTTCGGATATTAATCTAAGTATGAGATTATTAAGTAAATTAAATGATGGAAGGAAAATCGTATTATGATTCAATTTGTAGCTGTCAAGAACTCATGCGCTCATTTCTGGCTGTTGACTACAGCAGCTTCATGTACATAGCCATGATGTTCATCTGACATATTGTTTTGACACGGACGGATACTTACTGGTATTATTTGGAATTCATTGTTATGCTGAACTGTACATGAAGTTTTGTGAATGTCGGATATCGTTTATATGAACGTCAATACATGTGGACTCAGAACAGAAGGCTTGTGGACTCAGAACAGAAGGCTTGATCTTTTACTTACGTTTTCGGGTTCGGTTTCACAGCTGTTAAAGTTTACATTTTTCAGCACGATAACTCTCCCACAGGGGAAATCAACTAATATACAATATGCAAATCAGAACGTCGAAGGGATGTTCTGGTGGTCAGAGCTAACCATCAATAACAAACATTAACTATGTCAAGAGAGTGACTTTAATATTCAATAAATAATATAAGAACGAGGAACCGCAACACCCGTCACAACTGGTGGCCAGTGTGGGGAGCTTGAAACTTTTCAAAAGAGCGAACCTCAAAGAAATAAAACATTTTTCCTTTCGAGCCGAAATGGACTTTTTTATTCGAAAACACCGGTGACGTCATGCCCTTGACAACAGTATGAACGGTTGCAAAAGCCAGGAACAATCAATTCGCTTCAAAAAATTGTTTGCAGCTCTCAAACAGCAAATGAAACGTATTGCTAACGTCTTCATTGTTTCAAACAAGCTTGCGAGTCTGTTGGCGAAGCAGATAATGTACTGAATTACTGCCAAAAAAAGATAAGTAACTGATTTTAAACGTCACAATATTTCGTCCTTTTTGTCCGACAACGCCATGTTCTTTTTTTTTTAGCCATGTTATATATTGTTTCTGTCTTTTTTACATGTAGTGGGTATGGATGGGCGGCGGATTGAAATCAATTCCATGGCTCCTTGGATTCCACGAACTGATTTTAATTGTTCTTAGGGCCGTGAATTAATCGCATTTCGCGAAGAACGCGTCGAAGACATTACCGGTGACTGTTTCGTTCGGACCTGCATTAATTCACCTTGTATGTTAGGTGTCTAGTTCTGTTAAATAACCGTTGTATTTTACCATATTCAGTTTGTTTTTTTATTCAGTTACAGTCATATGTTCGTAATCTATCCTGTTTATTCTAATCTGGCTATCTTTAATTTTATTTAAATGTCTTGTATGATCGTCAAATGAGTCCTGTGACGTCATTATTCGTAGTGCCAAATATGTTCGTTTACTTCAGTTAACCTTCACCCTTCTACATTTCCGGTTAGTAGACTTGGTTTTATAATATTACTTATTTTTGTGAAAATGTCACTTTTGTATTGTGCTACTGTACTGTAAAGCCTTGGTTAATCATTTGTATTGTCTTCATTAATGTTATGTAATAATAATATTTCTATGCATTGATTTTAATAATATATTTAATTAATTTAATTAATTATTGGGAACTTTGATGATAAATCAAGAACATTGCAACAATTTGCAGTGGTGGTTCTAGAAACTAGCAAAGCACTTTATACAAGATGAGTAAGGCATAAAATCAAAACTTTATAATTGCAAGTAAAATTTTATATTAAAATAATTTATTGAATTATTTTTTGGTATTCACACCATGGATAGGTGTTGAATTAAAAAACTATATATATAACATAGTAATTGGTACATTTTCATAGTACTATATTGTTGACTTCTCACATTTTCTTTAATTAAATAAAATAGTTTATGGAGGAATAATGCCCATAATTATTTAACAATTATATTAGGTGCAGGATATAAACACAGCATCTGATATAAATAAATATCATAACTATTTATGATATATATTATTGATTACATATAATTTTATTATAAAATATTGAATAGTTGTTTAACTTACAACTATTATTAAGAGGATATTACAGTTAGGTATACTGAATATTCATACTTGAGCTGTTACAAATAAGTACATAGATTCTATTGGTGACTATTATAGATCTGTAATTTCTTACACTATTAACTTCAAGATGCTTGGGTTGGACCATTTTGTTAAAATTGGGAAAGATTTTGGTAAAAAGGGAGAATCTTTAGAAGCATACTCATTGGCTGAATTTGCTTAATATGAAGCAAAAGAAGCAGAACGGATAGCAATCTTAAAAAAAGAAGAAGCAGAACGTGAGAGAAAAGAAGCAGAACGGATAGCAATCTTAAAAAAAGAAGAGGCAGACCGTGAAATGAAAGAAATAGAAAAAGAAAATAGACAAAGAGAAATTGCTAGACAGGAAAGGGAGGAACGTCGACAAGAAGAAGAAAAAAAAAGGAGAGACGAATTGGAAATAGCCCGTCTTCAGAATGAAACAGCAAGATTTCAGGCACAAAGTGCTGCTGCAACCCAGAATGATAACGCACAAAATGGGTCTTCATCCAACCAAAACAAACATTTTTACAACTTTAAATTACCCCATTTTAAATTAAATTTTGATGATTTATCATCATTTTTATCAAGATTTGAACAGACATGCAAATCAAATCACTTACCTAAGGATACATGGGTACTTAAGTTAAATGAATTTTTAGATTCGGAACCATTGACGGCATCTCTGAATGCTGACCCAACAATAGCTAATAATTATGATGCTATTAAAACCTTACTTTTACGAAGGTTTCATTTGGACGAAGAAAATTGTAGGTTAAAATTTAAAAATATCTTACCTGACTCTCCTAAAGACTTTGCAGGGTTTATTGCGAACATTCGCAATACATTTAATAGATGGCTTGAACTGGCAGATGTCAACAAATCATATGATAAATTAGTTGATTTGTTGTTACGTGATAAGGTATTATCCTCTGTTAGCCCACCATTCTTCGCATATTTGCAAGAACGAAAGCCAGTTACCATTGACGAGTTAGAAAAAATTTCTTTGAACTACTGCAATGCGCATCCGAATGCGAACATTTCTAACTCTTTGATAAGGGAACCTCTACCTGTGGCTTCCTTCTTCTTCTTGCGATCGCAACTTTGATGATTACACCGTCAGACGAGTTCTCATGATGAATTCGACTGTTGTTTGAAGTTCCTCTTTAACTCCATATAGCTTTGAGTTTAGTGTTGAGTCATTGGGCCAGTATATCTTTCTTAACTGGTCATACAGAGGACAGTCCTGTAGAACATGCTCAGCAGTTTGTTCGTTTAATCCACATGTGCACAGTGGTGAAGCAGACAATCGTAGCTTGTGCATGTGTTTATTCAGTTTGTTATGCCCTGTCCTGAGTCGAAAAATAGTTGTCTGTCCCTGCCGGTCGAGAGTGTGATAGTCGTCTTTGGGTTGGTTCTGTTCTCTTCTGATAGTCTGGATAGCTCTCTTTTTCTCAAAGTATGTGACTTCATTATCTTCTTGTTCACATTCTCCTCCCTTTTTTGCAAGTTTGTCTGCCTTTTCATTTCCGGGTACACCACAATGAGATGGTACCCACTGAAGTATGGTTCTCTTTTTGGCAGCTACCTTGTTTAGTTCATTTCTCAGATGCGGGAGTTTACCACCCTTGAGAGCTTGCAGGACAGACAGTGCATCTGTGAGGATGACTACCTGGTGGCAGTCAGAGTTGGTGTTATAAATCATATTTGCAGCTTGCTCTAGAGCTTGAACCTCAGCTGTATAGTTGGAACAGAATTTACCAGTGGGAATGTGCCTAGTCTCATAGTGGTTGTCAGGATATGAGATAAAGATACCGGCACCTCCATTCCTAACAGCATTAGTTGCTGGTCCATCTGTATAGGCATGTATCCATGATTGATCGGGATAGCTTTCTTGGATCATACTCAATGTAGCAGTTCGTTTTTGCAGATCATTATACTCACATCCACTTGTGAGACCACTGACTGTTGTATTAATTTGGAGGGCACTGCTGGCCTGCTCCCATGGTACAGGGTATAGGGTGGGCTTCAGTGGTGTTGTCTTCATGGATAGGTCTTCTTGATGCTGTCTTATAAGTCTTTTCCCCCGATGCACAAAGCTGCTACGCTTTAGACGTCCCAATGCCAGATCATCTAGTCTTGCCTTCATTGGGTGCATTGGCATACTGTTGTACTTTTCCATCTGGATCATGGTTTTTGTGTCTCTTCTATGGGACAATGTCTGTAATCCAGCAACCTTCTGCATCTCTGTTATTGGTGTAGTTTTCATGGCTCCTGTAATGAGCCTGAGAGCTTGATTTTGCACCTTGTCAAAAGACTGCAGATGTGAGTTAGCAGCTGATGACCATGCTGCTGAGCTAAACTCTAAGTGTGGTCTTATTACTCCATTATAAATCTTCTTTAGATTTCGTTCATTTGCTCCCCAGTTGGTACCTGCTAATTTTCTGAGTATGCCTAGTCGTCTTCGGGCCTTTCCTTCTGCATTTTCAATATGCTTATTCCATGTAAGCCTTTGGTCAAATGTCACCCCAAGATAGGTGGGGTAGCTTTCTTCCTTGATCACGGTTGTCCCTAGGTGTATGTTAGCTGATTTGTCCTTGGGGGCGAGGGAGAACAGTGTTGTGGAGGTTTTGTCTGTGTTTATTGTGATAAGCCATTTCTCTGCCCATGACACTAGCATGTCTGCTGCCCGCTGCATTCTATAATTTGCTGTGGTGACATTTTCATCAGCGCACCAGAGTACTAGGTCATCTGCATATAAGGCAGCTTTAACTCCTGCAGGGAGATCTTTCACCAGGTCATTGATGTAAACAAGGAAGAGTGTTGGGGAAATTACTCCTCCTTGAGGTACCCCCTGATGGAGCAACACTTTTCTGCTCTGCAGACCGTCAAGAGTGACTCTAGTTCTCCTGTTATGCAAGTATGACTGGATCCATTTCATCATGTTGCCTTGGATTCCACTTCTCCTAAGTTTTGCAATGAGGCCATCTTTCCACACCTTGTCAAAGGCCTGCTTGAAGTCGACCCAGATCGTTAGGACCTTTTTCTTCTCCTGGAAGGCATCTTCTATTGCTTGAGACAAGTAAGTAACTTGGTCTTCTATACTGTAGCATTCTCTAAATCCAGCTTGTTCCGGCACCAGGATCTGCTCAGACTCTAAATACCATTTCAATCTGTGGTTGACTATTCGCTCCATAGTCTTCCCAACACAGCTTGTGAGACTGATTGGCCGGTAACTTGCAGCCTCGGTCTTACATTTCCCTTTACCTGTGGCTTCCAATATGGCATACTATAACAATAACAAACCGAGACCTCATAGCGTAGACAGAAGTAGGTTCAAGGGAAATTACAATGTCAATTTTCATAAAGGACATAATAATAATAATAATTTCAACAATAAAATTGATTTGAACAGAGGAAGATCACGAAATAGGAATTATTCACAGCAATCAACCTACAACAACAGTCAACAGAACGCTAATTATAATAGATCAAATAACTACAATAATAACAGCAATTGGAATGCTAATAATCGTGGCTCGAGACATCGAGATAACAGTTACTACAGGGGACAACGAGATAATTCTAACGATTTTTCCCGTAATCGATCTCATTCTCGTGGATCATCTCATTCTCACCATAATACTGGTGCAGCAGTTACAAATGATACAACCCCTAGTGTTCAGGTTCCACCTAACGATAATGCAATACAATCTTCTGCTGCATGTTTTGCTATAAATTATAACGTGGCGAATAGTTGCCCACAATGCAAGCTTATTTTTCAGAAGGCAAAGGAGACAGTGCTAAACTGCGGACACATTCCACCAGAAGTAGGTCTTGCAGCCAATGATGGAACAGGCTCTCTGATTTTTAACAGAGGGATAGTTAATGGTTCCATAGTTTCTGTATTGAGAGATTCGGGGTCCACAACAATTGGAGTGCGACAGTCGTTGGTACATCCTAGCTGTGCAACTGGGGAATATGTCCGTTGCATGACTTTTGGGGGAACTATTGAGTTTTACCTCACAGCTATTATCCATGTTAAAACACCTTTTTTCACAGGGAACGTGAAGGTATGCATGCTGAAAAAGCCGATTGCAGATCTTATGGTGGGTCGCATACACGGCAGCAAGGATTGTTCACCAGAAGATATTATTGAATGGGAGAGACACAATCTATGCACTGGAAACGCCGTGACGACTAGAGCTCAGACTCAGCTCATGGAGAGTGTCAATGATAAGAAGATGGATGCAGAGAAACAGGAGGATATTGAGGTCAATTCACTTATTGACAGGGAATCATTTGCAAACAAACAAAAAAAATGACAAATCTTTAAACAAATTTTTTAACCTAGTTAATAAGGTTGATAATCTAACTTCATGTAATAAGACCAAACATTGGTTTATTATTTAAAATGATATACTGATTAGATGTTTTAGTGATAAATCACAGGTAAAACAACAAGTGATGGTACCTGGTGCTTTTAGACGGTACATTCTTCAACACGCGCATGATTCGCAGTGTGCAGGACATATGGGATATACTCGAACACGATCTCGAGTATTGTCTTCATTCTTTTGGCCAGGAGTGTCACGGGATATTTCACAGTATGTACGTTCCTGTACTACATGCCAGGAAGTGAAAGCACGTGGAGCTTTTCACACGGCGCCTATTCAGGCTTGCGATATCTCAGTACGACCTTTTGACAAGATGGCCATAGATATAATTGGTCCACTTCTACCATCTGCGAGAGGACATAGATTTGTTCTCACGTGCATTGATTTATGCACACGATGGCCAGAAGCCATTCCATTGAAGACCACCACTACCACAGATGTAGCTGATGCACTACATCTATTTTTTTCTAGAATAGGGTTTCCTAGAAAATTATTATCTGACCATGGGTCGCAGTTTATATCCGATACCATGAAGGAAGTAATGAAAACCTGGAACATTGATAGGAATTTGAGTAGCATTTATCATCCCATGAGTAACGGTGCAGTTGAAAGACTTAACCGTACGCTTAAACAATTTTTACATAAGGTTACTGTTAAACACCCTCAGGACTGGGACAGAGCACTCCCAGCTGTCCTGTTTGCTTACCGAGAGGTGCCACATGAACAAACTGGCTTCTCTCCCTTTGAGTTAGTTTTTGGTGCCCCTCCGAGAGGTCCTATGGGACTGATAAAAGATTTATTAATTGATGCAGAGATGACGCAGGACACTCAGTCATCTTATGAGTATGTGATTAATCTTCGGAATAATATTATTGAGTCTTGCCAATTGGCAGCAGCTTCTTCTGAGGCTGCAAAAGCTAAGGCTCGATCTATACAAAATCGATCTAGACGATTACGCCAATTATTCCCAGGCGATGAGGCTTATGTATTACTTCCTCACAATAACAATAAGTTATTGATCTCATGGACTGGTCCTTATAAGGTTACTGATAAAATTTCCGACGTTGATTACGTCTTAGATATCAAGGGACACAGAAAGATATTCCATATTAATATGCTCAAGCAATTTCATACACGTCCTATACACTTACAGTCAATATTTCATGAACTAGATGACAATACGGTATCTACTTGTCATTATTCTAATTTATCTGTTATACAGGAGGAAGAATCTTCTTTTCCTGAAGTGCAGATGCCTTTACCTGTACTTATTGTCCAATCTACTGAATCTTGGCGTGATGTGACCATTTCTTCTACGGTTACACCGCAACAGCATCAACGCATTGCTGATCTTCTACAATCATTCCCAGATGTGTTAACGGATGTACCGGGTTGCACATCTGTAATTAGTCACGATATTATTCTGAACGATGATACACCAATTCGTGTTCATCCTTATTCTGTACCTCTACATTTTCTGAGTAAGACATCTCAGGAACTCGAACAGATGATATCATTAGGTATTATTGAGACTAGTACATCTCCATTTTCTTCTCCTTTAGTCATTGTCCGGAAAAAAGACAACAACATACGTTTATGTGTTGACTATAGGAAACTTAATGCGCAGACAGTACCTGATAGCGAACCACATCCTATCCTTGACGATTTACTTCCTCTCTATCCAATGCTACACTTTTCACTAAGATTGACTTAACCAAAGGTTATTGGCAGATTCCACTAACCGAAAGAGCCAAATACTACACAGCATTCTCAACTCCACAAGGTCTTTACCAGTGGAACGTGATGCCTTTTGGGCTAATGAATGCTCCAGCTACCTTTATTCGCATGATGCGAAAAATTTTATCAGGTAGATCCGATATAATTACTTACATTGACGACATATGTTTGTTTAGTTCATCATTTGAGGAACATTTTTTGGGTCTTAAATCGGTTTTGGAAATATTGCGGGATAACCATTTAACCGCTAAACCAACTAAAATTCAAATAGCGTGTAATGAGATAACATTCCTAAGGCATATTATTGGATCAGGACGTATCCAAACAATTCCCAGTACGGTTTCCAAAATATTAAATTTATCTGTTCCTCAAACGAAGAAACAGGTTAGGAGTCTGTTAGGGTTAATCCAATACTATAGCAGATTTGTACCTCACTTGTCATCCATCACGGCTGTCTTGTCATCGTTATTAAAGAAGAACATGCCATTAAGGATAAATTGGACAGACGAATGTGACAAAACTTTTCGCACTATCTTGAACATTTTTTCATGCCCACCTGTTTTAAGATTATCAGATGCCTCTAAAAAGTTTGTTCTACGTACAGATGCGAGTAATTACGGACTCGGGGCTTGTCTACTCCAATATCATGATGATATCCTTCATCCTGTACTATATATCTCACGCAAGCTGAAACCTCCGGAGACTAAATATTCGACTGTAGACCGAGAATTGCTCGCCGTGATCTGGGCAATTAACAAACTCGAAAATTTTTTGCTGGGATCACCATTTCTGATCCAGACTGATCAGAAATCTGTGGCAGCATTACGTCGTTCAAACCATAAAAGTCCAAAGCTTGCACGATTTGCTATTGCGTTGCAACCATATGATTTCGAAATACAGTCGATACCAGGAACTGAGAACGTTATGGCCGACACGTTGTCCAGACATCCTACGGATTCTGAATGAATATTACTATTTCAAGAAAATTTTCTGACTAATCAAGCATTACATTTGCAATGAACGGTATTAATGCCACGTCAGAATATACAACACTTCAGTTGGACTTCCTACTTAAATGAGGACATTTCGAAATAAACTATTGTGATCAAAATATCAAGTTTTATGGATCGGTTGAAAATTTGGACTTCACTTGGACTTTGCGTATCACTCATTTCGATTGCAAAGTAGTAAAAAGGAACAATCTCTTATAGACTGGACAAATACTTCTTCTTCTTCTTTCGTCCTTAGCCAAAGACCGACCAAGCAGTCAGAGTCCATCACGCCTTGTGGCGTCTTAAGGGCAACAGCAGATTGATTTTCTCTGTTGTAGTTTCCCATCACGCCTAGCGGCGTCTTTAGGGCAACAACAAATAGATCCATCTGCCGTTGTTTCCGTAATCGGTGTGACAAGCCAACGGGTGATCAGCCCATTGGGCGATGGACAAATACGGTGATGACTTATTCAAATTATGTTCAAAATTTCAATAAAGTAACTAACTACGATTGGATAATCATATCATAATTCGATAATATGAACTTTGTGTCTTAATGAACTTTCATACAAGTCATTAGGATGTAACAACGATTGGATCTTCATGTCCGATATTGTAAAATGTGCTAGCTATTAAATTAATATATAATAAAATAAAGTTGAAGTGTGATGAAATAAAAAAAATAAAATATACTAAGAAAAGATGAAACAAAAAAATATCACACCAATTAATATTTTAATTATTAAGGTGATAGATATTGCATTATGATATTTCATATGAATAGTTAAAATGTATGAATTTTTTTTGTTGTTCTTTTCTTTCTGATTGCTTTAATTTAATTAGGTATCTATCCTTATACTTCATTTTCACACTCATTACTATTTTAATGTATACTTTAATATTTAGTTTTAAGTGTCCGTACTTCTCAATTTTTATTTCTTTTTCTCTCTGATACTATTTCTCATTTTCTTTAATTAGATATTAATTAGTTAGTACCATACGTACATATTATAATTAATTATTTTAATTTTAATTAGTTAGAATAATTTTAATAACACCTCACATTAGTTAGTCAATACATACATCAAATTAATTAGTTAATTAATTAGTGACAGTGACATTTCTTTATTTAATATAAGTTATATGTATGATATGACGTTGATTTATTATAAGATATTACTGACATGACCGCGACACTGTTCTAGATAGAACATCGTAGGCCATACGTCGGGTTTTGTTAAATTTTTGATAATTTGATTAATATTGTTAAAAAAAAATCTATCTAATAGATTTTTTTTCCCCCGTCTGACAGGAAATCTGTTACGGTGTTATTTTAAATGACGGCGTCTGCTGGGGTTTAGCCGTGCGCAACGTTTAGGGGTCAATAATATTAATAGAATATGTCGATATTTTACGGTATACTGAACGAGAAATATATGCTAAGATTATGACGCATTCGCGTTGGGAAGGTCACGCTGGGTGACTTGGTTACATTGCCCTTGTTACGCTATCCGTCAAGCAGAGAAGTCGTGTCTGGTATTTCTTCCAAGGAGAGGCCTAGTATATAGCCTAAATATGAATCAATGTAGAACTCAGGGTCAGTTCGGATATTAATCTAAGTATGAGATTATTAAGTAAATTAAATGATGGAAGGAAAATCGTATTATGATTCAATTTGTAGCTGTCAAGAACTCATGCGCTCATTTCTGGCTGTTGACTACAGCAGCTTCATGTACATAGCCATGATGTTCATCTGACATATTGTTTTGACACGGACGGATACTTACTGGTATTATTTGGAATTCATTGTTATGCTGAACTGTACATGAAGTTTTGTGAATGTCGGATATCGTTTATATGAACGTCAATACATGTGGACTCAGAACAGAAGGCTTGATCTTTTACTTACGTTTTCGGGTTCGGTTCCACAGCTGTTAATGTTTACATTTTTCAGCACGATAACTCTCCCACAGGGGAAATCAACTAATATACAATATGCAAATCAGAACGTCGAAGGGATGTTCTGGTGGTCAGAGCTAACCATCAATAACAAACATTAACTATGTCAAGAGAGTGACTTTAATATTCAATAAATAATATAAGAACGAGGAACCGCAACACCCGTCACACTGGCTCACAAACTTTTTTGCTCAGATGAATAAATGAGACTTGAATCGGCCTCTTACACTCGTCTGGGGTCTCGTTTCTTTAATAAGATAATTTCCTTTATGATTCCGAGTGTTTTCATTTTCATCAGTCCCGGTTTCCTTATTAAAATGATAGAGATTTCCTGAGCTGTTTTTGTGTCCGGCAAGATTTTCCAAGAAAAGGTCCTGCCTGATAAAAGAATTTCTGAATTCTAACTCTGGCCAAGTCTGGTGTCGTCGTGCAAGCGATCTTCACAGTAAATTTTCACAGTGAAAAAGACTGCTAAAATGGTCAGGTTATATTCCCCGTCTTCCCACGCATGTGTTTGTTACGAAGCTAAGTAACAAGCCAATCGTTTTCAAACATGCATGTCCCATGGGAAAATTCAAAATATTTCCAACATGAGAAAAATTTGAACAAGATGTAAAGGTCACGGTTCCCATATATGGCAATCGTGACATTCAAATATTCTCGTCAATGATTACATATAACTTCTTACATCTACCCGGAAATATTATAACATTTTCGCTCAGGTGTGTCTGTCATCCTACCAGGTCGATACTTAACCGGCGCTCCTTATGCAAACACGAACTCCTGTTTGACTATCTGTGCTGTGTCTTATAACGGCAATAATTAGTCGGTCACACGAGCCATGTCAGCGCTAAGTAAACTCCTTTGGCCATTTACGTGCGAAAACAGTCGCACCCTTGTAGTACAATAGGACTTCTGTCGGTCAACCTTGCATCACCGTCTAATCTATTCGCAGTGACAGACAGAAAAACACACATACAAATGACGACTATCGCTGAGAGGAGTGTAAGAATGAAATACCAAATATCTGCTACACATAGCAGAGAAAGAAAGAAAGTGCGACAATTGAAAGCACGCAATAAACATCAGTGCAAAAATGTAACTGATACTGCCGTAGTGAAACAGCGATCGAGAGGGGTCGCCCCATTCTGTCACAACAAGTTAAATCTCCCCTGCTTTCAAGAAAGTGGCCAGCGGAGATGAAAGGTCCTTTAATGCTGGTAAGAGTGTATTTGTGACGCGTCCGCAACGCTCCTCGCTTGGCGGCAAAATTTCCCCCTTTGTTTTTTATACCAGGGAAAGTCTGGTAAGCTCGTAGCTCCAGAACAGTCATTCTGTTACGCAAACACTCTTGTAGTTTGCAGTACTTGCAGGAAAGTTCTTTGGAATTGTTAAGCTGTTTCTCCGGGCTCTGTCCAGGTATTCGGACACCTGTGGCCGATTTCTTGTATATATTGAGTCCCCTTCTGTCTCTAACTGCTTTTAGTCCCTGGAACTTCTGTCGTGAGGTGGTAGAGATCTTTGTGCAGTTTGCCAGCTACTTTTAGGGGAAATTCTTCGCAATCTCGGTAAGAATTCTTAAGTAACTTGGTATTTGTTTTTTTTCCCCTTGGGTTTTGGACTTAGACGGAGGTAGTTCATTTGTAGTGGGTTCTAGCATTTTTAAGGCTCAGTCATTACCCAACAAGCACTAAGAAACTATAGTTATTATTTTTTTGTTTTTTTGTTTTAAAGGAAATTGTCTTTGCATGCTACTTACGTTCGTTGTTGCTAAACCCAGTTGTGACTGGACCTCAAGATGAGTCAGGTCAGTGATAAAAGAATAATTTTTTCCCCTCGAAGTGTAACTATATAACTGATTGTTATGTTGAGGGAATTCTTTTTAACACAGAGTGTAACCATAAGCGATTTTCTTTTTTCTGACCTCCGCAGCGGATCCTTATAATGTTTTTCCACAACATGTAACTTGAATTTTTTTGATTACTTGTCTATTGTATGGATACTTTTAACTCATTTAGAGATTTACCCAGAGTAGCCTTATATATTGCCATATAGAGTACGTGTAAATATGATGGTAATAAACGTGTCGCAGCCCAGTGAGATAACCTTAGACGGGCCTTGCGATTTCGTTAAGACGCCTATGTGTTAGACAGAATTGGCAGATACGTTGTAAGGTCAGTTCCGCGCCAGGTAGATGTGGCAGTAATGTTTACATACCAACCCCCCCCCCCTCCACCGCCAGCCGTGGGTAACCACTGATTACGCAAGTTTCGAGTTTATCAGGTAGGCCTGCCCCAGGCACCTACTTGCTTGCTCGTCTATATAGCGGTCAGTAAGAAGGAACGGGAAGAGAGAGATAACCCGTGGGAGAGGTCAGCACTGACCAGCAGTATGGGCCACTTGGGGTGGCAATGGTTGTAATAAGTTAATCTGTACCTGTTTATGCAATTTTTTTCCCCATGTTGTAACATTTATTTATGGTGATCATAGATTTTGTAATATGATTTCATTTCAACGAGAACCGGTTAACTCCGACTGAGTTAACAGACCTCTGGGCCATCGGCCGGGATTTTGCCTTCCTGGAAAGGCAGGAGAAATCTTCAAACCCTTTATTGTGGGGTGTTCCTACCAATTACAGTTGTTTATTTTCTCGACACCCTACTACGTGTACACTCGGGTGATTTCCCTGGCTGCAAAATTTTACGCCAACGCCCACCTAATACGTAGAGTTCCCATGCTCCACCTCCTCAACGTCAAAGATCTATGCATTATCGCCAGCTCTATCATCTTGTAGCCATTGTCATCTCTAGTGCATCCATAATGCTACGCGCCGTCACAGGATTGGCGGGCTTGCGTCAAATAGTGGATTTAATGTCTCCATCGCCATTACTCTTGAGTGCATTCGTCACCACCCCTTTAGATCCTGGATTTAAAGCACTCCATTACATCTAGATGACTTAACATTTGTCCTGGAACGTCTTTTCCGTGGTGGAGTTATAGTTTTGACAGTTTTTTTCCCCACATCAGAAGAGGAAATGGTCATCATTTCTCCGTTGGCGATCAGCTGACAACTGCAACACCAAGCGGAATATAAACACAAGTGTACCGACGAAGAAGGACTTTGAAAGGTGGACTCATATACATTTTGGTGAGGAGGGGGGGGGGGGGGAGCTTGAAGAAACTGCGGGATAGGGTTATTAAGTTGGATTGAACAGCTGTGTTGCTGACCAGAAGAAGTCAGCGGGATATTGTGTGTGTGTGTGTGGACTTCTTTATTTCAGGGTTCCCTGCAGAAGGAGTAGTAGAATATCTAGCACAATAATAGTGGGTGTTAGACTTACCGAGACGTGAGAGCCAAGCTCATTGGTACCAGTCTAGTTTGATTATTCTTATCTTCTTCTTCTTCCATCCTTAGCCATCAACCGGCAAAGCAGTATGTGGCCAGTACGCCTAGTGGCGTCTTAGGGCAACAACAAATTGATCAATCTATCGCTGTTTCCACCACGCCTAGTGGCGTCTTTGTGGAACAACAACAGACCAAACAATCTACCATTGTTTCCGTAATCAGATTGGTTGGCAAGCAGGTGATCAGCCCACTGTGCTGATTATTCTTATGGTTCTTATTATTACTAGCATTGTTTGTCTCTCGATTTTGTTAAACGCATTTTTATGATTTGATGATTTGTGATTGGATATTTTTCTTGTTTTGTCATAGTTTTTCCCTTAATAAATTAGACCACAAATAGCGGATCACACGTCTATTTTATCTGTAGTAGTACTTGATTGATTGTGGAGTCACTAACGTGAAATGAAATCATATTCAAAAATCTATGATCACCTAGTCCTTACTCTAGAAGAGAGAGGCGGAGTGAAAGTATTTTTTTTTAAACATAGTCACTGAGTGGTAGGAGGAGAGAGTCATCATCTGACCTTTTACTCCTGACAGCTATAATTCACTTCATCCACACCCAGCACCATAACTCATCTATCTTCTCAGTCCTCACTCAGATTTTTTTGGGTCTTGTCTCAGACTTCACTCGGACTATTTATCTTGTGTCAGACAGACTCTATAAACCACTTGTGACACTGGTCCAAGAAATTCCTTTCACTATATTTAGTGAAAAATGTGGCATAGGCTAGCTCAATTCACACGCTGGCGGACTGTCTTCACACAATGACGATATCTAAATTTCGTGGATTTTCAACGCGGCAGTAACATAATCTCCACCTACATATGTTACTGGAACATTCTGGTATGTTGTTCTCGAAGCGGCATTGGCAATCTAATTATCTATTTCGAGATGACAGTTTTCCTCCTCTCCTTCCTGTTGTCCGTTTAAGCACTCCTAAATGTTTTATCACGCCAAATCATGGTGTTATCAATTTGTGTCGTTTGGTCCCACCGTTTGGATATTTGCCTTAGTCTCGCCGGACTTCTAAAATTACCTGTTGCTGCTGCTATAGGCCGGCTGGCATAATCGTGACCATTCATCTGCTTCTGGCGATATCGTTCGTGGGAGCAAAAAGCAAAAGTACTATCTGTCTAAATCACATTGTCTAAACCAAACAGTCTAACAGCGAGGATAGGCATCAAATACATACATAAGAGTGCCAACGAGATTAACATGAAGGCAAAGTCGAGAAGACTGAAAAGCAACTTCGTTTCCAAATCATAAAGTTTCTACTTGTTATGGTAATTTAAGAGAGAACTTTTGTATGTAAAGGAAAAGGATCCCGTTACACGCCCATTGAGGCATTATTGTGAATATAGTATTAGGCCAATATTTTCTAGACCATCGGCACACTAGGGGGTGATGTGGTCAGCATCAAGCCGGCCACCTTAGCCTTCCCATAGTTGCTCTGGTACCCTTCTTCTTCTTCTTCGATCGTCATGAAAATGACGTTGGTTGCGTTGAGTCCGTTTACACTTTACAGCAAAGCTGCGATATTTGCGCCTTTCGGCCGACATATCCGACTTCATCAAGGCATTTTTGGGACCGGGTTAGCCTTCCCTTTGATCCCTACTCACTCAGCCAGACTGCAGTGATGCAGCCTGTTTCCAGGACCACCACTAGGAGGTGGAGTAGGGTTTTAGTCAGCTCTGTTTCGCTGACCCTGACGCAAGCAGTCTAGCTATGGGTCGCTGACTGCATTCCTCAATGTTGACGTGTCTTAGGTCCCACCTCTGGTACCCAATTAATGAGGCTAGATCGACCCCGGTGCCGTACGCGGTCCAAAAAATCCCACTTCAAATAGGGATCGAACCATGGACCACTGAGCAAGGAAGCCAGTGCACTAACCACTTCGTTTTTGTGTGTAAAACGTACTTAAAATAGTCTGCTGGAATTTCCTTGAATATTTGGTTAAATTGTCTTTAAAAAAGACTTTCATTAACTTTTTTTTTACTTGTAGGTAAACTTGTCCGTTGTTCACTCTACTGTTTCTTGAATAAATAAATAAATTTCATATTTGTAATTATAAAACAAGACTTAGAGTTCTATCTTCTTCTTCGTACACTCTAAGACGTCTGCCTGGATGATTTCAAGGAAAGCAATAGTCAGCTTGGGGCTATTTGCATCTCCGTATATCTTTTCCACGAATGATACTGGTGACGGCCATATGCGGTTTCTCTGTTCTACAGATGTTGGGCATATTTGAAGCAGAGTTGTATGACTAGTACCATCCAAGTCACATCCTATATTCGTTTGTTCCTGATATACTGTCAAGTGGGAACGTTTGATCAATTTCTGTTGTCTTAAATTCTTGAGAATGTTGATGGGGATCTAAACGTTTCTCTAGTAATTTCAATCTTCTTCAAGCTAGCAGACGTTGCCTTCCCATTAATCCTCAGTTATTTTATTTTAAGGAAATACTCTCTTCTATCCAACAAACCAAACCTTACTTTCAGAAAGATTTTCCGGATATTATTTTTAATTAATCTACATACTTTATTCGCCTCAGAGAGGTATATCCCTCTAGGTTATTCTCTCCATCAATCTATCCTCTATTTAACCGACTAAAACATCACAAACTTATTATAACGAACTGGCTTGTTGGACCCTACTCCACCCGTTGGGGAGATTCCAAGATTGAATTCTGGCATAGGCGTCTCCCACCCAAATAGTCCGCCGAATTGAATATGCTTTTTCTACATTTAATCTATTAATAAAGTCTATCTCATTATTATTCCCCTACGCTCAGCCGATGACGTAACATTTCGTTGGGAAGCAAGACTCGTCTTAAACACCTGCAGAACAACGTGCAACGTAGGACAGTCACTCTCAGTTTCCTGGATGATGAATATCCACAGGGACCTCTGGGTCCGATTATACACGGTGTGACGACCGAAATTTTTTTCTCTCGCTCTCTCGGTTTATTTTTCTCTTCTTCTCAATTCCTTCATTTTATTTCTTTAAATGGGTCGACATTCAGGTCACATAGTGATTCACATTAAACTGTCTTTCCCTCTCTTTGTAATTGTTTAGGATATTAACTTTCACTCACCTGTGCAAATCGGGCCTGGAACAGGTCACCGGGTTCGTGCAGTCCTTATGGGGAATAAACGATATGGTGACTATTGTCGCGGTAGAAGAGGTGAAATGAGATTTCACACCGCGGTAAAGTAATGTATTTCCTTAGGACACATTTCAGATGACAAGTGTCCCGGAGCTACTTATTTTAAGATGGCAAATGGTCTAGGTAAATGGGTGGGTGGTCCCATAAATCTGTCTTTGGTAAAAATGGGTTTTCGCTGGTCTCAGTATTTAGTCTGAGAATTAACAATTGTCTAGCACTGCATCCAAAACTTTGGTCACGAAAAGAACTCAACTCGAATGATAAGCAGCCTGTGCTTAGACGTAAGAATTGCTTTTGACAAAGCTTCGCTTTTTCGCAAAAGTACAACCGAGTTGTCCTTTTAGGGTAGACTACGCCAGGAGCTTCCGTCTTCATCGATGACGTCGAAACCTGGATCAAGGAAAGAGAACTTCCAACCCCTGAGACAAATCTGCACCTAACACACACAACCCTTTTCTTTCACGTGGAGAAATCAGGGAGTGACCAGGATTGCTGTCAAGATTCCAGATAAGTGGCACTATTGTGACGTATAATGAAAATATAGCCTACAGTATCTGACAGTCTTTCGTGACCTCGTGGCGTTCTATGATTCGCTAGCAAAGCCATGCATTGACAACCTGCGTTTACTCATTTTTAATCTATGCCTCTTTTCCTTGAGACGTAAACAAATGAAAAGTTTACCAACTTCCGTGACCTGCCAGTCATAACAAGGAGCGAATCAAATTTGTTTACCTGAGTTTCTCACGCGAGCTGATCTGTCAATCATCGGATATCAGACAGATGCACGTGGAATAACACCGGACCTTTTGAAGTGAGTCGCTCTTGCAAAAATATTTTCCCCGAGTACCCATTGATGTTCGTAGATACAGGGGGAGATAACTCTGATCTCCAGAAGCGGGCCAAATCTACGAGAACGTGTTACACGGTTTAAGTCTCTGTTGTCGAGAAGCAACGGCCTACAGAGCGAACGTGAAAACCTTTTATCTTGGGAATCTAGGTTTCTGATTTCTTTGCTATGCACAAGTGTGAAAATTGGCATCCTCTGGAGAGCAGATGTTATATAAACTGTGTCTTCCCAAAACAGTTATCAGTTGTCGCTCAGAAATTTTCGGATAGTTTAAACACGCAGTCTAGAACCATTGTGGAAGGCGTATCAATAGCCTTCGTGGGGATTTCATTCTGATTTTCTGGTAATATAAATTTGTGCTCAAGCGTGTTAAAGTGTTAAAGTTTACCATTATAATTCACTTAAAGTCTAGCTGTTAAAGACCAGTGGAAAATAACGCGTAAGCTATTTGTTTACCAGTTGTTCAGTTTAATGATAATTTACCACCCGCTCTATCACACAAGAAGAGAAGTTTCAGTTGACTAATTAATACAGTATAGATAGGCGCGACTGATAAGTGACACAGTAGAATTCATGTTATGTTTCATTTTGTGTAATTTTAGTAAGTGACTGTTATTTAATACCATACGACGACCCACAGACGACGACAATCAAATAGCTATTAACGACAGGCGATATTTGTTAAGTGCGCGTATGGATAATTAAATAATAATTGACATTGTACGCTGATCGTTAACGCGCGCAAAGGAGCGGGGAGGGCGCATACCTTCTCCTGAACTAGAGACGCTGCGATAGTTAAGCGACGCGCGATAGGATTGGCTAAAGACACCTTGTGATTTTTAACTTTAATCAGGACTGACGGAGTGGATAAGAGATCGTCTTGTCCCCTTCCGTGTGCATATAATATAGATACATATTAGTAGCCTTTTTTTCATAAATGTGTCTCTATTCTTAAGCATGACCTGATCAAGGGCGACCAGCGGTCTATTTTGGTCGTTTTCTTCATTTATTGATTGGTGAATGTTTTTTTTTTCCTTGACTTACGTGTCCCCAAGTTCATTTGTGAACAGAGGTGGCCAAAGAGACTAGTAACATTTTAAATAGTAAAGTTAACTGGACTTACCAATACCTAGATATTTATTGAATTTTATCAGCCCACTGTGGCGTAACACAAATAACATTACTATCTGACTTTTGACAGTCGTATCAGCGGATTTATCCAGCACGTTACGCTGTTTCAAAATCGGCACTTACCCCAGAGCCAGCCGATAGGATTTACCATCACCATCATAAATAACAGTGTTTTTAGCAACCAGATGTTTCCTTATACTGGAAGTATTTTCTACTGTTTACTGTGAACACAAGATCTCGGTTTTTCTACATTAACTATTCGAGGACACATTTGTCTATCCATGAATCAACCACCAAATTAGGCGTCCCCCTTATAAAATTTAATTGTTTGAGGAGGGACTGGGGCCAATTTGGGAGATAAAAACATTGGAAATTATATATATATATATATATATATATATATATATATATATATATATATATATATATATATATATATATATATATATATATATATATATATATATATATATATATATATATATATATATATTCAGGAATTGTATGTTCAAGAGATTTTTTTCACCAGGAGTAGGTAAGAAGAGCGAATGAGTGGCTCCGTATGTCAGATAGAGTGAATATTTTCTTTGTTACAGAAAAATTGTATTATCTGGATTCCGCTTAAATATTGTTTACTTTACTGGATAGCTTTGGTATGAACTTTGTTCTTTTCTTTACTGTCCAAGCTGTAACATAGTGCTAACCGTTGACCTTTGGGGTTATTAACTTTTTGGGTTCTTTTTCTCAATAAGGGGAGGGCACATGTATTCTGTTAATTTTCTATGCATGTAATTCTGATTTTATTTGATCTTTCTTTAGATATTTGGTGTTGTCAAGTTTAATGATAATGAACAACAAAAGAACTTAACTTTGTGTGTTGGTCAGACCCATACCCAATTAACCATAGTTTTTCACGTTTATGTGTCTTGTTGTCACATAATTGTTTGTGGGTGTGGTTAAACGTATATTTCTAGGTATAAGAAGGGGCAAGATTGTCTTGTACTAAAAAGATAGTCGTATAGATAGGCTGGACTAGAGAAACTTCTCATTCCAGAGACAGATCTTCTCCTTAAACTATTCACTCTTGAAATCTATTCCTCACACCTTTATTTCTCACGTACTTATCACCATTCACTCTAATCAAGCGGGACCATAAATAACTTTCAAATCTATCTAATTACGACAGATTGGTTGGCTCGTGTCCAGGATTTGATCTAAGTCTGAGTCTAGATAAATGACTAACGTCTGTTATTGTATCTTAGTCTAACTCTAGATAGATTGTGTTGTGCGTCTTGTGTTGTGAGTTAAGAAAAGTAATAATAATTATTCCCTAGACAATGTTCTTATTTACTGGGTTCTGACTACACAAATTAGAAATTTGTTTCTTTCCACAGCATCTTAGAGTTTACATACAATTTGATTTTGATGGTGATCTTTGTTGGAGATAATAATTTTGTACAAAAAGACCGCTGGTACGAGTGATTGTTGAACAATCACAAAATTTTTTTGGGAGCAGTCAGTGGAGTGTAAGCATAGCAAAGGAAATGCATTGGGCAGTCGCCAAGTTAATCGCCTTCCCTAACTCCAAACTGACTTCAGGTGTGGGCGAGTGTGGTGGATTAAAAAATAGGAAATTTTGTTTTCATTAATTTTTAAAATTTCTTTTCACGGTAGTAATAGTAGATTTTCAGTTTTTAGCCTAATCTACAATCTCTATGGTTTAAGTCGTCTCCGTTAGGAGCTTTTTGCCAGCTAACAGCTAACTAGACTTAATGAACACATTTCTAACCAAGAACTGCAAATTGCAAATTATGAAATTTTCCGTCGGAATCCATCAATTAGGTTTGAAACTGGTGTGGCTGCCTATGTGCACACTAGCATCAAAGCTATAAGACGCGTTGATCTCGAATGTCCTAAAGTTGAATGCATGTGGCAGGAAGTCCGACTCCCACACACTACCTCTATATTAATTGGCTTTATATACCGCAATCCAGATTCCAGAAAGGAATGGCTAGATCAGTTCTCGGACATGATGGGCAAAGTCTGGATAACTTCTTTAGAACTATTAATAATGGGAGACTTCAATATTGATGCCTTGAAGCGAAACGTTAATTGGGATAATTTGTATGCCCTGTACAACCTGAACCAGTTGATGTCGCTACCAACCCGTGTCACAGACAAGTCATCAACCTGCATAGATCATCTGTATGTTACTAACACTGCTCACATCATTGAAGTCTGCGTTCCCGTATGTGGTCTAAGCAATCACTACCCCATATGTTGCACCTGGACCAAAAAGGGAGGTCGAATTCCTAAACTCTGTCATCAGGTTGTACAAGCACGAATATTCAAGACCTTTGATAGCTCCAAGTTCTTGTCTGATCTCTTAGCGACACCTTTTGATAATGTCTATGGAGTGTCTGACCCGACTGAAGCCCTAGAAATATGGCTGACAGCATTCACTTCAGTTCTTAACAAACATGCTCCTGTGCGTATAAAACGTGTCAAGTCAAGAATTATGCCTCCATGGATAACTTTGGAATACCTGAAACCTAGGCAACAGCGAGACTATTTCAAGAAGATTGGAGACCATGCAAGCTATAGAAAATATAAAAACTTAGCGCAGTACATTTTAAGGAAGTCTAAATGACAGCACCTCAGATCCATTATTGACGACGGCCGGATCTCATCTAAAATCTGGAGCGCTATTAACCTTCTCACAAATGTACGCCGGCATAACCTCCGACAGCAAGCTACAAACATTAATGCTGATGAATTTTGCCAGTTCTTCTCGTCGATCGTACGAACATCCGGGATAAATCATCAGCAACTGAATTGTACTGCTCTTTCTGATTTCGTTCAAACGAGGTTAAACGAACCTTCCTGAATTACCTTTACTGTCAGTCTCGGAGGTCTCTATTTTAATTAAATCATTAGCTCAGAAGAAATCGTGCAGTGAAGATGGAATATCTTCGAGGATACTTCAGATTGCAGAGCCTGTTGTATGCGACTCACTCACTTACATTTACAATCTGTGCCTTACAAAGAAAGTGTTTCCTCAACGACTGAAAACAGGCTTAGTGGTACCAGTACCTAACAAAGGTGATATTAATGTCGTCACAAACTATCGGCCGATTTCCCTACTATCAGTCATAACTAAGCCTCTTGAACGACACATGTATAAACATATTCTTTCTTCACTGAACAGCTACAATCTTACACTTGAAAACCAATCTGGATTTCGACCCAAACACTCTTGTCAATCCTTGTTGACTAAGATTACCGAAATCTGGCATTTTAATATCAACTGCGAAAAAATAAATGGAGTATTATTAATCGACCTTTACAAAGCATTTGACACAATTGACCACTCGTTGCTGATACAAAAGCTTGCGGTGTACAAATTTCATCCACAAGTGACCACATTAATAAAATCATTCCTTGAAAACAGAACACAACGAGTCTTATACAATAATGTGGTTTCTAAATCATACACCACTACAATGGGTGTCCCGCAGGGCTCGATACTAGGACCCTTACTCTTCAGCATCTTCATCAATGACCTGCCCTTGTCATTGCCACATGACGATTGTCTTATGTTTGCTGATGATACCACAGTAATAGTCGCTGGCACAGACATTAACACTGTTCAGTCTCTTTTACAGCATCACCTGGACATTGTACAAGATTGGTGCACTATTAATAGTAATAATAATAGCCCCTTCAGTCATAACTGACTATGGGAATGCGCCCCTGAGGTGACAGCCCTCAGCTGCTTATTTTCTGAAGGCCAGCACGTGACAACACCTCGACATTTGTCACTTTATCTTTCCACGAAATGCCGAGGATGCGGCGTAGACACCGTAAATGGAAGGTATTGAGCCTTCTTTCTTGCTTAGCATAGGTCGTCCAAGTCTCGCTGCCATATAGGAGTGTGCTGGTGACGCAGGATTATATACCGCAGCTTTGGTCTTCATTGTGAGTTTGGAGTTTCCCCAAACACGCGATGTGAGGCGGGCAAAGGTAGCTGCAGCTTTGCCAATGCGGCTGTCGATTTCTGTATCCAGTGAGAGTTTGTCATTGATGGTAGTATGTCGATTAAAAAACACAAAACTCAATCTTTGATTATCTCAACCCGCCAAAAGATTCTGCACTGTGTACCAAATACGTTATCTTTATCTCTAGACGGAGAACGTATTAAGCAAGTATATTCTACGAGGCGTGTTCAAATGAAACCCGACCGTGCTGCGCCAAGTGGACATTCGTAGGAGGAGCAAGATGACGTCACATCTGACATAATAAGCACATACGAATGCACAAGTGTGTAAGTGTTCATTCTCCTAGTATTCATTATTTGTGCTGCAGACCGTTAAAATAATGGCCGGTGTGATAAGGAATCCGTCCAAGGTCGATCAGCGAGCGGTGATTTAGTTCCAAACAGCCGAAGGATGTCGACCAGTCGACATTCATCGCCGAATGAAAGCAGTGTATGGTGGCAAAAGTGTGTCTAAGACTACACTGAAATACTGGGCACGAATGTTTCGAGAAGGACGTCAGTTAACGAAAGATCCTCCGCTGCCAGGTCTGGTAAATATTGTTGCGACAGAAGAAGCCGTCGCCGAGATTGATGCAGCAATACGGGAGAACCGTCGTCAGAGCTTACGTTCGCTAGCAGAGGAATTCGCTGTGTCTCTTGGGACAGCTCAAATGGTGGTTAAGAAAAAACTGAAGTATCGAAAGGTGTGTTCACACTGGGTCCCACGGATGCTGACCGATCACCATAAGGAAGAACGCTTGGGGTGGAGTTTGAACCACCTGCTACGTTACGAAGAGGAAGGTGATACATTTCTGTTGCGCAAAGTGGCAGGCGATGAGTCGTGGTGCCACCACGTTGAGCCGTGCAGCAAATCAGCGAGCATGCAATGGAAACATCCCGGATCACCAAAACCCAAAAAATTCAAGTCACAGATTTCCGCCGGTAAGGTTATGCTGACCGCATTTTTTGACCATTAAGGGCTTCTATTGCTAGACTTTAAAGAGCCTGGCGTGAACATCAATGCCGTCCACTACAAAGACACACTAGACAAACTGCATACAGCCATCAAGAATAAACGACCCGGCATGCTGTCGCGTGTCGTGATTCTGTTGCACGACAATGCTCGTCCACATGTTGCGAACATTGTGCAGGAAGCGTTAGCAAGGAAAAAGTGGGAAGTTCTGCCACACCCAGCCTACAGCCCCGATCTGTCACCATGTGACTTTCATTTGTTCGGACCCTTAAAAAAATCTCTAAAGGGACAACGATTCGACACCTCAATGCAGACGTCAGGGCCTCGGTGACCAAATGGTTCAATAAGCAACCAAAGTCATTTTTCTCGGACGGCATCCGCCGTCTACCCAAGCAGTGGGATGCGTGTCTGAATGCCTATGGTGACTATTTCTAAAGAACCCCAGTGGGTACTTGCTTCATAACAATTGCTGTATTTAATTCTACTACTCCTGCTGATTTACCTTACATGTATTTGTTATAAAGCAACTAGGATGGGTTTCATTTGAACACACCTCGTATTATGCACATATTCAAAGTCACCATTCTTATTGCTCAAATATATGGAGTCGCTGTGGCTTGTCGTTTTTGAATCGCCTAGAATCCCTACATAAAAGGGCGCTACGACTTGTTGGTTCTTGTGTGTTTATTCACCGGCAGATTAAAATTGTTGAAATTTCGAAGCCAAACCGAGCACAGTACTTTTTCTTAAATTTGTGTGGTGAAATTACCGTGATACAACGTTAAAATATCTCCAATTATAAAGATAACGGGTACAATAACACGTAGGGATAAAAATATAGGCAAGATATGCCGAGGCTTCTTCACCTACGCCAGCGCTTTCTACCGCCATTCAAACTAACTAGTTGGAACATGCAGGTTTACCCTTTTAGACGGGAGGGAAACGGAGATAAAAGAAAAAAAATATGACGGTCAGAACACGTGTTTGAATCTAAAAAGGCAAAAGGACGCACTTTGTAGTTTAAAGGAAAAATTACGCCACTAGTTGACACAATGTAAGGAAATGGACAAAAAAGACCTTAGCTCTTATTAGAAACAGACGTATCTTAGACGTTTTACCGTAATTGTTCGTTTTAATTTGAATATAGCGGCAAATGCCATAGCCGAAGGTTGAAAAAACAAAATTCAAAACTAACCTTGAGAAAAGTAGGGTTTTCTTTAATAATAAAGTTATGAAAAAAAAACCTAGCTAGTTTGATAGCCCATCTTGAGCAGAGAAATAATATACTTCTAATTACACAGACGGACAGATAACACGGAAGATATTGACGAAAGACTGTATTGTTCAAATCAGACTAGCGAACAGTTTTTGTGTGCATATTTTCACTAAAGTTACATTTTGGCGTCCTTGAGCCTAAAAATGCAAAAATCAAACTGCAGATGAACTAGGGGCAAAGTCGGAGGATAGTAGCTAAAAATAACTTAGCATAGGATCTTAGAAGTAGGGGGAGACAAACATTTTATGTAGTTTTTTCATGTAGTTAGTCCAAAAAACAAGTGTAATTTTGGGAAAAATACTACATAATAGACTGAGACTGGACTGAAATTTGACTTTTAGTTTGAATATTTGAAAAAGTTAGAGGGGAAGTCCGTTGAATGGACAGAAGTTTTTATATTATTGAATGAGAGACGCACGCTTGTGCCATTGTATAGAAGACTGTCCATTGACACAGTACGTTACTGCTAGAGGTGATTTCCAGGAATTATTAAATAAAAATCAGTGGGACGCCCTAATCTAGCCAGCAGCTCAGCTGAGTTTTGCTAGTACTAAGTAACTGTGTTCTCAATTCTGAATTGTGGTAAGGGAAAAAGCATTTATCTTGTTTATTTTAATATTTTGAGTGACTGATACTGCCATATCATGAAAAATGATTACGACAAGTGAGTGCTTGCTCTAGGTCCCCAGCAGCAGTCCGGGGCCTAGAGACAAACAAATAATATATGAAAACCTATCTAAGACTATGGAAGGCGGATCTATAATTGAGATCAGTGGGAACATATCACCCACCTTATTGAATGGAAGAGGAAACTATTGAACATATTTCGGATGCAATGCAGTCTTGGGAAACTGGTACTATTTGATAACAACTGGGTGAGATGTGCTAAGTTGGTCAGAGAGATCTGACCCAATCTGTGTAATGTTGTTTTGCTGTGTTGTGTGTAAGAGTGGCGCAGTAAACAGAGTGTTGACAAATGGCACAAATTTTGGTTTCAGAGTTTCTGATCTGGCACTACGCTTGTGCCAGATGCTTTTGTAGAAGTACAAAGAGCGGAGGCCTGTGCAGCCTAACATTTTACTCCAGCTACTGAGAGGAGTGGGCCACAAGAATTCTGTACTACATCGTCACAGGCCAGTTAAGTGCAAACCTGGCCTGCTGCAGATTCATCAACTGTGCCCACCATCATTAAAGAAATAAAATCTTGTTGTATAAACACTAATATTAGTCCATATGTCAAGGACAAGGAACTTTAGAACCATAGATTGGGCATGATGACGCCACCCCAACTAAACATCCAGTGCTAGTTTTTCCCAAGACATTGTAGATATTATTAATATTAACCATTGTAATAATATACCTATGTACAAAAATTTCATTTGATTATGCAATATATATATGCATTTTATTGATAAATACATATTATTTCATATGTTCTGACCAAAAGAAACAATTGGTTCAGGACTAATACATTTAAAAAATTTCCAAACTTAAACTATAACAGCCAGTGTTAGTTCAGTGTATCATAGAGTTTATTATTATTATTAGACTTATTATTTACATGTGTGTGTCTGTGTATTTTATTACCTACACATTACATTTCAGTACCCTAGACTTTTAACGTAGCTAACATTCATTATAGTAGAATAGGTCTGTTTGAGGTCGTAAGTGGTAGCAGAAAGGCCTTCTGTAACTCACATAAACTTGTATCTCAGGAGCCTTCACAGCTGACCTCATCCAGTACACTAGGTAACATAACAACCATACAATAACATCAAAATCCACTACAAATATTGGGGTCTTGTCCGGGGATTAAGTTTATCAAAGATATTAGGGTCTCCTGGTCTGGGAATTAAACTAGTGGGGACAGAGTTGTATAAAATTAAAAGTGGAAAATAAAAGTTGATGAATCTTCACAGCCAGTGGTGATTAATTAGTTAATATATTACCTTAGTAATTATATACTTGGAATTACCTTAGTCATTGTTAAATTGTGTGATTTAGTAGCAAAATTTAGATCGGCTGCTGTGCTGACGGCGAAGGAAATGACCATGGAGGGTTAAATTTTAATTCAGTATGTAACTTCAGAATGTGACAAGTATATTGAAAGGGAAGATAGGAGGTTAGCTGAAGAGAAGAGGTTACAAATTGAGGCTGATAAAGAACTTAAGAGGCTGCAGATTGAGGCTGACAAAGAGGCTAAGGCATTGGAGGCAGAAGAAAAACGACATCAAAGGGAGGCAGAAGAAAAGAGATTGACTGCCGAAAGGGAGGCAGAAGAAATGAGATTGACTGCCGAAAGGGAAGCAGAAGATAGAAGATTGCAAAGGGAGCACGAATTACGACTAAGGGAGCTGGAATTACAAGGCCATGCTCCTGAAAATGGTGCCAGCCCCTTTCCCTCAGATGCCACGCCTAGTCAGGGAGCCTCAACCTCAGCTATGGGGTTTCATTTAGACCATTTTGTTGAGAAAGACGATGACATCGAGGGGTACCTCAGTAGATTCGGACTATTAGCTACTACGTATGGGTTAGAGAGAGAGAGAGGTGGAGTCTTAAGTTATCCCAAGGGCTTAGAGGTACTTCTTATGAAGTTTTTGCTAAGATGAATAGAGACGACCAAGACAATTATGACATGCTAAAGCAGGCTTTGTTATTGAGATATGAAAAGAATGGTGAATTTTATCGTAAGAAGTTTAGAAATGCCAAACTGTTGTCTGGGGAGACATACCACCAATTCTCTGCCAGACTCGAAACCTATTTGGAGAAATGGACTGCTCTGGGGAAGACCCAAGATCTCAAAGAGATGATCATGATAGAGCAATTAAGAGAGTCCATGGCTCCAGACCTGAGAAAATTTCTCATGGAACAAGGTGCAGAGAGGTTGGGGGAGGTTTTAAATGTCGCTGAGAGGTATCAGGCAGCCCAGGCAGAGGTAAGTGGCACTAAAAAGAAGCACATAGAAAATTTTAAAGCTCCACAGCAATTTAGTAAATTTGATACGAGAGAACAAGGTAATAAAGGCAGGATGTTGCGCACATATTTTGGTGGCACGGATTACGCATACAAATGGAAAATGTATTTATTTGTCTGATAAAAATATATTTATATTTGAATGCACGTTTTTCGGTCTAAAGGGACAGAACTCAGATTAGGCGATGGGTATTCATTCTGTGAGTTACCGCTCCTGGTATCGTTCCTGAAAATCGAACTCAGCGGAGGAATCTAGATTTATTTTGATCTATTCTATGTTTGGTTAGGAATAGATTGTTATTGCTTCAGAATGTCTATGGCCCGAATCTGTGTGTAGTTCTTGTCTATGTAGGACGAGTATGTCCTATAGCTTGATATCTTTGTATGTTTATGTCGAACTATTTTTCTTGTACTGTACTTTAGGGGTCAGATGCTTTTCGGCGGATGAAGATACGTTAGAGGGTTCTTCGGTGATGAAGCCTATGGCGGGAGTCATGTCGTAGACCTGCCCAAAGTTTGTGATCTCTTTTTGATTATGGGAACGAAGATAGTTTCTTCTGGGATTGTTAAATCCATGAGTTCCCTAGTGTTCATTCCATAACGCCAGGAGAAGAGCGTTTGTGCTTGCTAGTGTATTCCTATGTCAAGGTAAACGTACTTTTGCTGACTTCGTTCATTCCTAGGCTTTAGATGGGCAGACGTTTACTTGAATCTACCTATGTCAGTATGTCAGAACGACATATTATCTAGCAGCACTGATTACACTGACAAACAACATTTTTCTTTCTTATATAAGAATAAGTGTTCTTAGGTCAGTTTCTTGCGCTGATTTCAAATTTGAAATCCGTTTATCTCTATCACGTCGGGTTCTTAAGATATTTGTCAATAAATATATTTTTGGGAAACCGTTATTTGCTCCGTTTCATTTTTACTATTTAACTTATTAAAAATTAATAAAATGCAAAATAATTGTACTTTTTATACTGCTAAAAGATGCATGACATATGTTACGCTATTTTTCAAATAGTTACTGTATTTTGAAATAATTCTGAGCGAAATATGGCTTCTAGAAGTTGTAGAAATTCGGCTGATCTGTTCTGTTACGTGTGCGGATATTTTACCAATCGTGTTCAGCAGAAAAACTTTACCCCATTACTATAGAAAGCATATGAACTTTATTTCGATTCTAAAGTTGATAATGCAAATAAATCTTGGAAGCCAAATGCAGTTTGTTCGACTTGTGCAAATACATTGGCAGGTTGGTTACGAAAATCGCCGAAACATAAGTCGATGCCTTTTGGAGTGCCAGTAATATGGCGTGAACCGACAAATCACGCTACTGATTGTTACTTCTGCTTGACAAATATCCATGGTTTCACTTTTAAAACTAGAAAGTCTGTGGTTTATCCAAATATTGAATCGGTTTCGAAACCAGTGCCTCATGATCCAATCACGTGTCCGATCCCAGTTCCACCAGAACAATATCCGTTGGACATGAATGAACCATCAGAAAATATAGTTTACCTGCTTTAGAAACTAATTCTGACTCGGATTATATACCGGTGAATGATGGTGTTCGCTTAATTAACCATTCAGAACTTTCAGATCTAATACGTGATCTCGCTCTTACCAAAGGACAAGCGGAATTACTCGGTTCGCGACTCAAAGAATGGAATCTTTTAGCGCCCAATACTCCGATATCTAAATTTCGTCATAGACACAGAGAACTTGTTCAATACTTTGAGATGGATGATGACATTTGCTATTGCAAAGATGTAAACGGTCTAATGGTGCACCTCGGTCATGAGCACATAGTCAACGAATGGCGACTTTTCATCGACTCTTCCAAGACTAGTCTAAAAGCCGTGTTATTGCATAACGGAAATTTATTTTCATCAATTCCAGTCGCCTACTCTGTTCATATGAAAGAAACTTATGACAATATGGCTATACTTTTGGCAAAAATAAAGTACAATGACTACCAATGGCGAATTTGTGGAGACCTAAAGGTCATTGCAATTCTCACGGGCATGGAGACTGGGTATACTAAATTTTGTTGCTTCCTATGTGAATGGGACAACCGCAACAGACAGGAACGTTATGCAAGAAAGGTGTGGCCTATCAGGGATCGTATGCAGCTCGGGCATAAAAATGAAATACACGAGCCATTAGTTAACAAAGACAGCATCATTTTACCACCGTTACATATAAAGTTGGGGCCATGAAGAATTTCGTAAAAGCTTTAGATGAAACGAGCAAAGCTTTCACTTATCTTCGAGAAAAGTTTCCGCAAGTTAGCGATGCAAAGATAAAGGAAGGTATCTTTGTAGGACCTCATATTAGGAAAGTTATTGCAGACAAACAGTTCGAGAACTTGTTACATGGTAGTGAACTTCGCGCATGGATGGCATTCAAATCGATCGTCGATAACTTCCTGGGAAATCACAAATCTGTCAGCTATGTGCATATTGTTAAGCAGTGCATAGATGCATACAGAATTATGGGCTGTAACATGTCCCTCAAAATCCATTTGCTCGATTCGCATCTTGACTTTTTCCCTGACAACCTTGGCGAAGTCACAAGAACGATTCCATCAAGATATCGCCGTAATGGAGTCACGTTATCAAGGACGGTGGAGTGTGACCATGCTTGCCGATTATTGTTGGATGCTTCATCGCGATGTACCACATGCCATTCACCGACGAAAGTCGACTGCAAAGAAATTCAAGCCTACATAACTGTTATACTTCTTGTACGAATGATATTGTAATACTGTATGCGTTGTTAAAAAAAAACTTCAATTGCGTATTTCTAGAGATCCCGACCTGATAGAGAAAAACGGTTTGCAGATTTAAAAACAGCGCATTAAAATTGACCAGAAAAACATAGAAATGTTAGAGAAAGAAAAAAGAAATGTTTTTTTGTTAGCCAGTGTTATGTTTCTATACAGCAATTATGAGGACAGATTATGCTGATGCTTGTGGAAACTTTGATATTCAAGAATTGAATCTTTATTGAAGCTTTGTCGTACATCGTTAGGGTGAGCAATGTTTACAAGACGAGAAGCCATTTTGGAATGCTATTTATTGTTGATCATTTACCAGAGAACAGGGATGCCCTCATTATCCGATGATGATCAAGAGATCACACTTATGAAAGGAAAATCTATTCTTGGGTGATTTAACATTCGCTCAGAAGATATTTGCTGAATGCTGTTTAAAGAAATCTCCGCTAGGGTGCAAGCTACACTTATGCTAAAGGAGGTTCTGTCCAGGAGTCACCGTAAACATTATTGATTAACTGACATGACTAGTCAGTAAGGCCTGATGAAGATTTGTTAAACATTATATATTAACTGACATGATCAGTCAGTAAGGCCTGATGAATATTTAGATGAGATATGGAACTCTGAACGTTTGTATACTGACGTTCCATTGTGTTTGTCCTCAACATGAATGCCAATTTATGATTGTACACCGTGGGTCAACAATATGCTATTGATGTCGACCTGTGTTCCTGTAACTGTACCCATTCTGTCAAGTGTATGCGTCAAATTAAACTATTGAAACGTCTACAGTGGTCTGCATAAGTAACTTCTAGATACGCATGAATGAGTGTTTGAACCTTCAGTCAACTCCACAGAACAGTCACACATTCGCGTATTGACATTTATTACAACACTCATTGTCAACACTGTATTCTTGTCAGGGCCTCATTGCGTCCCAGGACAAGGTGACATGTATACCTGACACTGTGCTCGGTTGTTTGAGTTTACTATTCAGTCCCAGTACATCTTTACAACGTACACTGATAAAACACAGTATACCGCATCCAAGAATAACAGCCTTTATTATTATCTATGTGACCACAAAAAAAGGGGTTATCAATGTGGTAGGCCAGATTACCGGGTTTGACCTCCACAGTGAAGATTACCAGAAGTAACAGCTACTGATACAAGTTCGTTTCCCTGACGCCTGATACGACACGCCAGCAGTGTTAGTCTACACTTGATTGACAGTTCCTCACGTGGCCTATGAAGCGATTACTGTATCTAGGTCACCGCTGTTGACATTTTTCTCCGTACAGGCATAATTACATAGAACAGACAGCGTAGCACGGCAAGTTGTTTACAAGTGAACATTTAACTGTGATAGCAGAAGTACTATTGAACTTAGAAGTCTACACGTCAACGGTGGATCTTCTTGTGTGTTCATATTGCAGAACTGTGTAATAATTTAAAACAGAGAGCTATTATTCAATAAAGTGGCAGTTTAATTTCATTGAAAACTGAACCATATTAATGTAATACTGAGCCTTCTCTGCAGACACTTCTACAACACATTGCTTTATATTATATGCATTTATATGACATATATGTATTTATGTTTAATGTTTACATGTTTGCATATTATTTGTTGTGTCTATGTCGCGGGCCTGGATGGGTGGTGACTAGTATAAGGTATACCGAGTAACATTGGTCTTATATTAGCGTTCTATAGGGAGCAATTTTCTTGACTGAAAATTTGCTTGCAACATCTGTTGCTATTTTTGTTAGTTGGGATGAGGTGTTCATTTCTTCGTTGTTTTTGTTAATAATTTTGTGTTCCTTAGTTTTGTTTGATCTGTTTGTATTTGTAGATCTCCCCTTTTCTATAATTTAGTTTTATACACGATTTATGTTTATACACTGTGGCGTTATTTGTCTTGTTGATTCCATTGCAGTTGTCGTCACAGATTCTGTGATTATTTTCATTGATTTCTATATTTGACTTAGTTGATTTCTGCAATTGTTTTCACATTGTCTTTTATGTTTGTCCTTTGTTAATGTCTTTGTTTAACATATGATATGAGATAGTTGAGTACACGTATGTTATATTATAGACCAGTACTTTATTTTTTATTGTTGTACAAGGAAATATACAAGACCTTTGTAAGGCTTGTTTCCCACAGAGATTGGGATAGTGAGCTAATTATCAAGTTCATTGAGAACTTGTTCCTATTTACTTGGAAATAGGTTACATTTTTGTGTCAACTGATTGCTATCATTATTAGACATCATGTCTACATTGGAATACTTTATTGAAATAGGGAAATCCCTAGGCAAGACTGGTGATAAGTTAGAGGAGTATGCTACCACTCAATATGAAAAATCACAAAAATTGGAAATTGAGAAATTGAAAGCTGAGACTGACCAAAAGAACTTGCAGATGCAGGTGGAGGAAAGAAGATTCCAGATGGAAGAAAAAAGATTAGAAAGAGAGGCTGAACAAAAGAGATTAGACAAAGAAGCTGAGGCTGAACAAAAGAGATTAGACAGAGAAGCTGAACAAAAGAGATTAGATAAAGAAGCTGAGGCTCAACAAAAGAGATTAGACAGAGAAGCTGAACAAAAGAGATTAGACAAAGAAGCTGAGGCTGAACAAAAGAGATTGGAAAGAGAAGCTGAACAAAAGAGGTTAGACAGGGAAGCCGAGGAGATAAAGGCAAAAAGAGAACATGAACATCAAAAAGAACTTTTAGCATTTTAGTTAGAAAAATTGAGATTGACAAATATGAGTAATGTTAATCAGTCAAATGGTAACAGTGGTAAACCCTTTACTTATAAGGTGAAGGTACCAGCGTTCAATCCTTCCAGTGACGATATTACATTCTGGCTGGATCGTTTTGAACGCTCCTGTCGAGCTCATAATGTGGATAAATAACAGTATGCTAATCAATTGTCAGAAAATTTGAAAGGTGATTCTCTGACTAGTTTAAGTTTGGTTGAAGAGTCTGACAAGGATAATTATGATGTTATTAGAGCAGCTTTATTGAAAAAATACCAGTTAACTGAGGAAGGTTACCGTATTTTGTTTAAGAAAATGGTACCTGAATCAGGGGTAGAATTCTCAGAATTCATTGCAAGGACACGTCTTACATTTAATCGTTGGATTGAGTTGTCCAAAACAGAAAAGACATATGAAGCCCTTATGGACTTGTTGCTCAGGGACAAGATTATGTCATGTGTTAATAAACCCTTCTTGGAATTCCTACATGAGCGTAAACCCAAGACACTAAAAGAAATGCAAGAATATTGTGACCAATACGTCACTGCACACCCTGACATAACTCTTAGCAACACTAAGATTAAAGAAGGTATGCCAGTTGCATCAGCAACACCATACAACCCTAATTATTCACACAAATTTCAGGGACAACAAAACAAGGTTGGAAAAAAGGTAACCATAATAGTTATCAAAACCAAGGAAACCAATCATTTCAGGGTTCTTCTGCGAAGAACTGGAGACAAGCTGACAGCCCTCGATACAGAGGTGGTCATAATTATAGAAATTTCCGCAGGGGAAGTCACTATAGAAACTGTCCAAGTCATCCATCATGGAGACAACAAGACCATAATTATAGAGATACTCATTATAATGAATATGATAATGGTAACCATGAGAATTATGACTCAAACCCAAATAGGGGTTACAATAGAGGGAATAATAATGATTACAGAGGCAATAATAATCGAGGTAGATCCCAATACAAAAAAACATAAATCTCATTATCAGGCAAACTCTGCACAGCAAGAGTCACATGAAGCCTATAAACAGAGTAAAGATAATAATGATGCTAATAATATGGCATGTTCCGCTTTTGATTTTGGGAGAGCATCTCAGTGCCCCCAATGCAAAACATTATTTGAACCAACTACGGTGTCCACTTTAAGTTGTGGCCATCCTCTTCCCGCTGTTCCGGCGTCAGTCGCGCATGATGGAAGAGGTTCTCTTTTCTTGAATAGAGGTTTAGTTAATGGTACTCCAGTCGCAGTTCTTTTCGATTCGGGTTTCACCACCATTGGAGTGAGGCAGTCACTCGTAGATCCTTCTCGTGCCACTGGAAAAGTAGTCAAATGTGTGACATTTGGTGGCACCTTAGAGAAATACTCTCTGCTATCATTAGGATTGCTACTCCTTTCTTTACAGGAGATGTACACGCATGTCTTCTGCCGAATCCGATCGCTGATCTTATCATCGGTCGTATTCACGGAGTCAAAGAATGTACTCCACAACAAATTTCCTTTGGGAAAAACAGAATATGCAAACCGCTAATGCTGTAGTCACTAGAGCTCAAGCTCTTAATGTGCCTCAATCTTCACCTACTGAAGATATTGAAGTGCATAACCAAGATGATCCCTTGGTAATTTCTCGTGACTCGTTCATAAAACAGCAAGAAGAGGATCCGACTCTAAAGAAATTCTTCACTCTTGCAACGAAAGGTGATCCGAATAAAGATTCAAAGCGTAAATCTTGGATTACAATGAAGAATGGCGTACTTGTACGTATGGTGCAAGACTCTGCTAAGTCAAGTCATTCTCAGATTCTGGTACCCAAGAATTTGAGAGTTAAAATTTTGCAACACGCACACGACTCTCAGAGTGCTGGACATATGGGTTTTTCCCGTACAAAGTCAAGAGTTCTTGTGGCTTTCTTTTGGCCTTTTGTGAACAGAGACATACGGATTTATTGTCAATCTTGTATAGTATGTCAAGAAGTCAAATCCAAAGGTCCACGCCATGATGCACCTATTCAGGCTGCAGACATCCCTATTCGACCATTTCAGAAAATGGCGATAGACATAATTGGTCCATTTAAGATCAAATCTGCTAGAGGACATCAGTTTATCTTAACGTGTGTGGACATGTGCACACGTTGGCCAGAGGCTATCCCTCTGAAGAGCATTACTACTGCTGACATTGCAGATGCTCTTTGGCTTATATTTTCTCGTCTGGGATTCCCCGGAGAAATATTATCAGACCATGGCACCCAACTAATATCGGATACCATGTCTCAGGTGATGTCGACTCTGCAGATAGAGAGATCTTTGAGTAGTATCTATCATCCTATGTCCAATGGGATGGTCGAGCGGCTAAATAGAACACTCAAAAACTTATTAGGGAAGATAACTGAGGATCATCCTCAAGATTGGGATAGGGTTTTACCCGCGGCCCTCTTCGCTTACAGAGAGGTCCCCAATGAACATACAGGATTTTCGACCTTTGAACTTGTCTTTGGCGCGCGACCGCGCGGCCCTATATCTTTGCTTCATGATCTCATAACCGCTGATAATATTGATGATGACACGAAATCTTCTGATGAATATGTCATCGCGCTGAGGGAAAAGATTATCGAAGCATGCAAATTGGCAACTTCTTCTGAATTTGCGAAACAGAAGGCAAGGCAATTTGCCAATAAGAAGAGATGCTTACGACAACTTTGTCCTGGTGACAAGGCATTTGTATTACTACCTTGTAGGGAAAACAGATTACTTATTTCTTGGAAAGGTCCGTACGATATAATATCGAAAATTTCCGATGTCGACTATATTGTCGATATTGATGGGAAGCATAAAACCTTCCACATCAATATGCTTACGGAATTCCATGAACGTCCGGATTATTTACAGCCTATTTTCCAGGCAACGGACGATTCACCAGTCCAACATGGTCATTACTCATCACTGTCTGTAATACAGGATGAGGAAACAAGTTTTCGGATGTTAATCTTCCGCTTCCGATGATTCCACTTCATTCTAGTGAATCCTGGAAAAATGTTACTGTTTCTCCGGATTTATCTCTAGGAGAACAGCGACAAGTTTCGGCTATGTTACAAACATTTCAGGATGTTCTTACTGACATTCCTGGACAAACTCATGTCATTGAACATGACATTATTCTAACTGACCATAATCCTATTAGAGTCAGACCTTATCCTATTCCTATACATTTTCAAGCACAGGTTGAGAAGGAGTTGGATGAGATGATAGATTTTAAAATAATTGAACCATCCACTTCTGCGTATTCTTCGCCGATGGTTATTGTTCGAAAAAAAGACAATAACATACGTCTTTGCGTTGACTATCGCAAATTGAATCAGGTCACGAAGTTTGATGCTGAACCTATGCCTTTACTAGAAGAGCTACTTACTAGGCTTTCTAAATCTCATTTTTTCACTAAACTTGATTTGTCTAAAGGATATTGGCAAGTTCCTCTATCTGAACGCGCCAAACCTTTTACTGCTTTTTCTACACACAGAGGCCTTTTTCAATGGAATTTCATGCCTTTCGGCCTTATGAACGCACCAGCTACATTCGTACGCATGATGCATCGAATTCTATCTTATCGGTCAGATGTCATTGCGTACCTAGATGACATCTGTCTTTTCAGCGATACTTGGGAAGATCACTATTCGGGGTTAGTTGAATTGCTATCTACTCTACGCGAGTATAACCTGACAGCGAAACCCTCTAAAGCCTGTATTGGTTTTAGCGAAATTGCTTTCTTAGGTCACCGTGTCGGTCATGGTTTCCTAAAGACAGAGGACCATAATACAAGTAAAATACTTAACATTTCTATTCCTAAGACTCAAAAGCAAGTGCGAAGTCTCTTAGGTCTCATACAATTTTATGGAAGATTCATTCCGAATCTTTCTTCGATCATGGCACCTCTTTCTTCCTTGCTAAAGAAAGGGTCTCCTAATATAGTCCAGTGGACTCAAGAATGTCAATCCTCTTTGGATAAGATCAAAACTATGTTTTCTACTGCACCTATTTTAGTATTACCTACTACAGATAAGACATTTGTTCTTCGTAGTGACGCTTCATCCACAGGGATTGGAGCGGCACTAATGCAAGAGTACTCTGGAACTCTGCATCCTGTGATGTATATTTCTCGAAAACTAAATGCCGCAGAGAAGAATTACTTGGTCCTAGACCGTGAATTATTGGCTATGGTTTGGTCAATTCTTAACTTCAAAGATTTCTTCTTAGCGCATTTCATTGTAGAAACAGACCAGAAAGCTCTTACAGCTATTCAAAGTAAAAATCTGAAGAGCGCGAGATCAACGCGATACGCGATTGCTCCTTAGCCTTTTCATTTTTCGGTACGAGCTATCCGTGGATCAGATAATGTGATGGCAGACATTCTGTCTAGATGCCCACATGATTCCACTTAACTGTTGAGTCTTGGACTTCTTAACACTTCCAACTCGACAACTGATTTTTTTCTTTTCTATATCAGGATAGATACACATTGTAATTCGTAATGATACTACGTTCATGGATATGTATATTCACCGGTACTCGTTGATGATTTTTCTTTTTGTCAATCATGTACTTAGAATGCTTAAACTGAAATTGTTATATGCATTGTGTCATTGCAAGTATAGTAGTATGCGTTGGTGACACCTCCCTGGAAACATTTATGCTTAAGAGAAATGCTTTCTCTCAGAGATCTATATTTCGTTTTTGCATTAATCTGGCTTAAATAATTCCAGATATTTCTCATCTGCGCAGTATTTGTGCGTTGGGAGCCTATTGTATGTTGCTCTCAGATTGAAAAAAAAAATGATTTTCATTTTTTTTTTCCCGGGGGGTGTGGTAATCTGTTGCGCACATATTTTGGTGGCACGGATTACGCATACAAATGGAAAATATATTTATTTGTCTGATAAAAATATATTTATCGTTGAATGCACGTTTTTAGGTCTAAAGGGACAGAACTCAGATTAGGCGATGGGTATTCATTCTGTGAGTTACCGCTCCTGGTATCGTTCCTGAAAATCGAACTCAGCGGAGGAATCTAGATTTATTTTGATCTATTCTATGTTTGGTTAGGAATAGATTGTTATTGCTTCAGAATGTCTATGGCCCGAATCTGTGTGTAGTTCTTGTCTATGTAGGACGAGTATGTCCTATAGCTTGATATCTTTGTATGTTTATGTCGAACTACTTTTCTTGTACTGTACTTTAGGGGTCAGATGCTTTTCGGCGGATGAAGATACGTTAGAGGGTTCTTCGGTGATGAAGCCTATGGCGGGAGTCATGTCGTAGACCTGCCCAAAGTTTGTGATCTCTTTTTGATTATGGAAACGAAGATAGTTTATTCTGGGATTGTTAAATCCATGAGTTCCCTAGTGTTCATTCCATAACGCCAGGAGAAGAGCGTTTGTGCTTGCTAGTGTATTCCTATGTCAAGGTAAACGTACTTTTGCTGACTTCGTTCATTCCTAGGCTTTAGATGGGCAGACGTTTACATGAATCTACCTATGTCAGTATGTCAGAACGACATATTATCTAGCAGCACTGATTATGTTTCTATACAGCAATTATGAGGACAGATTATGCTGATGCTTGTGGAAACTTTGATATTCAAGAATTGAATCTTTATTGAAGCTTTGTCGTACATCGTTAGGGTGAGCAATGTTTACAAGACGAGAAGCCATTTTGGAATGCTATTTATTGTTGATCATTTACCAGAGAACAGGGATGCCCTCATTATCCGATGATGATCAAGAGATCACACTTATGAAAGGAAAATCTATTCTTGGGTGATTTAACATTCGCTCAGAAGATATTTGCTGAATGCTATTTAAAGAAATCTCCGCTAGGGTGCAAGCTACACTTATGCTAAAGGAGGTTCTGTCCAGGAGTCACCGTAAACATTATTGATTAACTGACATGACTAGTCAGTAAGGCCTGATGAAGATTTGTTAAACATTATATATTAACTGACATGATCAGTCAGTAAGGCCTGATGAATATTTAGATGAGATATGGAACTCTGAACGTTTGTATACTGACGTTCCATTGTGTTTGTCCTCAACATGAATGCCAATTTATGATTGTACACCGTGGGTCAACAATATGCTATTGATGTCGACCTGTGTTCCTGTAACTGTACCCATTCTGTCAAGTGTATGCGTCAAATTAAACTATTGAAACGTCTACAGTGGTCTGCATAAGTAACTTCTAGATACGCATGAATGAGTGTTTGAACCTTCAGTCAACTCCACAGAACAGTCACACATTCGCGTATTGACATTTATTACAACACTCATTGTCAACACTGTATTCTTGTCAGGGCCTCATTGCGTCCCAGGACAAGGTGACATGTATACCTGACACTGTGCTCGGTTGTTTGAGTTTACTATTCAGTCCCAGTACATCTTTACAACGTACACTGATAAAACACAGTATACCGCATCCAAGAATAACAGCCTTTATCATTATCTATGTGACCACAAAAAAGGGGTTATCACAGGACAAACTTTGATAGGAAACGAAATGATTATCGTGATAGAAACTCACAGTTCAATGACCAAAAATATAATGAAAGAAAACCGTTTAACCAAGGAAAGAGTTGGTGCAAATGGTGTAAGAAAGACAACCATTACACCGAATTTTGTAAAAGGAAACCTTCAAACATTGCTGCAATGAAATCGGGGAACCAAAGATTAAAGGTTAATCCTAATGGACAGCAGGAACCTTATCACCCCCCAGTTTGTGAGGATGTTATTTGTAATGGGGTCACCATAAGGTGCCTATATGATACAGGTTTGGATTATGATTCAGTTGTGAAGTCTAGCCTAGTGGACCCAAGTCAGTATACCACAGAAACAGTGGAAATACAAGGGGCGACTAAGGACATACCACTCATGACACTTCCCATCGCAAGGATAACGGTGAAAACTCGCTATGTGGAAGGAGAAATCAGAGCAGCAGTGATAGATGAACCAATCTACCCTCTAATATTGGGGTGTAGATACGTCTTCTTGGGGAATCCCGAGAGACCTGTGATCATGGTGACAGTGCAGACCAGGTCACAGAAAAAGGAGGAAGAAGGTGAACCTATAAATGCTCATCCAGAAGAGATGAGGAAGGCGCAGGCTGAGGATAGGACACTCAAGCCATGTTTTAAGAAATTGCCCAAATGCCACACACCTCCAAGCAAGGGAGAGTACTTTATGAAGGACAAATTGCTATACAGGAAGACAGGAACTAGATCCACTGGTCACGGACAGTTGGTTCTTCCCAAGGTATATAGGGCAAATTTAATAAGGAGCTTACATGTTGGAAAAGATGGTGACCATGAGAAAGTAGGTACCATCTGCCAAAAGGTTGCTCGAAAATACTATTGGCCTGACGTAAATGTCGACATTGAGAACTTTGTAGAAGCATGTGGCGTATTTCATGAGGGAACACCCACAAAGGGAAAAAATGTGCAGGACCTAGAAACGCCACGGGCAAACTTAGGCCTGGAAGGAAAAATACTTATCATAAAGTAGACAAAGTGGAATGGGAGCCCCCTTTTCACACCCAGTCTTCACTTGAATGTATTAACATGGCCACTATGTGACGAGTACAAAGAGTAAATTTACCCCAGAATAAGCTGACAATCCCTCGGTCAGCATTATATAAACTGGAGGAAACTAAAAGATAGCGAAGATCTCTCATAAGTAATCTAAAGTGGGGAGACAAACCCAAGAAAAAAATTGGTAGTGGTCGATTTGTGAGTGATGATTCTAGGAAGAAAAGTCCTCATTATAAGGCTTCTAATGGAAAGGACCCGATGGGTGCCATGAAAAATAAGTATGAAAAATTAAAAGTCCAGATGTAGCTTTATTAAGAACCTGGACAGATGAGAGGGCAGAAGAGACTGTTACCTCATCATATCAATATGTGAACGAGCTGACCACTCGTCTGAAAGCTGGATGGAAACTGGCAAATGATAATTTGAGACAAGCCAGGAAGAAACATGCAGCGTATTTTAATAGGAAAGCAAAATACAGAGAATTAGCTGTGGGAGAGAAGGTGCTTCTTCTACTACCCGGCAACCAGAATAAGTTACAAATTGGATGGCAGGGTCCATATACGGTTCTAGAGAAGATGTCTAGAACAAATTATAAAATTGACAAAAAGGGGAAGGAGAAGGTATATCATGTAAACCTTTTAAAGAAGTATCTGGACAGACCACTCCAGGAAAGCACCCCCTTACTGACCTTGGCTATCGCAACTAAAATGAAAAAGGAACCACTCACCTCACATGAATACCCATTACATCCCTGTGAGACAGCCGCACAGGTAAAAGTCAGTAAGCACCTGACTAAAAATCAGAGGGAGAGAGTTCAACAGGTTCTGAAGGAACATACAGATGTATTAACAGATAAACCAGGACATACAAATTTGCTACAGTATGACATGAAGTTGGTAGACTCAAACCCAATCTGTATGAGAGCCTATTCTGTTCCGTTCGCGAAGGAGAAGGCATTGAAAGAGGAAATAGATTATTTGTTAAAAGAAGGGATTATTTCACACAGTGAATCATCTTTTAGTTCTAGTGTCGTTTTGTTGAGAAAACCGTCTGGGGAACACAGACTGTGCATAGATTACAGGAAACTGAATGCTGTCACAGAAGGACAAGTGGATCCACTACCAGACACAAAACAGTTATTTGCCAGATTGAACAAGGCAAAATACTTTTCGAAGGTGGATCTTAGCAAAGGCTATTACCAGATTCCAGTGAAACCTGAAGTTAGACCTTATTTAGCTTTTAGTACCTCGGAAGGACATTATGAATTCAACATGCTACCATTCGGATTGAAAAATGCTCCGAGTGTATTTTCTAGGATGATGCGCAAATTGTTGGATCCCTTGAATAATCCATGTATCACAAATTTCATGGATGATATTCTCGTCGCCACAGAAACATTTGAAGAACACATTAACTCTCTGAATATGTTATTTGATAGGCTCAGAGAAGCGAACTTAACTGCTAGACCAACAAAATGTTGTATTGAATGCAAAGAGTTGGAATTCTTGGGACATACTGTATATCAGGGTAACATGACCCCTGACCCCAAGAACTTGGAAAAACTGCAGAGAGCACCTAGACCACAAACAAAAAAAGACGTGCGATCATTCGTGTCGTTATGTGGGTTTTACCAAAAATATATCAAAAATTTTAACTCTATCTGTGCTCCTCTGACTGATCTGACTCGCAAGGGAAATCCAGATAAAATTGTTTGGTCCGCGCAATGTGAATTAGCATTTCAAGAGTTAAAGGAAAAACTCACTAGCAAGCCTATTCTCAAATTGCCTGATTTGACTCAGGACTTTGTGGTGAGAACAGATGCAAGTAATGTAGGCCTGGGGGCGGCTCTGTTGCAAAGGTCCTCTTCACCAAATGGGGAACTGAACCCAGTCGCTTATGCAAGCCGCAAGTTGAATAAAGCGGAGCAAGGATATTCCACAAGCGAAAAAGAATGTTTAGCGTTAATCTGGGCAATAAAAAAGTTCCAAATCTATCTGTATGGTAGGACTTTTGTGGTCCAAACGGATCACCAGCCCCTAGTGTTCTTATCTCAGGCGAAGCATGAAAATGCAACATTGTTAAGATGGTCTTTATTGTTGCAACCTTATCAGTTTAATATTGAATATATCCCGGGGTCACAGAATGTCGGTGCAGATTTCCTCAGTAGGCACCCCTGTGATCAAAATTAGAGTAGTTGGTAGGCGGGAGGAGTTAATTTTCTCTATGTGTATCACTGGTTTTGGAACTTGCATTAGTGCATGTTCTCAGGTTGGGAGATGTGTGGTGAAATTACCGTGATACAACGTTAAAATATCTCCAATTATAAAGATAACGGGTAAAATAACACGTAGGGATAAAAATATAGGCAAGATATGCCGAAGCTTCTTCACCTACGCCAGCGCTTTCTACCGCCATTCAAACTAACTAGTTGGAACATGCAGACTATACGGTTTAGCCTTTTAGACGGGAGGGAAACGGAGATAAAAGAAAAAAAATATGACGGTCGGAACACGTGTTTTAATCTAAAAAGGCAAAAGGACGCAATTTGTAGTTTAAAGGAAAAATTACGCCACTAGTTGACACAATGTAAGGAAATGGACAAAAAAAGACCTTAGCTCTTATTAGAAACAGACGTATCTTAGACGTTTTACCGTAATTGGTCGTTTTAATTTGAATATAGCGGCAAATGCCATACCCGAAGGTTTAAAAAACAAAATTCAAAACTAACCTTGAGAAAAGTAGGGTTTTCTTTAATAATAAAGTTATGAAAATAAAACCTAGCTAGTTTGATAGCCCATCTTGAGCAGAGAAATAATATACTTTTAATTACACAGACGGACAGATAACACGGAAGATATTGACGAAAGACTGTATTGTTCAAATCAGACTAGCGAACAGTTTTTGTGTGCATATTTTCACTAAAGTTACATTTTGGCGTCCTTGAGCCTAAAAATGCAAAAATCAAACTGCAGATGAACTAGGGGCAAAGTCGGAGGATAGTAGCTAAAAATAACTTAGCATAGGATCTTAGAAGTAGGGGGAGACAAACATTTTATGTAGTTTTTTCATGTAGTTAGTCCAAAAAACAAGTGTAATTTTGGGAAAAATACTACATAATAGACTGAGACTGGACTGAAATTTGACTTTTAGTTTGAATATTTGAAAAAGTTAGAGGGGAAGTCCGTTGAATGGACAGAAGTTTTTATATTATTGAATGAGAGACGCACGCTTGTGCCATTGTATAGAAGACTGTCCATTGACACAGTACGTTACTGCTAGAGGTGATTTCCAGGAATTATTAAATAAAAATCAGTGGGACGCCCTAATCTAACCAGCAGCTCAGCTGAGTTTTGCTAGTACTAAGTAACTGTGTTCTCAATTCTGAATTGTGGTAAGGGAAAAAGCATTTATCTTGTTTATTTTAATATTTTGAGTGACTGATACTGCCATATCATGAAAAATGATTACGACAAGTGAGTGCTTGCTCTAGGTCCCCAGCAGCAGTCCGGGGCCTAGAGACAAACAAATAATATATGAAAACCTATCTAAGACTATGGAAGGCGGATCTATAATTGAGATCAGTGGGAACATATCACCCACCTTATTGAATGGAAGAGGAAACTATTGAACATATTTCGGATGCAATGCAGTCTTGGGAAACTGGTACTATTTGATAACAACTGGGTGAGATGTGCTAAGTTGGTCAGAGAGATCTGACCCAATCTGTGTAATGTTGTTTTGCTGTGTTGTGTGTAAGAGTGGCGCAGTAAACAGAGTGTTGACAAATGGCACAAATTTTGGTTTCAGAGTTTCTGATCTGGCACTACGCTTGTGCCAGATGCTTTTGTAGAAGTACAAAGAGCGGAGGCCTGTGCAGCCTAACATTTTACTCCAGCTACTGAGAGGAGTGGGCCACAAGAATTCTGTACTACATCGTCACAGGCCAGTTAAGTGCAAACCTGGCCTGCTGCAGATTCATCAACTGTGCCCACCATCATTAAAGAAATAAAATCTTGTTGTATAAACACTAATATTAGTCCATATGTCAAGGACAAGGAACTTTAGAACCATAGATTGGGCATGATGACGCCACCCCAACTAAACATCCAGTGCTAGTTTTTCCCAAGACATTGTAGATATTATTAATATTAACCATTGTAATAATATACCTATGTACAAAAATTTCATTTGATTATGCAATATATATATGCATTTTATTGATAAATACATATTATTTCATATGTTCTGACCAAAAGAAACAATTGGTTCAGGACTAATACATTTAAAAAATTTCCAAACTTAAACTATAACAGCCAGTGTTAGTTCAGTGTATCATAGAGTTTATTATTATTATTAGACTTATCATTTACATGTGTGTGTCTGTGTATTTTATTACCTACACATTACATTTCAGTACCCTAGACTTTTAACGTAGCTAACATTCATTATAGTAGAATAGGTCTGTTTGAGGTCGTAAGTGGTAGCAGAAAGGCCTTCTGTAACTCACATAAACTTTTATCTCAGGAGCCTTCACAGCTGACCTCATCCAATACACTAGGTAACATAACAACCATACAATAACATCAAAATCCACTACAATTTGTTTTCTTACAATTTTTATTTTTTTTTCGCCTGCACGGGGCTAGTCCATTTCGCAGGTAGGGGTTGTGGGCTAGTCTATTTTGCATTTTCGCAGGTAGGGGTAGCAGCATGGCTCATTTTTCAGCATGGCACATTTTTTATTTATTTATTTTTTTAATGTAAAATTTTTGCCTCGTCTTGGCGAGGCGCGTCCCGTTCAACCTAGTCGGTTATATTAGGGCGCATGTCCAAATATAAAAGACCCTTAGGTCTAAGGAACGTCGTTAGCCGTAGCAAAACATGCTACGTTTTATACAGTGATAGCATGGCACATGAATGTATTAAGCATGAAAAGGTAGGGCAGTGATGATAAAGATATACGACCTATTTTCATGTCTCTTTTTGAATACTTTCAAGGATTTAACGTGTAGTTCTCGAAATTGTCTTGTTAAGATGATTGTCAATAAATTATTTAATTTTTTTTTTCGGGGGGGAGAGAAACAACAAGATTATTCATCATCATCATCAGACATATCAATATCTTAGATCGGCTGCAATGGCTCTCCGGCGTCTTCTGCCTTTTCTCTTGATATTGTGATGGACTCTTTCTTATCCATCTCTTGATGTTACATTTCCACTAATAGCTTCCCCTTGCACGTTTGCCTTTAACTCCGCCTTCTATTATGGTCTTTAGTAAGGTGCTGTGTCTTTTTACAAGGCCACCATATTTTTTACTGTCTAATGTTAACCTCTTTTCATCCCTAGGTTGTCTGTGACCTCTTTATTTGTTTTCCTCTCTATCCATGAGACGCACCCGACTCCTCTATATATCCCCATCTCAAATGCCTCAATTCTTTCCTCTAACTGCTTGTTCATTGTCCATGTTTCTAAACTACACAATGATGAAGAATATATGTAGCACTTGATGATTCTCGAGGGTATTACCAGGCTACAACGTCTTGTATACTTTGACATGCATCCTAATATTAGCGGGTCTGAATGCACACAGCTCCAGCCTACCTAGCTATAAATGGGTACTTAACTTTGAGTTACGGAAGGAAAAGACAGCGAGGAAGGAAACTGGTCTCCCCACCTCTCGATGCTGGACCTAGTATGATGAAGTCTCTAACACTCCACTACCGCAATAAGTTACCGGGTTTCGGGTTCAAAGCTTGGTAGTGTCACGCATCAGTCTAACCAGCTGTGAAAGGGTACCTGACTCTGATCTTGAGTTAGAGAAGGCAACGGCAGCGAGGAAGGGAACAAGCCACCCCACCTCATAAAGCTGGGACCCAGTACATCGAAGTCTATAACACTTCACTCCCCTACGGCAGAATCTGCTACGTGACTACCCTTACTGTTTAAATTAACGGCAGGCGTGTTTAAAAACAAAATGTATTTCTTGTCCTTGTCACCAGTTTCTAACTGTGGCTGACGAAGGGTAAAACCCGAAACGTCCCTTGTTTCCTGTGTACCATTAACTTGTAGAACTGATTCAATACCGTTTTTTTGGGTTTATACACTTTTTAAAAAATACGGGGGGGGGGGGGGGGTTTGAGGGCGGCAGTGAAGGGTCTGTCGTAAGCGTACGCACAGTTCGTGTCAACTAAGAATGCACGAGGAACGCATTTTTTTTTAACTTGCCCTCCCAAACAACCGGGGGAGGGGGAGCTCACTGTCCGGGGGGGGGGGGGAGACTTAGGAAGCATCGTATGTCAAAAGGCAAGGATGGACAACTGAAATGCCCGACAAAGCAGACAATGTAACCACAAACTACCTTTTTCAGTCAAGAAAAAGTACGGTGCTCGGTTTGGCTTGAAAATTTCAACAATTTTAATCTGCCGGTGAATAAACACACAAGAACCGACTTGTTTGCCTGAATGATAACATTCCCAGTGCTCAGCTATTTTCACAGCTGAATGTTCTTCCTCTTAAAAAAATTCTTCTTCCTCCAAGATCTCTTATTTGTGCATCAAATTTTACACGGCAGGACGCCTTCATACTTGCAAATGTTCTTTCGCTATAAGTACTGCTCATATTTTATACGTGGCGATCTACTTTTGGACCTTGCAAAACCTCGAACTGACCTCTTCCGACGTTGTTTTAGTTATGCAGGTGGTTTAGCATGGAATTCCCTACCCAAGACTGTCAAAACGGATAACTACACCACATTCAAAAGACATCTGCATTCACATGACATGAAATCTTGTACACACATTTAACGACAATTCTGTTTCAGTTATTTCAACGTTTCCACGAGCATTTAACTATCATTGTAATATTTTCATTTTAAATTAAATTTTTTAATCAGTATTAAGTAGCTCTATTGCTTGACCTCTCTCTCTCTTCTCTCTCTCTCTCTCCCCATCTCTCTATGTGCGTGAATGACTATGAGCAAATGTACTTGTGTGTGCTAAGTTTCTGAGTGTGATGATAATATTAATTGATCCTGTCTGAAGTTGTTGATATTTTAATTTTTAAAACGCTGAAAATTGTATTGCAGGGCAGAAATGTAAAAAGGCAATTATGCCTATTTCTTTACCCTGATGAAAAAAAAGATTTCGTTCGTTCGTTCGTTCGATAGATTGTCTAATCTGAGTAACAGGGAGGAGAAAACACAGTAAAAACATTTTTAAAAATTTTGTGTTCTCTTAAGGGGAGGTTTAACCCCAAAAATGAAGAATTTCATTGAAAATATCAAATTTTAGATACATATTGCACTGGAAAGTACATTCATTTGCCCACATTTCTGTATGTTTATTTTCACTAAAACCTTTGAGGATGATTTTATATAAATTTTTAAAGTATGTCAGGTAAGTGTATTTTTACCTAATTATATATGTAAAATATACAAATTGGTATATTTGTGATGCTATATTGCTTCTAATGCATGGATTTTAATTTTCGGTACCATATTCATTTCCCTGAAGCAAACAGAATTCAAGTTTTTCAAACATAGTTTCATGTGTAAAAATAATTTTGACTGGCTAATTTTTATTAACCATGGGGTCCTTTGATGGGTCATCGAAATAATAACGTGGCTGGAGGTATTCTAGTAGAGTGGTAGGGTACCTCCTTATACGCAAATAAAGCTGCAGGTAAGAACGAATCACAGGATTCTGGTTTCTCCTGTGCGAGCTTACATAAATTTGTAAGTAGAGTCCCGTTATATCTTTCCACTTGTCCAATCGATTGTGGATGATACAATGTGCGGACGAGAATATTTTGAAAAATCCTAAAAACTTCCTCCATCAGTTTCCCTCTGAACTGTAAACCATTGTCAGTTAATATCTGATAAGGGTATCCTAATTTTGTGAATATTGAGAGCAAAGCCTCTCCTACATGTACTGAGGGTAGAGCAATCGCTTCCCCCAACATAGTACATGTCTCCCAGAGAAAGGATGTATTTTTTCGGAAACTGACGAAAAGCGCATACAGTCTGCTGAAATGCAGAATTTAATGAAAAGTAAGCTGCAAAGTATGACACAGAACATGGAATCAATAAAGGAAAATACCAGAGATGATTCATACATAGCAGGGGGATACTGAGGTGAGTAAATTTTGTGTAAAAGTGTAATTCCTCCCTTTTTTCTTAATTTTCTCAAAAACTGATTTTTCACACAAATGTGGGCACGTTGCCCATGATTTTTCAAAACCTATTAGTGATACAGCAGTACCTTTTGGGCCACATGCTGTATACATAGTGCTCATTAAAATAAACTAAAATAAAGGATATATGTTAACAAACTACAAAACTGTTAAGAAATAGCTAAGATACCCCCCTTTAAAATTTCAACTGTTTTTCGATTGGTATGTTAAAATCCAAAAAAAAAAAAAAAAAACTCAGAAATCAAACCAATCAAAATTGTTTTAGTGTACAGTCATTATCATATATTAACAAATGAAACAGTCAAATTTCATAACTCAAGTTGTACTCCCATTTGAGATATCTTGGGCAACAAAATACCCAAAAAAGGTAAAATTTGCCTTTTTTTTCACTGTTTTTCCACCATAGATTTCACGTTATAAGTATATACCTCAATGTTTTGTATTTTTTTCTGTCATTTTGCTTGTACAAATGACCAGATATAGATATTAACTTATAATTCTGTGTTTTTCATTTTGTGGGTTTAACCTCCCCTTAATTGGTTAGGTAGCAGTGTATCCTTTTTACTCTTTCTTCCTCGGGTAAATCGCAGTCAGTTACTTGCCATGACTGAGCGAGTAAAACTTAGAGCAATGCTAAGAGAGTAAGCAAGGGAAATAGGACTACAAGGTGAAGAGTTGCTAGCCTTTGTGAACGAAGAACTAGCCAAATGTAAGGCGGAGAACAAAGAGACGGAAGAGCGGCAATTGGAAAGTAAGAAAAATGAGGCGGAAATGGAAACTCGCAGAGACATGGAACGAGAGAAGGAGAGACAACATGAGGAAAAAGAGAATGATCAACGACGTCAGCACGAATTGGCGCTTAAGACTCTAGAGGTCCAAAGTCGTGGTGCAGCGTCTAGCTCCAGCAACGGATAGCCTTCGTCACCTCGGTCACTCTTAACTGATCGTTCCAGTAGCCAGTCTCCCCAATTAGCGGCAATGTCTTTTGCCCTAGAATCCTTCCCAAGCCCCAATGAGAAAATTGATACTTATCTAGAAAAATTTGAGAGAATGGCAACACTGTACGGTTTAGAAAGTTCGCGATGGTGTTTGAAGCTTCCCCAGGCTTTAAAAGGCAATGCGTATGATGCTATGATGCGTATGTGAAACTTGGAAGCAGCAATCAAGACAATTACGACATGTTGAAGAAAGCTTTACTTGAGCGCTTCGAAATAAACGATCGCAAATTTTTGCAAATTTTCTGGAACAGCAGGAAATAGGGAACAGAGACGTTTGCCCATTTCTCTTCCCGTCTGAAGGGATATTTGACTAAGTGTTTGAAGCTTTCAGAGCTTCCTTGCACTTTTGAAGGGTCAGAAGAGGTTATTCTAACCGAACAGATCAAAAGCACTTTGTCAAATGAAACCCGTAGATTTCTTGCTGAACAGGGAGCTGTAAAGCTGGAAAACATCTTAAGTAAGTCTGAGCGTTATGCAAACGCGTTAGCCGAGCTTCCAAGCTCAAAACGCAAGCCTGCAGATGAGCCTTCTCGCAAAAATAATCTAAAACAGTCTTCCCAGTCATTTTCCCATCAAAACCCAAGATAAAATTTATCACAGACCCCTCTCCAAGGGAAATCGAAATTCTACAAAACTCGATACCCCACCAACACCCATGATCAGCCCCAACGTTTCTCATGGCAAACGGGTCAAAAAGGACACTACAAAGGGAAAACCCCTGTGCTAGGGACATCTGATCAGAGCAAACACACCGGGCCAAATTGGATCGGTTGTTTGCAAACAGCCTCGCAACGGAGTAGTAATGTCAGTGATTCTCAACCTGAGCGTGAGAGGCCTTCTACGCGAGAAACTGTTATATTGAACGGGACTTCAACTCATTGTTTGTTTGATACAGGTTTGAGCTTTGATTGTGTTGTCGCGAGGCATTTAGTCAAACCTGGTCAAGAAACAGAAGAAACCGTCAAATTATATGGAGTTTTGAAAGGAGATGCACCCATAACGCTTCCAGCCGCACTTGTGGAGATACACTCGGATTTCGTCCGAGGTGTTATTAAAGCGGCTATAATGGATGATCCGATCTACCCAGTCATACGTGGTTGTAGATATGTGTTTATAGGGAGACCGAAAGAGCCGATTGTGGCAGCAGTAACTACAAGAGGGCAAACAAAAAAGAACGGGAGCCTGCACCTAATATGTTACCCATGGAACTGAAAGAGGCGCAACAAAACGACCCTACTTTTGGAACCCTGCTTTAAGAAACTGTCCATGGTCAAGGACCCCAGACCCAACGGAGACATATTTTCTAAGGATGGAGTGCTGTATCGAAGAACGGGCGACCCTGAACAGGGAAATAATCAGATTCTAGTACCGATGCTGTACAGAGAACAAATCTTAGAAATGGTGCACTCTCTTCCCTTTAGCGGACATATGGGACAAAACGCCACCATACAGCAAATATTTACTCACTATTGGTGGCCAGGAATGAACAAATAACTGGGACAAGAGAAACCTGAAGATTCGGACCTTTTCATTCCTGCAGCCGTATTCGCTTACAGGGAAGTCCCCCAGGCCTCTACAGGTTTACCACCAGCTTCACTTTTATTCGGCAGACCTATTAAGGGCCCGTTAGAAGCCTTACTACGGTCACTGACAGACCAGAAGGCTGATGAGACAGTCGTCTCAGCATTCAAGTATGTATCGGAGTTACAGGAATGGTTAAAACTAGGATGGGACCTAGCAACAACCAACCTTAAGCGAGCACGCATGAAGCACGCTAAACGATACAACAGAGCAACGAAATAGAGAGAGAATTGCAACCAGGAGAAAAAGTTTTGTTGCTACTTCCTACGGGAAACAACAAACTACGTATCGGATGGCAAGGGCCGTTTACCTTCCTTAAAAAGATCTCGAGAAGGAACTACAAGATCTCTTAAAAAAGGTAAAGAAAAAGTCTACCATATAAATCTGATAAAGAAATATTTGGAAAGACCGGTGCCTTCCCCCAAACATCTCCTGGCGGTCGCTATAGCAACCGAAATGAGGAAGATGACGATAGTTGCATGGAATACCCACTGCAACAAACGGAATCTTACAAAGATGTTAAATTCGGCGACACTCTCTCACAAGCACAACAGACAGAACCTAAGGCGTTACTGAAACAGTACTCAGCAGTCTTAACGGACATACCTAGTCGGACACATCTCGTAGAGTTTGATATGAAGCTGACAAACGAGACACCTGTGCGAACCAGAGTTTACCCGATCCCGTATGCGAAAGAAGGCACGTTACGTGGAGAGATAGACAAATTACGTCAAGCTGGGATTATTAGCGAGTCTACATCTCCCTATAGCTCAAGCGCCGTACTGTTACAGAAACTTAATAAGGAAGTTCGGCTGTGTATTGACTATCGTCTACTCAATACAGTCACTGAATTCCAGCCTGAACCACTCCAAAACGCCTCCGAACTGTTTACCAAACTTAGCAAGGCTAAAATTTTCTTCAAGATTGACCTGAGTAAAGGTTATTACCAAATACCAGAGAAAGAGGAAATTAAACCTCTGCTAGCCTTTAGCACCAGTGAAGGACATTATACTTTCAATGGTATGCCTTCCGGTTTACACAACGCACCAGGAGTCTTCACCAGAATGATGAGAAAGCTTTTAGAACCCTTGCTAAGTCCAAACATACACAATTTCATGGACGTCATACTTATTGCAACGGATAACTACGAAGAACATATTTCTATAGTCGCTATGCTCCTTAGGAGACTAAAGGAAGCTGGTTTGACCGCCCGACCTAGCAAATGTTTAATCGACTTTGAAAAGTTGACTTCCTAGGGCATACCATTTCTCAAGGTTGTATGTGGCCCGTTGTCGAAAACATTGAGAAGATACGTTCAGCAAAGAGGCCAAAAAACAAAGAGAGACACACGTTCTTTCCTTTCACTATGCGCGTATTACCAAAAGTTTATCAAAAACTTCAATGGTCTTACAGCGCCACTCACTGACCTCACAAGAAAGGGAACACCCGATAAGGTTGTTTGGACCGCAGAGTGTGAAAGCGCTTACGTCTCTCTGAAGGAACAGCTGTCCAAATATCCCATTCTAAGGCTACCCGACCTTAATAAACCTTTCGTTTTGCGTGTAGACGCCAGCGGACAGGAGATCGGATCAACACTGCTTCAGGCAGATGACCAACATCCAAACACGTTGTTTCCAGTTGCCTACGGCAGCCGCAAACTGAATACAGAAGAAATTAATTATTCGACCGTGGAGAGAGAATGTTTGGCACTCGTGAATGGAATCATCAGACACCATGAATATTTATATGGAGTTTCATTCACGGTACAAACTGGCCATGCTCCATTGGCATTCCTAGGAGCCAATAAGGATTTTAACGCGAAGATTATGCGTTGGGCTCTATTGTTAAGCGTGTACTCGTTCAAAGTACAATACATACCAGAGGAAGAGACTGTAAGAGCAGATTTTATGAGTCGAAATTGGACCATGGAAGAGGATGATGCAATCAAGGATAGCAATCACTCGTTACCTACGAATGACAGTAGTTATATTTCCATAAATGAGATATGAAAGGGTTTCACATCTTCGAGCTCGGACGCACTGTGACGTATAATAGAAATATAGCCTACAGTATCTGACAGTCTTTCGTGACCTCGTGGCGTTCTATGATTCGCTAGAAAAACCATGCATTGACAGACTGCGTTTACTCATTTTTAATCCACGCCTTTTTTTCATTGAGACGTAAACAAACGAAAAGTTTACCAACTTCTGGGACCTGCCAGTCACAAAAGTGAGCGAATCAAGTTTGTTTACCTGAGTTTCTCACGCGAGCTGATCTGTCAATCATCGGATATCAGACAGATGCACGTGGAATAACACCGGACCTTTTGAAGCGAATCGCTCGGGCAAAAATATTTTACACGAGTACCCTTTGATGTTCGTACATACAGGGGGAGATAAATCTGTGATCTCCAGAAGCGGGCCAAATCTACGGGAACCCGTTACACGGTTTAAGTCTCTGTTGTCGAGAAGCATCGGCCGACAGAGCGACCGTGACAACCTTTTATCTTGGGAATTCAGGTTTCTGATTTCTCTGCTATGCACAAGTGTGAAAATTAGCATCCTCTGGAGAGTAGATAACCGGGATGGTATATAAACTGTGTCTTCCCAAAACAGTTATCAGTTGTCGCTCAGAATTTTTCGGATAGTCTAAACATGTAGTCTAGAACCATTGTGGAAAGTGTGTTAATAGCCTTCGTGGGGATTTCATTCTGATTTTCTGATAATATAAATTTGTGCTTAAGCGTGTTAAAGTGTTAAAGTTTACCATTATAATTCACTTAAAGTCTAGCTGTTAAAGACCAGTGGAAAATAACGCGTAAGCTATTTGTTTACGAGTTGTTCAGTTTAATGATAATTTACCACCCGCTCTTTCACACAAGAAGAGACGTTTTAGTTGACTAATTAATACACTAGGCGCGACTGATAAGTGACAGAATAGAATTCACGTTATATTTCATTTTGTGCAATTTTAGTAAGTGACTGTTATTTAATACCATTCAACGAACAACAGACGCCGACAATCTAATAGCTATTAACGACAGGCGATATTTGTTAAGTGCGCGTATGGATAATTAAATAATAATTGACATTGTACGCTGATCGTTAACACGCGCAAAGGAGCGGGGAGGGCGCATACCTTCTCCCGAACTAGAGACACCGTGAGTCTTTTAACTTTAATCAGGACTGATGGAGTGGATAAGAGATCGTCTTGTCCACTTCCGTGTGCGTATATGTAGACACATACTAGTAGCATTTTTTTTCATAAATGTTTCTTTGTTCTTAAGCATGACCTGATCAAGGGCGACCAGCGGTCTATTTTGGTCCTTTTCTTCATTTACTGATTGGTGAATGTTGTCTTTTTCTTGACCTACGTGTCCCCAAGTTTATTTGTGAACAGAGGTGGCCAAAGAGACTAGTAACATTTTAAATAGTAAAGTTAACTGGACTTACCAATACCCAGATATTCATTCAATTTTATCATCCCACTGTGGCGTAACACAAATAACATTACTATCTGACTTTTGACAGTCGTATCAACGGATTTATCCAGCACGTTACGCTGTTTCAAAATCGGCACTTACTCCAGAGCCAGCCGATAGGATTTACCATCACCATCATAAATAACAGTGTTTTTAGCAACCAGATGTTTCCTTATACTGGACGTATTTTCTACTGTTTACTGTGAACACAAGATCTCGGTTTTTCTACATTAACTATTCGAGGTGACATTTGTCTATCCAGGAATCAACCACCAAATTAGGCGTCCCCCTTAAAAAAATGTGGAGCCGCGGTAGCATAGTGGTTAGTGCACTGGCTTCCTAGCGCAGTGGTCTGTGGTTCGATCCCCAGATGAGGTGGGAATTTTTTAGGACACAAACGGCTCCTGGGTCGACCCAGCCCCAAATGGGTACTACAGCAACTCTGGGAAGGTTAAGACGGCCGGCGTGATGCCGACCACATCTTCCTTAGTGTGCCGACGGTCAAGATAATATGGGCCTAACACCATATTCCCAATATGCCTCAATGGGCGTGTAACGGGTTCCTTTTTCTTTTTTCTTATAAAATGTAATTATTTGAGCAGGGACTGGGGCCAATTTGGAATATAAAAACATTGCAAATTGTATATATATTCAGGAATTATATGTCCAAGAGATCTTTTTCACCAGGAGTAGGTAAGAAGAGCGAGTGAGTGGCCACGTATGTCAGAGAGAGTGAATATTTTCTTTGTTACAGAAAAATTGTATTATCTGGATTCCGCTTAAATATTGTTTACTTTACTGGATAGCTTTAGTAGGAACTGTGTTCTTTTCTTTAATGTCTATGCTGTAACATAGTGCTGACCGTTGACCTTTGGGGTTATTAACTTGTTGGGTCCTTTTTCTCAATAAGGGGTGGGCACATGTATTCTGTTAATTTCTATGCATGTAATTCTGATTTTATTTGATCTTTCTTTAGATATTTGGTGTTGTCAAGTTTAATGATAATAAACAATAAAAGAACTTAACTTTGTGTGTTGGTCAGACCCATACCCAATTAACCATAGTTTTTCACGTTGTGTGTCTTGTTGTCACATAATTGTTTGTGGGTGTGGTTAAACTTATATTTCTAGGTATAAGGAGGGGCAAGATTGTCTTGTACTAAAAAGATAGTCGTATAGATAGGCTGGATTAGAGAAACTTCTCATTCCAGAGACAGATCTTCTCATTAAACTATCCACTCGTAAATCTATTTCTCACACCTTTATTTCTCACGTACTTATCACCATCCACTCTACTCAGGCGGGACCATAAATAACTTTCAAACCTATGTAATTACGACAACTATCAAGAACCAACCACTTCTTAATCAAACTTAAGAAATGTCCTATGATGAATTCAGCAGTTTTGTAAACCACTATAACCACTATAAACACAACTTCACCAATATCCTAATGCTGAAAGATAAATAGTCTTTGTTTACAAACTCAAGTCAACTTCTATAACTCCTGAGAGACAGGGTCAATACCTTTATAGACACAATTGCATTTTTGGCATTTTTGATTATCTTAAATTCTATAAATATTTAATTGAATACATATTTGACATATGACATTGTTGAGTGCGCATCATGGGGCATAGCGATTATGTTAAAGTGGAGTTGGAGAGAGATCGCTTCGCACCATGTTGTACACTCACCAAACACAAAATAAATGCGATCATTAACTATGACTACGAAGTAGCGTAAAATGACGTAGAAAACATAGTTACAGGATTCCATAGTGTCGGATCGTGTGGCAAGGTCCACTTATATCAGTGTAGTTGATTCTACTTCCAAAGTGTTTATATTAGACGTAGATTTCAAGCAGAAATCTTATGTGATTCTAAGTCGATTGGGAATAAACCCATCTCGTCAGGAGTTCGGAGATTTGGGTAAGATTTAGGCTAGTATAGCCACCAGAGATATTTGAACAGTTCAAGGGTATCGTAACAGACATGGAAGGGCATGGAAGCCCAAAGCAAATATGTATGATTGCCGACTAAATGAAGATGTGCAGGAAGGCACCGAATTGAATTATTGTGTATAAGGAAAGAGGACAAAACATGTCCAGTGGAATTCCTAAGAAGAAAATATATGAAGGAAACAAATATGCTATGAAAGCACTAAGAGAAAGATAAGTCTTGATAACCTAAAGAATTGTGAAGAAGCATGGACTCATACAGAACTAATGTATGAAATACAATAATCGAAGATATAAATGTATTATGTCAAAATGGATTACGAGCAATGTGCCGCTCATATAAGTTCCTGTGTTTAATAAAATGAAAGTCGTTTTAACGCCGAAGTGTTGGAGAATTGATTTCCAGTTGGAAGCATGAAGTGGTAGAGATAACCAGTTAATATTTAATGACAGTTGGTCATATGAAAGAAGACTTAGAATACACAGAACAGTTCGATTACGAATAAAACGGTGGCCAGAATTTTGGTGACTAAATTTCAGAACATTAATACAATATCCCTAGACGTTATTCAAAATACTGGAGCCAGAAGGAAAAGTTCTTAACAGACATCTTATTTCCATCAGTAAAGTTTCATTGTAAATTTCTAAAATCAAGATTAGTTTACTGACTTTTCTTTGGTGTAACAGTGATGACTAATACTGTAAGATTATGTCATATTTGTTTTTAATTAATGGGGGCTCTTTCTAATAATTCAATACTGTCACGTAGACAGTGACTTAATTTATTTTTCCATCTCGTCTCAATGTTATTACTCTTTAATGTTCTGTTTTCCTACACATTTTGTTTCTCTTTGCTTTGCTACCTGTGTGGCCCAATTGTTTTCTCCTTCTCAAACCCCACCCGAGGTTGTTTAAGTTCGAGCCTGCAGCGGTCAGCGAACGATAATGTTACGTCAGCACACCTGGCCTGATCAGAAGAACGTCTGTTACGCTTAAAGTGTTAGAACGAGCCAAAGACGGTTTCTGTGAAAGAAACGGTTCGTTAGCGGCGGGTACCCTCTGTGGTTCGAACAGGGGAATTTCTCTGGTCGCTTTAAAACGTTTGATCACGAGCGGCTAGTACCCTTTGAGTCCTGGGTAGAATGGTTTGTAAGCTATAAGACTTGAAATTTTACTACGTCAAACACACTCGTAGAAGATTCCTGGCCCGTAGATGACCATCATGAGATAAGGCAAACTTTAACACAGTACTAGAATGTGTTTGCCTATGTTCTAGTCATTTTCGGGGTGAGTTGACATATCTTATTATAATATGATATATTCATGTTAGCTTTTATATATCTGTTAGGAAAGTGAATTCATTTCTGAGGACTTCTCCTAGTAATTTAGTTCAGTGATAAGGTAGCGCTGTCTACGGCCTAGTAAGGGTGCTTAAACTGTTACGGTTTATCATGGGTTAAATGTTAAACTTACAATAACAGATAATAGGCGTAGAATCAGTCCACAGACGCTTATCATGGGTTAAGAATAGGCTAAATTAACTGTCATTTCTGTAAGATAATGTCAGGTGTGGATTGTTCACTTAAAAACTGAATAGTGAGATGCAGGTAATAACTCTGGATTATAGGAGATAGTCACTTATTCCTTTTTGATAGATATTTCCAGTGGCAAGGGAGAATCATTTTATGCTTACTTGTGTGGCTAGGTACTAGTCCATAACTTTCACAGAAAGCAGTCACCAGGCATAGATATAATTCTATCTTATGATTTAGCCACAACTGTATTATTATAGCAAGAACATTGCATTTTCTTTGTACTCATTTTGTGGGATATTAATATTTTGTTTCCCCAAAAGGGACATATGATTTATCTGTGTAATTTCAAATGCTGTAATCTGTTTATGTAAATTCACTTAATGTTGTAAGATGAATAAGCATATCCATTCAGCTGTATGTTTAGTTGGAAGAAGAGAAGTAGTTTTTTGATGTCAGAACATTTACTGACAGGTACATGGGTGTACAAAATATATTAAGCCTATGCTGGCGCGTGTTGATAATTGATATTTTTAAGGAACAGGAGACATGGTTAAAGACAGCCCTAAATTATCATAGCAATAACTACAATAAATTTAATCCCATAGTGGAGCGAAACTTTCCGTATAAAGTTAGTGTGATTTATTATTTGCTTGATGTAAAAGGGTGTCTCTTTTTGGTCTCAGTTTCAGGGGATACCGAATTGCTAGTCTAGTTTCCAGTCAGACGAAGAATGTCACCGTCTCTTCGGTCTAGAGGGATTCTGAGGATATCTAGCCCCACGAGTGTCACAGCCATACCTGAAACAACAACCCTTTGTCAACGCCATTTCCCTCTCACGGGAGTTAAGCTCACGCAATGCCACGAGCCAACGCTAAATCTGAAATCATCTAATGCAGTAGTAGTTTCCTACTCGCCTATTGGATTACCAGTCAGAGCAGTACGGCTTCCAGCACATAAATCAGCCCAGCATATATAGCAGAATTCAATTCACCAGTCTCTGTATGCCTAAACGGGGCACTCAGCCAAGCCACAGTCAACCAGCCTAAACCGGATTTAAAGCACGCCTTGGGATCAGTTGTCCTCAAGTGACTTCGTCCCATGGCTTATTTCTGGATTATGTAGAACTTCGCACGTATGAGCAGCCATCTATGGACAGAGTTCCAGCCCCACTCACGCTATAAGGGGAGTGACCAACGTTTAGCACCAACAAAGAAAGTTTTGTAGGCTAGTCCCTCACGAAGGATCTACAAGTAATACACTTTCTGGAGCTAGCACATTTGGTCCCACGAAATAGCGGACAGGCTGTCGTTCAGTTTGTTTATTCGATCAGCAGGAGATAAATAGAGTCTTCCAGACCACCTCGCGCAATTAGGGAGGAATCACCAATGATAGCGCCTATACAGTGATTTTATTCAGGTTAATTCCATCACCCATGGAGGATATGTACGAAAAAAGCACTTACTGGAGCTATTTCATATGGTCCCGAAAGCGGACGGACTGACACTCAGTTATTTCATCTCTCTGTGTTCTACAGGTTTTATGAATGGTGGTGTGTGTGTGGTTGTTGGTGTATTTTGCATATTTTGGTTATTGATGATTATTGATGTAATTTTATGTTGTTGTGATGATATGCATTAATTCCATGCTTTTTCTTCTGTAATAAAGTTTACACCTTTATTAATACGCTGTTCACGACCTTTCCATCCATAAGTAACTTGTTTTTAGCTCTTTACTATAATCTCTATGTATGATCAGAGAAAAGAGTGAGAGCAGGAGATGGTTAGACAGTAAAAGTGAGTTGAGGCCTGGAGAGAGAGATCATTTGAATAGATCTTCTTCCAGGTTGTCTCAGTCCATCTCCTATTTACACCTTTCTGTGTGTGTAATCTATAACTCTGTCAGTCCACTATCCCTTGTCGATTTCACTACTGTTGTCCAACTCGACAAATACTCTACACTCCAACTCAACCACGACAAATACCTTCGGGAAAAGTGTGGCCTGGATAACTGCTAACTCTTAGTCTACTCTAAGGATTCTCAACCTGCTAAGAGACAGTTACTTTCCAGTATCCCTATAAATAGATTCTCACTCTATTTTCTTCCTGCGGAACTTACAAGTATACGAGTATTTACATTTTCTGCAGATTTTCCTCGAGCCAAAATTTCAGTGAGATTATCTTGAACAGTCTTGGTACTTATTCATACATTCGTTTTCTTCCATCTATCCATCAATATAATCAGCCAGCCACACACGGATGGGTCAGCACAAAATGCAGTCAAGAATGGAGGAGCAGGAGTGTACATAGAATACCTAAACAACACTAGGGATACGGTCAGAGTACCAACGGGGAAATTCTGTAACAACTATGATGCAGAAATCCAGGCAATCAAGGTGGCAACCGAGAAACTGTTGAACACCAATCTCGGTCCACAGCCTGTGGTATTCCTGACAGATGCAAGATCAGCATTCCAAGCACTTCAGTCCAGAAAACTGCCAGGTATACAAGCTCTACTGTCTGAACTGTGCAACCAGCGCAAGGTCACCATGCAGTGGATACTGCCTCACTGTGAAATACCAGGAAACGAGAGAGCAGACCGACTGGCTAAAGAAGGTGCTGCAGACGAGCAACCAGATGTACCAGTTACGTACCATCGGAAGAAAAAGATGATCAAATCAATCAGAGAGCCACCAACACCAACACAGGACGACTACCAAGCTATGAACAGATCAGAACAAATTGTCATTCTGCGCCTCAGAACAGGACACAACCGACTCCTCAGCCACAAGTATACAAAATTTAAGATTGGCAATTCAGCCATGTGTACACGTAGACAGGCACCCCAGACTGCAGAGCACATACTTCAAGACTGCCCCGAATATGATATATTTGAGGCAAACCCACTGGCCCAGAGAAACAACACTGGAAGCAAAACTATATGGACCTCTGTATGAACTATAAAAGACAGTGAAGTTTATACAAGAAACAACATTGCAGATATAGACAATATAGTTCAAGCGGACGAAAGAAGAAGAAGAAACACCTGCACTGAGAAAGTTCCCCATGGGCAAAGTCCATGACGTAACTTGCTAACGTACGAATTGTTTAATGGACACCTGCGTGCCCAGTGCCTTTTCATGTCTCCTGGTGGTTTCTTCTACTGAACCCTTTGCGCAAGGGACACCGACGACGATGTCTAGTCAACTTCTAGGTCACAGGGGACATAAGTCTTTTATCTTGGTCGCTTCGGGGTAACCTTCGTTTCCCTTTGTCATTGTCCAAACTCATCGGCTTTTTCCGACCACCTGCACAAGAAGAAAGAGAAACCGAATTTCTGCGTTATGTGGTGTGAATTTTTTATCCTCGCTGTCTTTGCCCTCCCTAACTTAAGAGCTGAGTTAGGTACTGATTTTTACAGTTTGGCAGACTGGAGCGTGATCCTACCAGGTTCCGAACCTGGTAACTGAGCGTCGTGTGGCCAACAGCTGGTAACATACGAATACTTAAAATGAATGACATACATATACTCTACAACGCAAAGAACCACTACAACATAACGGTATAAAACTTAAAGAATAACAAGATGACTGATAATTTTATTCAAAACCAGTTTAAATTTATATGAATAGAAAGAATGCTTGAAATATATTCATAAACAGTTGATTCATTCGTGGTCCTCCTCTGTTAAACTGTTGCCGACTCATGAGCAGGAACATGCCCACCCATCTATTCATCATGTCCTTGTAGCATTTTTCACAGATATTTACGAACTCGTTCTTTTCATACGACTCATGTCGTTTTTTTTTTAAATATTGTTGTGCATTTAGATTACATCTATATTTTATTTATCTGCTGCTTTTTATTTCTTTTGTACTCGATGAAAACCCAGTATTCGTTACTATGCCATTTCTTTTATCTAGTAAGCCATTCATTATCTTTGTTCGCTCATTCCGCTGTCTGTTCAATATAGTCATGCTGCGTCGTGTCACACATGTGAACGTTATCTATGAAGTTATCAATACTGTACACAAATAACCCTCATAATTATGTCAGTCATTATCCTTCATAACTGTCTATGAAGCACATGCTCCAAATCTTCTTACCCATTACGATCCGTTTAAAATCAGCCCTCATCATTCTGTCTCGTTATTTAGACTAATTATGAACTAAATTATGATTGGACCTGAGGAACTAAAGTCGCTCTGCAGTTCATCACTGAACTGTGTCTAAGGAAAATAATCATATAATTGCTTCAGTATAAGTGAAAGAAGTCAAACTAGAATTATATTAAAGTGGCCTCACGAAAGACAACTCTTGCGTAGTTCGCGAGTCCTGAAAATATTCATGATTTTTGGTTTTTAAACTTACAAATCTTACAGCAGTCTTGCTGTACAAAAAACCTCGGCTCATGCTCATTCATCAACATCACCTGCTACCATCAAAATAATAATAATTGAGAATAGCTTCTAAAAATGTTGTATATCTTATCAGTTAATTTGTGGTACGATTAATATAGAACATAGCAAGATCTCTCCATAACAACTCATTTTTAATCCCCGTTTTCTCATGTTCAAATCTGCTATTAAGGTCCAAGTTCCACATGCACATGTAAACGTGGAAATTACAAAGCAGTGCAGGAGTCGTATTTTTTAAAAAATTGTTATGAGAGATAACTTTACATCATACAATGTTACCAAGGCAAATTAGTGAAAGCAGAATTTGATACCAGATTTCAAAATATGGATGAAGAGAAAATTACAGACATTAGTCTTGATGGTTGACCTAAATACAAAGATAGAGATAGACAACAGCGGCTGTGAAGAGACCCATCGGAAAATGTGGAGAATGATAACGATTGGAAATGGAGAAATAGTCATAAACATATGTGCTTCATGTAAACGTACTACAGTATAGGAGACAGAATACTACCACATACAAGAATACATAAAGTAATACGCAAAACATCAGATCACAGGACAGAACATCAGACTGATCGCATATGCATAAACACAAGAAGTTTAGATCATCATTATATGATGTTAAACCACATAGAGGAACAATTATCAAATCGCCATCTTATGTTAGCCAAAAGAAAACTGAAACTCGGAAGATATACAACACCATCCATACAGCCACATACAACACTTTAACGTGGGATACTTTAAAATAATAAATAAAAATATTATTGCTGCAATATTCAGTAAGTACCAAGTGCATCAACTACCTGAAGACGAAGCAAACACAGAAGATCGCCGGCAACAAATAACAAATAAATGGAATGAAGCATGAGGTGAAACTCTTGGAAAAAAGGAAAACCCGTATAAAACGTTGGTAAACAACAGAAATCGCCAACAAGATAACGGGTAAGAACCATAAGAAAGCAGATTTAACATAAACAAAATCATACCTTCCAGTGTTAAGGCTCATGAGCTCTACATAGAACCAATTAAGACTTCACAAGAAGTGTAAGCAGCGCCAAGGGAAAATATATTTATGAGTTCTCAAGAAAGGCAGTGAAGTCGCAGGTAAATCAAATATGAAGGACCTGTACACGCGTACAATGGAGCTAACAGGGAAATACAAGCAACTTAATGGCCTAATCAGGGACAAAGTCGGAAAATTGCGAATCAGCATAAAAGAACAAATCAGCAGATGGGCACACCATTATGAGGCACGTCTAAATTGACCAGCTCTATAAGATCCTTCAAACACAAAGCCAGCAGCAAAAAATGAGTTACACTGTGAAAATCAAATAAGAAAGAAATAAAGAAAGCTATAAGCTCCAAAGAGATGGATATCCACTGGTCAAGATGGCATTCCAGGAGAGGTCATCAAAGTTGACATAGACACCTCTACACCATTTTATGCATATAAACTACTTAGTAAAGAGATAAGAAAACCCAGTAGATTGGAAGGAAAGTTATCTGGTTTCATTCCCAAAGAAACGAGGCGAAAAGGTGCACAGAGTGAAGAGGACATTATTAGTTTATTATTAGTGACAGTGAAAATATAACGCAGGCTCATCCTAAACAGACCCTACACAGACCTCATAGCCACACTACGCATTGCATTAAAACAGAACGTAAAACTGATTTTACCAATTTATACTGAATTAGTAAACTATGAAAATGTATTCAGCAGTTTAGACAAGTAATCACGTTGGAAAATCGAAGCCTTAGGGGGTCCTCAATGAGTTCATTAACCTAACATGGAAAGCATACACGGACTTAATATACAGAGTTCTTTATGACGGACGACTTACAGAACCTGTCGAGATAGGAACTGGAGTGCTTAAGGGGTGCTTCTTGTCTCAATTTCCCTACATACTGGCTATAGACTGGATTTTGAAAACAACAACAACCACCAGAAATGACACTGGCAAAAAAGCTCTAGGATCTAGGTTTTGCCGATCATCTTGATTCCTGTCCCATCACGGGAGCCATAAGCAAGACGAATTGAAAATACTGGATAAGAAGTGACAGCTATTAGGTCTGAAAATGCATGGAAAGAAGACATATTATGAGAATATATGCACCAAGTGATGAGAGGCTGCATCCGGCGTGTATTTGACCAGTACGCTACATGAACAGTTAGCAGTCATACCCTTCCACATTAGCTGAGGGAGACTGAACACCTATGGGTTTGCCCGTAGTGCAAAGATGCCGATTTTGATCCACACTAAAAATAACAGTAACTTCGAGATCCATTTTTTTTTAACAAGACTAGAATTCAAACTGTTTATTTCTGCAGCAGCAAAAACAATTATGAAGAAAGTAACTGTAACATCAAAATAGGATTACGTAACGCTAGAAAGGCGTTTCCTGCATATACTCGTACATACTTGTATACTTATTTATTGGAACACGGGGTGACGCATTAGCTGCCACACACCCTGAGACAACCTATGGACAGCATTTCAAGATAGTCCTAGTTTTAGAACCCTAACGTGACAGAAATAGAGGAAGATCTACAAACACTGGCAGCAAGTAATTGGAGTAGAGTGTGAGTTTTTTTTTTTTTTTAAAGAAAAAGGAAAACATAGTAAGAATTAGAACGAATGGCACATGACAGCAGAGCTTGGTGGAGCCTGACTGAAGGCCTAGACTCCAACAAGAAAGCTGAACTATAGTAATAATGATGATTAATTAAATGTCATTAATTTCTCCGTTGCTCTCGCTGTTTAGCGAGTACAGTCGGTTCGTGTCTTTAATAAATATTTGACGCGTAATTTCTTTTTCACTATTCTTAGCTGTCCAGAAGTGCTAGTTAGATCATCTATAAAATTGTTTGTTTGTTCGTTTGTTTGTTTGTTGTTAAAGTCATCACCATCATTTTCCTTTGTAATTTCTCGTGGAGCATACAACCACCACCGCAGCAGCCCCCCCCCCCCTTTTTTGCAGGCAGCCTACACCAAGCAGGTGGTTTTTCTATAACGATTGTGTTTTTTTTTATATAACGATTGTGTTTGTCTATAACGATTGTGTTTTTTTATATAACGATTGTGTTTGTCTACAACGATTGTGTTTTTTTTTTATATAACGATTGTGTTTGTCTATAACGATTATGTTTTTCTATAAGGATTGTGTTTTTCTATAACGATTGTGTTTGTCTATAACGATTGTGTTTGTCTATAAGGATTGTGTTTTTCATGATGAGGCTGCCAACCCCATATACATGCTCATATTAATCGCCATGTACGACATGCATGACAGGACATTAGGTCTCTTTCTGTTAAAGAAGTCCAACAAACAAGTTGTTTATACTTTAGTAACTTGATAACTTGACACACACAAAAACAGTATATTTTCAACGAGCGAAATATATACCCTAATAATCTCATGATGGAAGGATTAATACGATCAAAGTAAAATATTGTTTTATATATATATATATATATATATATATATATATATATATATATATATATATATATATATATATATATATATATATATAGAGAGAGAGAGAGAGAGAGAGAGAGAGAGAGAGAGAGAGAGAGAGAGAGAGAGAGAGAGAGAGAGAGAGAGAGAGAGAGAGAGAGAGAGAGAGAGAGAGAGAGAGAGAGAGAGAGAAATACTGTCTAGTGTTATAAGGTTAGAAGTAATATAATTTAATGGGACAAAGACAAAAGTTTCGCATTACTGAAAAAAAAAGGTACAGAACAAGTCTGAGGTGTTAGTAAATATGCCTTCATCAGTGTACTTGTCAGAACTGCTACGCTTTGAACTTCAGAAGGAAGGCGAAAGAGAGGACGACCAAGAATAACTTTGCGGAGAACTGAGAAGGCCGAGATGAAAAGTATGAACTAAAGGCGGGACACTGCACGAAGGACGGACACAGACCGAGCAAAGTGAAGCTGTCCTACAAGGTGCTACTATGCGTTTTGGTCACTTACTGCTTTTGTTAGTCACTGGCTTGAGGATCTAAGGAGAATAAGAAGTGAACATGTTCTAACGTCTGCTTGCTTCATCTCGACATAAAGATTTGAAGTCAACAGTGACGTACTAAGGGAGTGCGGGGCGGATTGGGGGTGCTGTCTGCCTCGGGTGACAGCCAGGAAGGGGTGCTATGGGACACTATTATGATATTATTTACTGGTAAAAATACACTTGGGAGTATATTTCATTATGGGGGAGACAAGGGTAGGACCTGATCCGGGTGTCCTTTATGGACGCCTCTGGAAGGGAACACAGTAAACACAGTAGATTTGTACTTCAGATATTATCAGTAAGACTATATCTATCCATGCCATTGTTAGTTACAAGTCAGCTAACCACACCATACAAATCTGGTACCCGTAGAAAAATTAGACTGTGACAACCCGTTGTTTGCATTTGCGAATATATCTATATCTGAACAGTTTTATGTGTAGACATGTTGCTCATACACGCTGTACAAATGATATATCAATTATATATATATATATATATATATATATATATATATATATATATATATATATATATACGAACAATATCATATGTATGGTTGTCATACTGGCATTATAATAGATAAATGATTTACATTTTGCTGTAGAAATTAATTTTAAAACTAAATTTAAAAAAAACACACACACTCATAGGCCTACTATGATAATTAGCGCACACTGATATGCAGGGTCAGATTATCAGTTAAGCACGTGCTTATGGTCTTAGGCTACCAGGGACACCAAAATAAAATAATAAAAAAATTTCAAATTGTTGATGATAAAACAGAATATGTGACCTCTTCGAGTATTTCACATTTTATAGGAAAAGAGTACCGTAATATTTTCAGTGCTTAGGGCCACAGAAGACACGAATCCGCCACTGCATATATGTCGCTTCGTGACTTACACAGACAATAAAAGCCGATAATGACGTAAGTAATTCACTCACACTTTAACGGTTATTTGACCAAACCAAAACCCAAAAAATAAGGGCCGACTTGCGGCGGTTAATTTTCCTCAAGGTTAAAAGCGAAAACAACGCAAAAGAATTTTTAAAATAAATAAAAAATAAAATTAAACATGACTTATCTGAATTGGCCGTCTACATAGCTAGTAAAGTTAACATTTCTATCCAATTGTTGTGGGTGGATAACTAAACCCGGGTCTCCCCATTTAAAATCTGTGCGACTTTTGCCATTTGCTTTTACAAAATACATGATACACTTTTTACACGGTCGTGCCATAGCAAAAAGTAGTATGAAGTGTTAAGTACTTCACTTATAGGACTACTGACTGAGTCTCAACTTTATCAGATGAACATAACCGGTTCCCTTCCTAGCTATACTTGCCTTCCCTAACTCAAGAGCAGAGTCAGCTACCAAATTTTACATCTGGGTACACTGTGGCGTGACAAGACCTGGTTTTAAACAGCAGTCAAACAGCTTTGCCACTCAGGCGCTCTAACAGTTTACAACTGCAGTATTTTGATTCTTAACTATAGCTCCTATATATATATATATATATATATATATATATATATATATATATATATATATATATATATATATATATATATATATATATATATATGCTGTACGCTTTATAATTTATGTCTATCAATTGTCTGTGCGTGTGTTCGATATATCACATGAAAAGTGTGTGTACTGATTCATATCGGTATATTCACTTATTTGTGACAAACACATGTTTTTACGTATGAGTCTGTGTAAGATAAACCGCAGATACACGACTGTATAAAACAAACAATTTACACTTTTTTTTAAAAAGTAGCAGTTCCTAACATGCCAACAAGGAGGTCTAAGACAACGTAATATGTCACATTTATACACAGGCAACAACGAAGCGTTTTCACGAAGTACATTTTCAGATAATGCTACACAATTGAAAGCATATTCTACCTTTCAGGCATGTTGGCCTACCAAAATGTTCAAAAGGCTTCCTTGTTTGTTTAAAAAGGACTTGGCACTAACTTACAAATTCCTCTGACACCTGTTATGCTAAACATGAAACAAGACTACGTGTTCGCCAAGGCCTTCAAACATTTCAGTTTTTAATGTTGGACATTATAAAATAAAATATATGTTCACTCTTTGATCAGTAATGTCTTGATCATTTCTGGCAAGTACAAACGTAAAAGGTCACTGATTTATCGTGTATGTTATACCTAGACTGCTGCGTCCGGCTACTTTCTTCCCCTCAGAAGGAATTTTTTTCTTTCATCTAAGGCATGCACTTTTCGTTTTTTCAAGAACTTGAACAAATATTTTCTGCCGAAAACCCAAAATTGTTTGATCTTCAGATCAATACTCTTATCATTCTTCTTCCGAGCGAACTAAGTCAGCAAAGTGAATAGTTGTATTCATCTTCCGTGCAAACTAAGTCAGCAAAGTGAATAGTTGTATTCATCTTCCGAAACATCAAAGAGGTGGACGGGGCTATGATCAGTTGATGTAGCCACGCTCACGGGCGAGAAGTGCGGCATGTACGCATTTTCATCGCACGCAGACGACAGCGCAAGGATAGATGGCGATTCAGGTACTCCATTACTGGGGGGAGATGGCACGCTAGGAGGCGGGCTCAAAGCGATTGACGCATGGTGATTAAAGTAAGGGGAGGGCACAGAAGTCGTTGATGACGTTCGCCTAACAACAGGGCGTGCCGGAGTGCTTGGCTTATGGGTAGCTGAGTTGTGACTGGATGGAACTCCGGCTGTACATGACTGAACACGCAATGCGCTACATTCCATGTGGTTCATTTCAGTGGAGAGAGGGCTTGGTGACATGGGAGAGACGGTGACGTTTGGAGAGGGAGGAGACAAAGGGGTCAACGGAGAAATGGGTACAGTCTGATTAACAGAGTTGCTAAGGTTGAGTCCTGTGCTGTGAAGTTGTCCCACGTTGAGGTAGCTGCTGAGAAAATAGTCTAAGTTGGTTGGGAAATCCGCGATAAATGCCGTGTTGACGGTAAAGTTATTCGTAACTGCCACAGAAAACACGTTGTGGCCATCAGCAACATTACCACTACCTGAGACAACAGATGAGCTCGGGTCTCTCTGTTTGTCATGAAGAAACTCTGTTGTGAGTCCTCTGTTGTGAGTGGTGAATTTAGGAGTAGAGCTTAGTTCACCACGGCTGCCTGTTGGACAGACTTTTCTCAAAATCTGATCGTTTGAGTTGATTCCTCCCTGAAGGTACCCCACCGATGTGTCGAGGTGTAGGTCAGATGTGGAAACATTTGGGTCAAGAAATGATGAAGTGAGATGATGTTTACAGTCTGAGGGCGACGCTGCAAAAATGTCATCATTGCTAGAAGAGAACGAGCTAGTATTGTTACCTGAATAGGATGTGCTTGGAGTAAGTTGGTTAAAGTACGTTGAATTAGCTCCACTGGATGACATAAGTCCAGTAGAAATCGGTGACATTGCGTTAAACAAACTAGTAGGAGACATAACAGGGGGAGTAGACTCCAGGGAATGGTCTGAACCACTGAAGTCAGGTTCTGTTGGCAACAGGGATGAAATCTCGTGTACGGGTATGTCTTTCAGTTCCTCGATGGTCGTTACACTTTGCTCTGCCTGAAGGACAGCCTGAGCCGCCGTCGAGGGCAATGAAATAGGAATAGTTGCGAAAGTAGCTGGATCTTGTTTATGGTCGTTAGACTGAAATCCTATCGAACTTGAGGTAGTAGGTTCCATGTGGCTTTGTTGTAAATTAGTCCCTAACATAGACCCAGAACTGGAAGAAGTAGCTGTGACATCGGTTGAATAATGTGCGTGGTTTTCAAACACTATGTTCGAATGCAGTAATGCCAGCAGTTTACATCTGCTGGATTCATCACATCGTAAGAAAGAACACTGACTCTTCAGAATGTGTTCTGTGCAGAACGTCCGATAGATAGCCTCGTTGTGACGGAGATAAGTGACCCTGTCTCTCAGTTGCTGATTTTCTTCTTTGATAATGCGAAATTTCTGTGGAGATAAATCGGTTGTGACTGTATAAATCGGTTGTGAATGTAACAGCAATTTATAATTAGTGTTTAAAATCACATACACTCACGAAAAGAGAGAAAGAGGGAGACAGAGAGTGACGAAGAGAAAGAGACGAAGAGATAAATCGGTTGTGACTGTATAAATCGGTTGTGAATGTAATAGCAATTTATAATTAGTGTTTAAAAATCCCATACACTCACGGAAAGAGAGACAGAGAGTGACGAAGAGAAAGAGACGAAGAGATTAATCGGTTGTCAGTGCAATAGTATTGCTGAACTACCAATAAAGCGACTAGAGGAAAAAACACACACGAAACACACCGACAGAGAAAGAGAGAGAGAGAGAGAGAGTGAGAGAGAGAGAGAGTGTGAATGAGATAAAGACAAAAAAATGACTCATGCTGCGCATGCATGTCGTATAAGATGGACTAATATGAGGTTGTACATGAGGCTGTCACCTCATGACGTCAAATAAATGGCTACAGACATGACTGCTGCTAGAGCACAAGAAAGATTAGGTACAGGTTAGTTGACACGTGACCAGCTGTTGTGTCGGCTCTGTTTGTTGACACGTGACCAGCTGTTGTGTCGGCTCTGTTTGTTGACACGTGGCCAGCTGTTATGTCGGCTCTGTTTGTTGACACGTGACCAGCTGTTGTGTCGGCTCTGCTTGTTGACACGTGACCAGCTGTTGTGTCGGCTCTGCTTGTTGACATGTGACCAGCTGTTGTGTCGGCTCTGCTTGTTGACATGTGACCAGCTGTTGTGTCGGCTCTGTTTGTTGACACGTGACCAGCTGTTGTGTCGGCTCTGTTTGTTGACACGTGACCAGCTGTTGTGTCGGCTCTGCTTGTTGACACGTGACCAGCTGTTGTGTCGGCTCTGCTTGTTAACACGTGACCAGCTGTTGTGTCGGCTCTGCTTGTTGACACGTGACCAGCTGTTGTGTCGGCTCTGCTTGTTGACATGTGACCAGCTGTTGTGTCGGCTCTGTTTGTTGACACGTGACCAGCTGTTGTGTCGGCTCTGTTTGTTGACACGTGACCAGCTGTTGTGTCGGCTCTGCTTGTTGACATGTGACCAGCTGTTGTGTCGGCTCTGCTTGTTGACATGTGACCTGCTGCTGTGGTGGCTTTGTTTGTTAACATGTGACCAGCTGTTGTGTCGGCTCTGCTTGTTAACATGTGACCAGCTGTTGTGGTGGCTCTGCTTGTTAACATTGACCAGCTGTTGTGTCGTCTCTGCTTGTTGACATGTGACCTGCTGCTGTGGTGGCTTTGTTTGTTAACATGTGACCAGCTGTTGTGGTGGCTCTGATCTCCGCAAGGAGCGCATAAAAATTGATGATGATGAATAGTGTTTTTCCTTTATTTTAACCTTATTTTTATCATTATTTGCTTCACACGGCTCAAAAGGACCACCATAGCAATTGACTCTGACAGGAATACACTGCAATAACATTAAGACATAGACAGGAAAGACTATCAGATTATGCCATCAAGACAAGAGACAGAAGACATTGAAGATTCACTGTAGTCAACCTGTGATGTTGAAGATGCCAGCTGATCTGATCTGGTCTGTAGTTGTTCGCGACATTCACAGCCATCCGTTTTATGACATGCGTGTTAGAGTTAAAAGATTACTTAAAAGCCTGGCCAAATGCTTCAACAAGTGCACAATCCAGTAGATACCAGCATATTGCAACATTCCAGGCAACAAGGAGGCGAATAAACTTGCTAAAGAAGTATGAAGGCGACAACAAAAATGATATAGGGACAACTTATGAAATGGCTAAAGCAGATATAAAAGCCACACTTAAGTCAAATGCTAACGAGAACAACCAGGCCATAAAAAAGTATACCTATCATCAGCTATCTAGGCGAGACTAGGGCATCATCTTCCGACTACGCACTGAACACAACAGATTGAGGTACTATCTATGCCACAAGTACACTCTTTCATGTATCCACACACCTGCACCCACTCTCTTTTTGAAAACAAACGTCACAGCACCGAAGCATTTATTATGTTCTAATTGTTTAACGATTTGAAAGAACCGCCTACTCGAGCAACACGTCAAATCTGCGGGTCCTATCACAAAATTTAAAAAAAATTCACTTACTTCCGCATCGCTCAAGGTTTTCATTTTCCTTTTCTCACGGCATTTCTTGGCTGCACGTCTGTTCTGTGCTTTTCTCCTCTCCCGCTTCGCTTGTTCTTCTTCCGTTAACTGGGAAAATAATTTATTCTTTTAAGTACATTTAAGCAGTCATTAATAAATACAATATATTGTATATATTTATAGTCCAGACAAAACAAGGATAGTACCACAGCTCCCGTAGGCATCTCGTATAAGGCGACTAATAGACAGGAGGTTGGCAACCTCATCATGTGTTATAAATTGCTACAGAAACCACATGCAAGAGCATATGACGGCTTGGTGCATGCTTTCTTCAAGGTTACCAGCTACAGTGATAGCTCCAAGCTCCATAGGGAACACAAAGGAACATAATGATGATGATGATGATGCTACTTCTTAAAGTAGCATGCCAGCTAGGATGTATGATCATGTCCTCTCCACAACCTCCACCAGTGCTGTTGATAAGTTCTGTTGTTCACGCCTTACCATGCCTCGATGTCAGACTGTCCAGTGTCATCTCTCTTTGCCATTCAATCAGATCCTGTTGTCACAATGTATGTCATCTCTCTTTGCCCTTCAATCGATCCTGTTGTCACAATCTATGTCATCTCTCTTTGCCCTTCAATTGATCCTGTTGTCACAATGTATGCCATCTCTCTTTGCCCTTCAATTGATCCTGTTGTCACAATGTATGTGTCGCGAGAGACGAATGAGTTTGTATTTCGTTTCTATACCCATTGTGTGCATACCAGACAGTCGTGGGAAACCCACTAATTTTACAAGAAATGTTTACAGAACACTGAGACAACACGCAACAACATTCACCTGAAATGTTTTCACAACACGCGGACATTGCACCAACAGACTATCGGAATAATTGATACTAAGTGGCGGATATGTTTACACAGGGCCAGTGTTAACCAAGTATTGTTGTGACTAAGGGAGACTTAAAGTCTGCACAAGGACAACATGAAAGCAGTATGAATACGAAATTATAACGAGAAGAACAACACTGTACGTGCCCCAAAGGACGCACACAGACAGTTGTCTGGGAGAGGAACAACAAGGAAACGATAATAGAAAAATATTACAGGAAATGTACCCAGGAATGAGGACTGAATGTCTGACGAAAGGAAAACAAACGAATTTTCACATGACCCAAGAAGCGACCGGAAAAATAGCCCTAGGCGATTCAGACAGTATATACTGAACGAAATCTATCGTTCGGGCAATGGTATGAAAAATCATTCCGCCCGCATATACTGGTTCCATATTTCACGAGGAAGATTCAGGCCAAGTGTCAGTGAAATTCATGATATGGACATCAAGGTTAGTGTACTATAGATTTGTACCTTATATCATTATATCTTAACCTCAGTCAGATTATATATACATATTTCCCATATATAGAAATAAATATAACACTGTAAATACCAGTCACGTTTATTATAATATTATATCGCATACTCATAAGTACAGATTGCAATAAACACCATGCAAAGAATTATTATACTTATAAGATCGCACAGTTTCATTAATTATAATGAAGTAAATACAAGACACGTTTATTTTGTCTCTTACATTACCTGTTAACCGTACAGTAAACACCGCACAGTCATTCATTATAAGGATAAGATTTCACAGACACAAACACACTGCATGCGGAGCATAGGTTACGGGGTATTTATACGGGATTATCCTTTTATCCATCGCAGTGGTAGAGACCGGGGACCTTTGAGATAACTCAGCCTTTGTCTACTACGTTGCGGGCGTTAATTACGGGACAAGCTAAAAAGTAGGGCCGACCAGAGATACTGCGACGACACGCATCTCACATGTAATTAACGGCACCCAATTTACCCATTCTCCACGGGGGTTTTTGAGAAAGGAATTCGCCAGACGGTGAAGGGTCTTTCCATCATCCGTAGCCACCCACGCAGAACAGGGTGCAGACAATACCAAGGCAGGATTGTTGCATTACTAAAGAGCTGTCCACGTTACCTTAATTATCGGAAGGGGCAAGAGCCGACGGACGAATTTGTAAACCAGCGCCTACGCAAATTATTGAGATACAAAATTACTTGTAGTAATGGACAGATTCTCCCAGTGAAATATATGCGCCAACAAATACCAAGATATAACCTGCTTCCACCATCATCACCACCCGAGACCAATATCTTCACCACACAGGGACATCTGCATATCAGCGGAAGTCTCCACCGCATAACATTGTTTAAACAACAACATAGGAACACGCCAGCTCAGACACGCGGCGCAATGTCAACACTCGCTTTGTGAGCGACAAAAAGAACAGGCCATCGACACCTGACGAAATCCAGTGGACCGTCCAGTGTTATTGAATGCAGACTAAGACTTGCCCGTGTATACAAATTCCCAGAGTTTTATTGACAGTCATTCCGAGCCCCGAATCAAGATATCCTTTTTTTGTTGGGGTTAAGTTTAGGTTAATTCATCATCATCATCACATCGTGTAGACTTAAGTTTAGTGAGTGTATTTTTTGCCTAACTATTATCTTCTTTTCCAGGCATAGTTAGGTTAGTTCTTATTACCTTTGTATTGTTGTAACTGAATGTTGTTATATTTCAGTATTTTAATAAACGTTGTAGTTGTGGTTACATTACCCACACACGTTATTACATATATAGAGAAGGAACGAAAGTGTGCGAAAGAGACATACTGTTCTTCTTCTCTTTCTCTTCTGTTCACTCAGTGTAATAGGGGAGTGGGGGCTCGTTAGTATTATAATATAGAGAGGGAGATAGAGTGGTAGGAGGTATAGTGTCACGAGATCCAGAATCACTGGGGCTATATGCTGGGAACTCATCCCAAAGTCTTATATTCACCTTCTCCACTCCTGCTGCTCATCTTCAACCGGGTGCCAGGCGAATCTGAGCCATTGACAAAGCCGGCACCTCACAGATAACTCTCTTTGGTTACCCTTCGGGATAACCCTGTGACATTAAGTGGGGTCTCGCAGTCCGGAATCAAGGGGACGCTGCAGTCCCAGATAGTACCTTGGGGCTTGCCCTAGACTAAAACATTAAATAATTCTTTTTTGAAATTTTTGTAAAACCTATTCACTGTCTTCTATACTGTTCCTTATTCTACGTAGGTAGAGGGGAAGAACACAGAATAGAATATTAGATATAGATTAGCTATTCATATTATATTAAATAAGACATTGACATATGTTAGAATATTATACCATATTACTTTATATACACTTAATTACTGCATCTGGTTACCAATATTGATTTGTTGTCATCATTATAAATTTACCTGGATTGTCGGTAGTACCACGTGGGACTCGATCAAAAGGCATTGTTGAAGTCGGACGCATTGAACGAGCGACCCGACATTGTGTAGTCCTTTTGTTCACAAGTGGACAATAGCGACTAAGCCACGGAGACGAAACATTTTAGTATTGTTTTCTTGGTAGGCAGGCAGTTGATGGTCAGAAATATTTGACTGGTATTCTTAGCAAGTCTTAGAATTGTATTGCCAAGGTTTTCTTTACTATTGTCATTTACCTGTACGGGTGTAAGGGTTATAGCGAAGCATACGGGAAATTTGTTTTGGTTCTCCCTTTGGCCAAGGGCACAATTTTTGTCTTCGCCCTATATCTTTTTTCTCTCACATAATTTTGAGTTGCGACAGGCAGATTGAAATCTAGCTTGATCATGGCCGACTTGGCACAAATTCGCGCGGCGATTATCCAGGAAGCAACTAGTTTAAAACTAGAAAAAGGAGAACTTATGGAATATGTGGAAAAAATGTTAACTGCGCACATAACAGAGCAAGAGAGAAAAGATAAAATTGCAGAGCAAGAGAGAAAAGATAAAATTGCAGAGCAAGAGAGAAAAGATAAAATTGCAGAGCAAGAGAGAAAAGATAAACTGGCAGCAGAAGTAGAGCAAAGAAGATTGACATTAGCAGCGGAGAAGGAGGAGAGAGAAGCCAAGAAATTGGAAGCTGAGAGAGAGAGAGAGGCCGAGTATAGGAGATTCAAGGCAGAGTTAGTGAGAAATACGGAAGAGAGAGAGCACGCGCTTCGGATGAAGAGGTTGTGTGAAACATATGAAAAACCCAAAAGACTTGAACCGGAAATATGTATTTCGGCCCATGAAGTGACAGATGAGCTAACATATCGCCTAGAAGACACACCATCTTCGCATGGCATTATATCATATGCAAAGAAATCCACATGGAAAGCTAATGATGAGATGGCAGAAACTTGCATTCATCAGCACACGTTTGCGGATGGACAGGGCCGAAATGAACAGACCTCTATGGGCGCCTCTGAACCACAATTGCAGGGTTCACCCGGCCCGCTTTCCTTGGGCGTAGTTGATCCAGTTAATTCAGTGAATTCCACTAGAGACCACGGAAAGTTATTAGAAGGCGCAGAAGAACCTATTCTAATTGCAAGCGGTACCTTCGATGGATCTTGCAAGGGGACCTCGAATAAAACAATTTCACCTGGCATCACAGGGAAGAAGAAAACAGGCACATGTCTCCTGACATCAGGAGGACAACTATTACCGCACTCCCCCGGCCTTTCTACGTGGAAAGAAGCGACCGGACAGGAACGGGCATTCGCTATTATCCACGGAAATAGACAGTTGCCCACATCGCCTAAGTCTGCCTTTACCCAGGACGAGGAAAAGTCAGATCCTACCACTTTTAAAACTTACGGAGAGAAATGTGTGCCTTTAGAAGGTATAACAACACATACGATTATCGGGACAGGGTGGACGACGGACACGGAGACACCCCTCGACTCTCTTCAAAAGGAGGTAGAAGAGGATCACGAGGAGAACAGTGTGGTAGAGCCGGCGGGGATACAGCAGCTTAACACCCACGGGACTCCGATTCTATATGTAGGCGAGACAAAAACTAAGCGGATAGACAGAAGGAAAGACACCAGGCGACACAAAAGGAAACAGCTTGGTGTACGCGCTTTATGCAAGGCACAGCGCCGACGCGCGAAAGTTACAACACACTGTACCAGATATAAATGGACAGATGGGTTGCACCGTATCTTGAATTATGACCATTCCACGGGCAAGATACACAAGAACCGTAATAAGGACAAACAAGGGCCAACTTTGATCCGTCGTCGGATTCAAAGATTGGTTAGCAGAAGAAAGAAGTGGGGAAACATTTTTTATTTCCACAGAGCGAAGAAAGACCCACTGAGAGTTAGTGTCAGTAAGAATGGACCACTCAAAAGAAAGAAGAGGTTTAAACCTGGCAACGAATATTACAAGGACCCTAATGCAAAGGGGCGGAAAAGGAAAAGTGATATTGTAGGGACGGCGACTAGCGCCCGGATTCCCTCGGAACACAACGTTGTCAATATAGAAAGAGCGGAAGAGGTATTCGATTCCAGGCTGGAATTCGATTCGAAAATCAGTTCAAGACTGGTTAGACCAGAACAATTGACTGATGGAACTGTGGAAATTCAGGTCACAGGTAACGGCGATCCTCCAATGATGGCGGCTATCGCCCGGACTCCCATTGAAGGCAGATATGTCAAGGGAGAACTACGAACGGCAGTTTTAAATGATCATACATATGAAGTCATTTTAGGCTACAAATATGTGAGTTTAGGAGACACTCGTCAATCAAGAGTCACAGCTGCAGTGCAGACAAGTGACCAAGCGAAGGAGAAGAGACAAGGAGACGAGGTTGACTTCCATCCGCAAGAGCTGAGACAAGCTCACAACCACGACAAAGCGGTAGAACCTTGTTTTAAGAAGAGACTGAAGGGAGACAATCCATCGCAACCAGGAGACTGCTTTAAACAGCAAGGACAACTCCTTAGGAAAGTAGGAAAGCGCGGATATGAGTATAAGCAACAGGTAGTACCAGCACGATATAGATTTTATATCTTAGGTATGGGACATGCTAGTGAATCTAGTGGTCAGGTCAGACAATACATCACTACGCAAAGAATCACCCACCATTATTATTGGCAGGGAATCGCAAGGGACATGGATCAATTTATCAGATCAGGTCCTGAATGCCAGAGAGCGGCATCAAATCATGGGAAAAGTGAGGAAGCCACTGTTAAGGGAAACAGACTACGTATGAAGAAGAGGAGGCGTCAACATGACGGAGAATATAATACGACTGGTCCTAAGTGTGAGCTAGAGATAGCATATGTTTTACTGTTTATGCATAGCAAACAGAACAGGTTACAGATTGAATGGCACGGGCCATACACAGTGGTCGAGAAGGCATCTCGAACCAATTATAAGATTCCAATGGAGAATCAGCTGGAAATATATAATATTATTCTGCTAAAGAGATACTTAGCCAGACACATAACTGAAGCGGCCAACTTCAGGACATGAGCAGCCACAAAGCATTTGAATAAAGGAAATCCGAACTCAGCACTGCAGCCCAATGCGGCTAGACAGTCATCTGCAGGTGTGCAGAAAATCACAACCCACTCTACGAACGTAGTCGAGCAGGGGCGACAACTCTTGACTACGGTCACGATATTGAAACAGGAAAGGGAGCAGCTCTTTATAGCTGATGCAGGAGAAGCAACTGAGGAAGATTGCGAGAAGAATGATTTGAACGAGGAGAACGAAGGGTTGAACCAGGAAGAGAACGAGACCAAAGAT